>JACRUU010000005.1:752469-757469 GCA_030449085.1 Kryptopterus vitreolus | reverse complement strand
ACATATAATATATTATAATATATAATTAAATTATATAATAATAAAATAATATATATTTATTTATGTATTTTTTTAGTTCTAGAATTATTGCTTGATGTGTAGCCTTGAATAATTAAAAGTACTTTTACTTTCATGGGTATCAGTATTGCTAAAATGACTATTCTGTTCCAGCAATTCAATGAAAGTAGTATTTACTTAAGAGGTATTTATAAGAATTCTGAATTTCTCTAAAACAATTAATCATACAGTTAGGCAAAACATGCATACACGTTCCGGATGTATTTCAGTAAACTGTTTTAAACACATTGTAGTGAATGTAACAATCAGACGGCACATTAGTGGTGGATTGTGTATGTATGCATCCGTGTGTCTGATCCTCACCGGGGAAATAAGAAGAGCGAAGGAAAGGATAGAAGGATCCATCAAAATACGGAGCAGTCAGCGCTTTAGGGGGAACATCAGGAACAAGGCGAGGAACTGAAACAAAAAATACAAACAACAACAGAAAACTCAGTAACAAATAAAACACATGAATTATATTCCCTTTGCACATGTGTTTCCTGTCCCGTGTATAAGACGTTTACTCTTATACACTTACAGTGGTGCAGATTTCTTTTTCAACTTGGAGAAATCAACAAAGTGTTAATTAAACCGTACATTCCATTAATTTACATTGTTTTTAGTATAATTATATGTAATATATTGATATTTGTCATATATTATAGTATAGTGTTCGTATTTTACACAAATCGCCATAGACTTTAGAAAAAACTCAACAAAACTTATCATTGCACAAATCAGAACTACAAATGATGCCTCATCTTGTGTTTTTCACTGTTCATTTGAATACAACATGTCTAATATTTGTAAATTGAATTCATATTTGTAACAATATTGTTGCTATTAAAAAAAAAGACCAGCATGAAATGTGATCAATAACTTTATAATCGAAAAGGTAAAAAAGGAAAGAGTCCATGTGAATATAACATGTAAACTAGATTATATCAAAACATCTAAGAAAAAAAAATCACAAGTCAATAAAAAAAATCATTCAAAGTGAAATTAAAGACAAATAAACGAATGAATAAAATAATAAAGACATACAAATAAAGAAACAATTAAATAAATACAGCAATAATGTACCTTTTTTGGGTGTGTGTGCCAATATGGCATTAACACCGAATTTGAGCTGCGTCTGGTCTTTGCTCGGAGTTTTTGAAGAAGTCTCGTATGGAGGATTGGTGAAGGAAAGAGGAGAAGAAGGAGCTGAAGAGCCGATGTGCAACAAATCCTCCACCAAAAAGCCCGAACGAGCCCTAAATGCGGAGTGCGCGTGGAAAGTGGGCGGCGTGGGAGAATGAAACGCGCCCACGGGATGCACCAAGCTCGGGTACATGGCCACGAGGCCCGGCATCATCGTCATCATGATGGAAATCACACACCAGAAGCAGTCACAGTCACAGTCCTCCTGGTGCAGCGGTCAGTGTGGAGTGAGTCCGGGCCACTCGGCTTGGTCCCTTTTATACCCCCTGAGAGGCTTCAGGGAGTGACACGGGCAACAAAGGGAGCTCACATAAAGAGAAGAAAAGGGGATGAAGTGAATGAAGAGCTCCAGTTGAGCCTCTTTCACACGGAAGGGACACACACACGCACGAGAGAGCAGATTTATGACTGGATTAGACACATCAATTTTACACTCTCTTTACACCAGAGATTAAATTTTGGAGCGGAGGGTCATGCACACATTAATCTTTCATTTATATCTACAGTGTTGCATTAACAACATCTAACATCCAAATGACTGCAAACAAGCAACAGCCTTCACTCGATTCCTGCACATTCTATACAAGTGAAAAGAAGCGAACACCAATGATTACACTAAACATGATTTAAAGACATGCATTTATACAGTGTTGATGTGAAAACGGCAGGCGGGAATTAATAATGTATTATGCATTAACTTGTTCATTGCAACTAGGTTGCAAATTAATCTATTATTATTATTATTATTATTATTATTATTATTATTACGTCATTGTATCTAATGTAATATGTGTGACTTAGCAAAACTGATATCCTGTTATACTTCCATACTTTTCTTACAGTGCATAAAAGTATTTAGCAAAATATTGCCTGAATTAAAATCTTTGAAGTGAATGTCGATTTAAGCAAAGCATGCTGTTGTGCTATGTGAAGATATTATGAAAGAAAAAACCCTTTGATAAAACTTGGCATTTGTAAAATCTCTAACATAAATTAAGCAGTAAAGTAATTCAATTAGCCAATTATTCACTTAATTCAATTAGCAAAATAAATCCAAAACTTTCATTTGAGTGGAACACAGAGCACAGAAAACATACAATTGATCATCTAGATAAATATCTACAAAAAACCATGAACAATGATGAACCAATACATTTTAATGTACGTTCATGATTTTGTCACAGAAAACAAATGAATTACTTAAAATAATGCAAACAAAATTCCACAATTTAAAATTCCACAGTCATTTCAAACTGCTCTGGTTTCATGTAATTTTGTATTCATTTGTAAATAATCATGAAATACTATTGGTTGTAGCTATTTTTTATAATAATAAACTATTTACAGGATAAACAAATATTGTCTTCAAAAGATTTTAACATCGGAATAAAACCACAGTTTATGAATATTCTATCAAAGTGATATTATAATACAAACATATTAATTCCTATTCAAATTTGCATAAAATTTCTGTTTAATGTAGAGTATTTCAGTGTTTATATATAAGCCATAAAAGCCAGTTATATTTCTCTATAACTCGTCAGGTTTTTTTATTCTCCCAGAATAAAAGGCAGATTAAATCTCCATTTAAAAATCACTTATGCTTCCATTTGCTCAAATCCGATCCACACTCTGTTAAGGATTTAAGCTCCTAAATGGATCTGTAACTGAATCGCTTTATAACAGATGTGTTAGATATGAAAAAAGTCTTTATTGTTTTCAGAAACACAGGGAACAGAAGTGTGTGTGTGAGTGTGTGTCTCATCCTGTTGGAGCGTGAAGTGTCACCCTCAGCTGCTGTGCAGGAGAATAAAACCGCATTGCAATCTGTCCCACTCCGACCCACCAGGCCTTCAGAAGTGAACACACACTTCCAGAATGTAATAAATCAGCTCTTTAAACCTTAAATCAATTGCCTGTCATTAGCATGAACACACACACACACACACACACACACACACACACACACACACAACAAACAACTGTTTCACTGCAGCATTAAAAAAAGAATTTTATTTCTGAACAAAAAAAAAACTGTACATCATACAGCACTGAGTGTGTTTTTCAAATATCAAGTCAAGTCAAGAGGTTTTTATTGTCATTTCAACCACATATATCTGACTGTGTACACAGTGAAATGAGACAACGTTTCTCCAGGACCCCGGTGCTACACAAAACAACATATAACACAAACACAACAACACAATGCTGAGGACGAGACTTGTTTTTTTATATTATTTGTGTATTGTATACAAACTGCACATAAACACAACTGAGCCTTGTTGTATTTCCTGAAGGTCGAGCATATTCATACAGTGACATGTGTGTGTACAATGTTGGATATTATTGCATTTTTGAACAAATAGGTTTGTAATAAGAATGTGTTCATAAGGCTTTGTTTATGCAAAATGTGTTCTAATGTAAAGACCCATAAAGCTTAGCCTTAGGGTTTTGTTCCTTTTATTTCATATTTTTTAGTTACAATAGTGGAAATTACAGCATACCGTAAAAGTTTTTATTCATTGATGTGTACTTATAGATTTGTTTAGATAGACAACAAAGAATCAACTACACTTTATGTAAAAGTGAATTGTGTTAAAGTATATGAAGTGTTGCATTAATACTAATACTATTACTAATAATAAATATAATAATAACAACACTCAAGTGTGTTTTTTTGTGGGTGTGATGATTTAGTTCTGTATGATATGCCTGGAAGCTCCTGTAGAAATCTAAAAAGGCAAGCTTAAGCTTACATTTTTACATTTTACTCCACACACACACACACGCACACACACACACACACACACACACACACACACACACACACACACACACACACACACACACACACACACACACACCACACACACACACACACACACACACACACACACACACACACACACAGCAAGAAAAGAAGTCTTCTATAGAAATGTAAATTTTTTTCCATCTTGCTTCTCCCAAATCCATATATTTCAGTATTAAACCGAGCTGGATATGACTGTAATTTCATTATAAAAACATTTCAAGTATAAAAAACTCTTGAAATAATAATGCAATAATAACACATGCCAAATATTTATAGAATATCCATGCTTATATTTAAATGAACCACTTTTGGTGTGGCCTGAAAGTAGTGTGGTGAACACCCGGAGAGGATTTGGAGCGCTGCTCACACACCCAAGCGCCCTGACAGGCATTAAATCCATATTAACTCGCCGTTTAACATCGCCTGGGCTTTCTTCTTTTCGCACAAAGCGCTCAGTGTGTGTTGTCTTGCTGCACCTGTTCTCTGATATTCCTCACTGCAGGGATTAGGGAGTGTGTTTTTTTTCTCTCGCACTGACCCACACCACTGAGAGTGTGTGCCAAAAAGAAAAGAGTTTCAAAGAATAAGGAGGGAAAAAACACTGAAAAGTTAAGCATCAAGGCTATTAAAAGAATATTTGGCAGCACGTATAACAGGTGCAGGACTAATCCTTCAAATACGCATTTAAAATTTTATTCTAAATGCATTTCTGTCCCTCAGGCACATCTTTTGTATGTATTGCATATCGAATGCAGTCTGAGAAACAGACATTAACAGCAATACTTTCTAATGGAACTTCATAAATATTAACATTTTACAAATTTCCCATTCAGAAATGTTTTAAATATGTTAAAATACACAAGAAATGAAAAGACATTAAGCAGAAATTTTGGAGGTATCTCCACGTTACACAAGTCATTATTTT
>JACRUU010000005.1:739969-747469 GCA_030449085.1 Kryptopterus vitreolus | reverse complement strand
GAATCATTAGAACATCAGAATGGAGATTGAATTGAATCTTGAATCTGCAATAATGACATTTAATATTAACATTTGGATATAATAAGATAATGCCATAATTCCACAGTCTGAAGCTTTTTCAGATCACTAATTTACCTCCTTTAAAATCTGCTTCAGTCATAGTGTAAGTGCATTTCTGTGTTTCCGTGTTAAATGTACTTTCAAGTCAACTACTGTAACAAGCTTAATCAGTAAACTTCCCGAGTTATTGACATTAATTAGATCTCCGTCTGAGTCGCATGAGTTGGACTGGAATCAACATTCCGTCACACTCTAAACGAAGCAGCTAAAACTAAAACGATCAGAGAGGAAAATTCACACCATGGTATAAAGGTGATATGAGTAACTTAAAACAGACCACTGGGAAACTAGAACGTAAATGACATCAAACCAAATGCTCTGTATCATTACGAACAAACATAATCCTAGATTTTTATTGGAATGAAAGCATGGAATAAAAGCACCGGAGCTTCGAGGATGGATTTAACTCAGTCTCATCACTGAACCAAGACTACAGTTTACATTACAGCTGATCACCGCAGCATGTTTATCTGTAATACACTGACATTCGGTGTATTATGAGGATGAGGATGTATGAGGATGAGTTCCGTCGTGGGTCTGGTGCCTCTCAAAGTTTCTTCTTTATTCCACCTCAGAGAGTTTTTCTAGCTACACTTACCACCTGCTCGCTCATACGGGACACACTTAGATTTATTAAGAACAATCTTTTTCATTTTTACTGCATTATATGTGTAAAGCTACTTTGAGGGAATGTCCATTATTAAAAGCTCTGTAGAAATAAAAAAAGAAATGAAAGTTAACTTCATTTTAATGATATGTTCCATTTCAGTTAGTAGCATTGCTGTATTAGATGCACGGACAGACGGACGGACGGACGGACGGACAGACAGACAGACTAGATAGATAGATAGATAGATAGATAGATAGATAGATAGATAGATAGATAGATAGATAGACACTTTATTCATAATAGAGGCAGCATTATCCACAGATATAGGAAAAAGTCTTGTAAAAAAAATCCAAAAACAGAAAACTGATTGTTGTACTGAGTCTGTGCAAAAGTCTTTTAACGAGGATTACGCAGATTATTTGGTTTATATTCTGTTCTTGTTTATTACTGTTTAATTCTTTTATTAGGGATATGAGAAATGTTACTTTTTGCATTAAACGTTTTCAACACCCTACACTCTGTATACAGGGAACACCGGCTTTAGCCTTTTGTGAGGATAACTAACATGGTGAGTAGGTTGAGCTGTTGAAGAATAAATCTGAATGTGGTGAATAAATGCAAGTTAGGGTAAATAATGAGTAAATAGGGTAAATAATGAGCAAATAGGGTAAATACTGAGTCAAAGTGTTTTATTAAAAATGAATTTGATTCTGTTGAAAATGATTACAAAACCAAAAGAATTCATTCTAAAAAGAATGTTTTACATGAAGTGTACAGATGAAGCAGCATTACAAAAAGCAATAGATTAAGAATATACATTTCAATTTATTTGTAAATACATTTATTATTTTTTATAAATATCAGATTTAATGTCTAATAGCATAACCACATAGAAAACTTCTATGTGGTTATTTGTGAAAGTCACAAAATGATGATGAAGCATTATTCAAAATGCCATTTTCAAACTGAAATCATTTGTTTTCTTCTGGTCTTGTTGGTCATCTGCAGAGCACTTGTTTCTCCGATACAAAAGAGTCTGGACTGATATTTGTTATATAGAAAAACAAGACTTTTATTGAGTGTTGTAAAGAGTTTGGATAGACACATATTCTGTAATTCCATAGTGTACGGGTTTACATTACATTACAGAGGTAAATGTACATATGGTTAATCCCCTGTGAAGTTTGTACTGGCTACTGTTTATAGACCCCCAGGGTTCCATCCAAACTTTATTAAAGAATTTGCTGATTTTGAAATAATAATAATGATAATGATAATGAACAAGATGCACTTGGTTCAGCCTTTATAGACATTATAAACTCTATTGGAGTTAGACAACTTGTGTCAGGACCCACTCATTGTAGAAATCATACTCTAGATTTAATACTTTCACATGGAATTGATGTAAATAACATTGAAATTGTGCAGAAAAGTGATGAAATCTCGGATCATTATCTAGTCTCATGTATACTCCAGATACATAAAACAGACATCTGAATTCCTGAGTATATCGAATAGCTCAGATAAACTTGATAATGTAAGTGAAACTATCGAGTCTCTCTTTTCTAGCACTTTAGATGAGGTTACTCCGCTACGCCTAAGGAAGATTAAGGAAAACAGTCCGACACCGTGGCATAACGATCACACTCGCGCCCTAAAGAGGGAAGTCTGGAAAATGGAGCTCAGGTGGAAGAAAACAAATTCCGGTTCCGGCTGGCGTGAGTCTAGTATAGCCTATAGGAAAGCATTAAAAACTGCTAGATCTGATTACTTTACATCTCTTTTAGAAATAACAAACATAACAATAGGTATTTATTCAATACAGTGGCAAGATTAACAAATAACAAAGCATCAACAGGCGTCGTTTCTCTCCAGCAACATAGCAGTAATGATTTTATGAATTATTTTACATCAAAAATGTGTACTATTAGAGATAAAATTGTTGCCATGCAGTCGTCAGGAACAGAATCGGATCTGATAGTGCTTTATCGAACTCCTAAGGTTCTATTCCACTCATTCTCCACTATAGGAGTGGAAGAATTTTATAGACTTATTAAATCATCTAAACCGACAACGTGTATGTTCGACCCTATTCCCACTAAATTACTAAAAGAGGTGCTTCCAGAAGTCTTTGATCCACTTCTGAATATTATTAATTCATCACTGACATTAGGACATGTCACCAAAACTTTCAAACAGGCTGTTATTAAACACATTTTAAAAACACAACGTGAAAACTGGATGATCAAGTAATTTTCTGCTGTTAAACTCTGAAAAAACAGAGGTATTAATTATTACTGGAGTCTAATACTTGATGGCTGCTCTGTTAATTCGTCATCATTAGTTCGGAATCGAGGTGTGATTTTTTATAGCAATCTTTCCTTCAAAAAACACATTACTATCATCTGCAAAACAGCCTTTTTCATCTTAAAAACATATGGAGATTACGGCCTATGCTCTCAAATTCACATGCAGAAATGTTCATTCATGCATTCATGACCTCCAGGAATAGATTATTATAATGCTTTATTGGGTGTTTGTTCAACACGACTAATAAAGAAACTTCAGTGGGTGAAAAATGCAGCAGCGAGAGTTCTGACTACAACAGGAAAGTATGACCATATTAATCCGGTTCTGTCAGCACTGCACTGTCTCTCTATTAAACATCCTACTGATTTTAACATTCTGATAATTACTTATAAAGCCCTCAATGGCCTCCACAGTACCTGACGGAGCTCTTATTACATTATAGTCCCTCACATTTACTAAATTTACTCAAACCCAGAATATCCAAATCTATTGTCAGTGGCAGATCATTTTCTTATTTAACACCAAAATTGTGGAATAAATGACCTATAACTCTGTTCGGGAGGCAGAAACACAATCTGTCAGTTTAAATGTAGATTAAAGATCATCTCTTTAACCTGTTTTACACAGAACACATTTAAACATTTATAATATTCAGATCTGTTAAAGGATTGTTAGGCTGCATTAATTAGTTTAACCAGAACCGGGAACATTTCCCAAACATCCCATAATAAATCTCATCTTCACTTATATTAGTCTGTCACTTGAGGATGCTTCACTTATATTAGTCTGTAAGCTTCAATTGAGGATGCTGCACAGGTGCTCAATAGACTTCAGGTCAGTAGATCCTGAGGAAGTTGTCTTTTTGGTGTTCTGTTTGGGGTCGTTATTATGCTTGAAGGCTGTCTAAAGGGACGACATCATATTTTGCTTCAAAATGTAACAGTGCATGTTGAAATCCATGTTTCCCTCAATAACCCCCAGTACCAGACCATGATGCTCCTGTACCACCTCCATGCTTGACTGTAGACATGATAAGTTTCATCACATGCTGGACACAGTCGGACCCAAAACAGTATCATAGTCACATCAGACCACAGGACATGGTTGCAGTAATTGCCACATAATTGCCTTCAGCAAGCTATTTGTGACCTTTCTTATAATTTGCTTTCAGAAAAGGCTTCCTTCTGGAAGAATGGCCATGCAACCCGGTTTATTGCACTGTGTAGTGTATAGTCTAAGTGACTGCCACTCATGTGTCTGTTTATCAAAGCCAATTCGTGCACCTGATGCACAGCACAAGAACTGCACACTCTGATCGATCCGTGTAAGCTTCCGTCTGTAACTCAGTTTCTGGTTGGTATAGATTTTTATATACAGTAGCCTTGTGAAGAGCAACAATTCTATTCCAATTCAGTGGGACTCAAATTCCAATTGAGTTATTTTTAGAGGACAGTAAATCTATACATCTATTCAAGCTGCACATTGAAGACTTTAACAGACGTCATCAACCTTTACCACAAATAGAGCCAGAGTAAAGAAAACCCTGGGAGCCACAAAACCCTTTTGATATTTAAAATGAAATAACACTGTATATAAATTTTTTTTTATCTGTATATACATTTTTTTTTAAAAAGCCATTTTTTTACCTTTATTATGTATAAACTAAACTATAATGTGTTCCATTTATATAATCAATGAACAACTGCAGAGAAAAATGCAATGACGTTCTTGAATGCAACAAAAGCATTTTGAACATTTTGTGCTGAAGGTTACTTTCAAGTAAAATACTACAATGTCTATTTGACTCCTTCTTGTATTTCTGCAAAAAAAAACCCTGCTGAATTTAAATGATCCACCAGCAAAAATAAAAATGGTGTAAACTCTTGTACTCTAGTAAATTCTTCACTCAGCAGTGGGTTTGTTCCAAAATCCTTTAAATTAGCAGTCATTAAACCACTAATTAAAAAAACTGACCTCGACCCCAGTGAGCTATCAAACTATAGGCCGATATCAAACCTCCCCTTCATTTCAAAAATCTTAGAAAAGGTAGTTGCGCAGCAGTTAAGTTCATACCTACTTAAGAATAACATACACGAACTTTACCAATCAGGATTTAGACCTCATCACAGCACAGGAGACAGCACTCGTCAAAGTAGTGAATGATCTCTTACTGACCTCTGATCAAGGCTGTGTCTCTCTGCTGGTATTACTCGACCTCAGTGCAGCTTTCGACACCATTGATCATAAAATTCTCCTTCACAGATTAGAAAAGGTAGTAGGAATTAAGGGAACAGTCCTTGCCTGGTTCAGGTCTTATTTAACTGATCGCTACCAGTTTTTAGATTTAAATGGTGATTATTCTGTGCATTCCCAGGTACAGTATGGTGTGCCACAGGGTTCGGTATTAGGCCCATTGCTCTTTTCTCTTTACATGCTTCCTCTGGGCAACTTAATTCGTAAATATGATATTAGTTTCCATTGTTACGCTGATGACACACAGTTATATGTCTCAGCTAGACCAAATGAAAAAAATCAGTTTAGTAAAGTTGAGCAGTGTGTGAAAGCCATAAGAGACTGGATGTTAAGTAACTTCCTCCTGCTTAATCCGGGTAAGACAGAGGTTCTAGTACTCGGACCACATGCAGCTAGAAGTGAAATATCAGACCAAACAGTAACTCTAGATGGTCTTTCTATCACACCGAGTACAACTGTAAAAGATCTGGGTGTGATTATAATAATAATATAATAATAATAATAATAATAATAATATTCTTTATTACATTTACATTACAGCACAGTAAAATTCTTTTCTTCGCATATCCCAGCTTGATGTTCTGTAGTTGGGAGTCAGAGCGCAGGGTCAGCCATGATACGGCGCCTGGAGCACAGAGGGTTAAGGGTCTTGCTCAAGGACCCAAATGCGGCAGCTTGGACATACCGGGGCTCGAAACCGGATCTTCCAATCAGCAGCCCAGCACCTTAGACCACTGAGCCACGCCCCCTACCTACTATATAATATAGATTCCAATCTCTCATTTGAAAGCTCATGTAGATAATATTACCAAGATAGCATTTTTCCATCTCAGAAATATCGCTAAGATTAGGAATATAATGTCAATTAATGATGCAGAAAAACTAGTCCATGCTTTTATCACATCCAGGCTGGATTACTGTAACGCTTTACTGTCTGGATGTTCAGCGCGGTGTATAAATAAATAAAGTCCTCACTAGAACGAGGAGATATGAGCACATCACTCCTGTCCTATTCACACTGCACATCACCCCTGTTCTATCCACACTGCACATCACCCCTGTCCTATCCACACTGCACACATCACCCTGTCCTATCCACACTGCACATCACCCCTGTCCTATACACACTGCACATCACACATCACCCCTGTCCTATCCACACTGCACATCACCCCTGTCCTATCCACACTGTACTGGCTCCCAGTGAAATTCCGCAAATTTTCTTTCCTTCTTTCTCTCTCTCTCTTTCTCTCTCTCTCTCTCTCTCTCTCTCTCTCTCTCTCTCTCTCTCTCTCTCTGTACCACTGCTGAGCTGCCAGTGATCAAGACCCCCTCTGCACTCTGTTCCTGTCCGAACTTCATGGTGACTCCGCCCCCCAGTTGATGATGCCTCAAACAAATTCATGAATAATACACTCCACAATAAACATCCTCAACCACACACAACACTAACAACACAAATGAGGATGAGGTTCTCTGTTGAGTCTGGTTCCTCTCAAGGTTTCTTCCTGTTCTCAGGGAGTTTTTCCTCGTCACCGTCGCTTCGCTTGCTCAACAAGAAACAATTAGTGCTAAACTGATTTTCACTTTTCACACATGAGTATTATATAAAGCTGCTTTGAGACGATGACACATTGTAAAAAGCTCTTTATAAATAAAATTGAATTGAACTTTCATCAATGAATGAAATGCAGTGAATGAAGAAAAGAGAAATTGGAAATGAAATGAAAGGAATATTTGTTGTGAACACATTTTACCTTCAAAACAGCAGTAACACTTCTATGTACACTTACACACAGTGTTTATGAAGGAACTCGGCTGGTTGTTTGTTCCATGTTGGAGAAGTAAACACAGATCTTCTGTGGATGTCGACGTTCTCACATCCTTCTGTCTCTTCATGTAAATCCCATACACACTCCATCATGTAGAGATCAGGGTTCTGTGGGGGTCGTAACATCACTAACACTACTTCTACTTCTTCTAAACGTTACTCACAACAAATATTCATTTCATTTACATTTTTCTTTTGTTCGCTCATGTCACATTTTGTAAATTGACAAAAATAAACAATCATTTATTGTTTATATTTCTGAAAGCATTTTTTGTTTACAGCATTTTTAACACCTGCCTAAAACTATTGCGTGGTACTGTACATTTTAATTAAATACTCATTTAAATTTAATTAATTATTTTCAAAAGCCACCAGG
>JACRUU010000005.1:702469-734969 GCA_030449085.1 Kryptopterus vitreolus | reverse complement strand
CAAACACGAAGCTGAAACACTGTGTGGTGTCAATGAAACAGGTGACACCAGTGGAGAAACTTCAAGCGACCAACTTTACGGACTGGCCCCGTTAGCCCCCACATTAAAACCCCAATAGAATTAAACTCCCTCCGTCTGAAAGGGGAAAAAAGCGAAGGTATAAAAAGGCTCTTTTGTTAACCTAATGTGCCTTTACCAGTTGCTTTGGCCTGAAACATCTGCTGTGTGTGACCAGTCAATATTGTTTAGTGCAGTTCAAAGCAGTCAGTTCATTATTGCTGTCAGAGAATCGCAGACGGCCACAATGCAGGCCTCATTAACACTGCGGCTCTCTGCAGGGTCACACTCACACACCATCGGCTTTTACTTAGATACACATGAACACTGCCAGCTTATCAAGCACACACACACACACACCACACACACACACACACACACACACACACACACACACAGACACACACACAGACACACACAGACATGCACACACACACACACACAAACACACACACTTATTGGGCCACTGTTTATGTGTACAGGTAGAATCTGTTTATAAGTACAATTTCATAATCACTCTCAAGCTTTAATCTAGTTACAGCACTGCTCCTGGTATTCTGTGTGTGTGTGTGTGTGTGTGTGTGTGTGTGTGTGCGTGTGTGTGTTTAGGATGGGGGATGGGGTGGTTGTTCAATCTTTGCATAGCAACAGTTATTTTACTTCTACATCACACATATATTGTAAAGTCACGCAGATAGTACAGATAATGTTGTCACAACTGGCTTGTTTGGATCAGTGTATGAGTTTGAATGACAAATTATCTACAATAACACAATAACCATAAACTAATCAGTAGGCAAAGTTGTAAAGTTGGTGAAATAGTTCCTCTCTACATCAGCATAAACAGTCCCATCCCGAAATGCTAAACAAAGTTGGACATATAATTGCTGTTTTCAAATAGAATATTGAAATAGGAATCAAACTGCTTGGCGTTGCTTTAAAGGCATGTAGAGGGATGCGGACTTCAGAATCCAAAGTCTGTGCTTTAATTATCCATCACTTCTACATAAAATGGCACGAACCAAAGTGTTGTTCAACTATATGTAGATGTGTTTGCATTTATTTAGTGGAAAACTGGAAATATATACTGGATATAATAAGATTTTGATATTAGCACAAATATCCAGTCCGATCCTAAACTCAGGTTCTACAGTACATGTGAAAAGTTTTGCATCTCTCCCAGTTCTCCCATTGCCTGTGCAAATTTCATCCTGGTTCTCTAACATCCCAAAACATTACAAAGTACATTAGACGCACTATATGTTCTTTAATACAAATTTGGTTTCAGATGATTATTTAATGTCTTTTGTGATGTCAATAAAAGTAAAAAAAATGCATTTTAAACCATTTTGGCTTTATAGTATTTCCTAAAATCGATTTCTTTCTTTCTTATATAAGTAGAACGTGAGTGTATACTGGGTGTTATATGTGTGACTCATGTATGCATATAGATGAAGATCATAGTGCCTCGTCTGTCTGTTTTTTTCATGTTTTTCAGGGGATCCTAATTGGTGTTTAATGTGTGGAAACGTGAAGAAAAGAGTAAATTGGGACGTGACCCATGTGGCATTTTGTAAAGGGGCTGGTTCACACCCTCTCTGAATTAATATGCTTAAATCACTGGCTCTCTAGAGAACTGATGCTGTTTTAAACGGCTGTGTTAACAATGCATTATGAACAAAAAGAGGGAAAAGACGTGAAAAAGAGGAGAAAGAAGGGAGGACAGAGGGAGAATGGAGGGGGGTTTGCTTCTGAATGACAAACAGTTGGGTGGGTGTGTTCACTTTCAGTGTTTTCAGACAGGACAAAGTGACATAAACTGTCTCATCTCTTTACACACACACACACACACACACACACACCATTCGCACCAGTTTGTGTTTAGTCACACCACCTGCTCTGCCCATTTTGGACACACACACTTTTACACACCATGACAACGCAGCAGACGGTGGCCCATCAGCCCATCAGCCTCCTGAACGCTCTCACCCTCTGCTACAGGACGGCATGGAAGATGCTGAAGCTTTCAGAAATACAGAAAGTTCATAAAGGACAGATAAGCTTGTTTGTGTGTGTGTGTGTGTGTGTGTGTGTGTGTGTAGTGTGTGTGTGTGTGTGTGTGGTGTGTGTGTGTGTGTGTTTATACTGTTTGTAACCATTTCATTGGCTTTACATGTGCACATTCTCATGCCACATCTCAGAGTATCAAATCTCACCACTTATCAAAATCGCTGCTAGAGCTTGATTATTAATGAATTATTATTAATACTTCAAATAATAATGCCAACGTAAACAGCTAAACTAAATAAACAAGTGTAAGATTTTGTGCAGAATAGGGTTTGAAAAATGAGTGCATGATTAAATTCTAACTGTGTGGTGAATTTAGTAAATGCATTTTTTTTGAGTGAGTGATTGAGTGAAAGAATGCATGAATGAGTGTGTGAATGAATGAGTGAGTGAATGAGTGTGTGAATTGAATGAGTGTATGATTGAATGAGTGAGTGAATGAGTGAGTGAGTGAATGAGTGAATGATCGACAGATGTACTCATTGAATGATTGACTGACTAAACAAACGTTTCATTTCACAGAGGAAGTCATGATTAACTACACACATTTTCCACATTCACAATCTGACTGAATGTTTCCGAGAGGAAAAGGACAAAAAAAATGCATGTATGTTTTGTTTTGTATAACATAATGTTTTATTCTGTTCATTAAAACATGAATGTGATGCGACAGCTTAGATTGGAACTTCATTAAAGAGCTTTGACATAAATAAACACATATACTTCACTAGAGCATTACAGAAAACCTGTAGCCTGTTCCAGAGTGATGAACAGAAGAATATTAGAGTGGTGGATGAAGTGATGCACCGTCCTGCATTCATTCACTTCAAGAATTTATTGTTGGTTTACAACTGCTTCTGGAGTATAAAAAAGCAGCAGGATATGATTTAACAGTACTTTACCAGTTAAATTGTTTAAGAAATTGTTAAAAACCCTGTAAAAACAAGTAACAGGAAACAACAAGGAACCAAATCTAAAATGAAACATAATGTAATAACTGTAACATTGCAACATTATAATTTAACAATATATAATTGTATTGTAATCCACTTTCACCTGATCTGAAAAACTGATTTTGTGCCAAACTGGAGTGAAAAATGTTGGAATAATGGAATAATTTTTTTACTAAAAAATGTAATGTTAAAAAAAGGGGAACATTTAGTGATCGTCCCAAGTCGTATTCAAAACTGCAAAAATGAGGAATGATGAGGAAATAATACAAATATATAATAGTTTATTCTTTTATTTCTTTTTTGTGATGTTTTGGCATATTTGCAAAGGATATTTCTAACAAAGTAAACTGAATCATTTTTTGAGTGATGGAGTCCATAACGTAATCCCGCTGAAAATTATATATGCTAGAGGAAAAAATGCAATACTGTTGCTGCAACACTTTTAATGCAACACTGTTACTGCAACACTGTTACAGCAATACTGTTACTGCAACACTGTAACTGCAACACTGTAACTGCAAAAGTGTTACTGCAACAATGTTACTGAAACACTGTTACAGCAATACTGTTACTGCAACACTTTTAACTGCAATACTGTTGCAACAATTCAACACTGTTACTGCAACACTGTCACTGCAATACTGTTACTGTAATACTGTTACTGCAACACTTTTACTGCAACACTTTTAATGCAACACTGTTACTGCAACACTGTTACAGCAATACTGTTACTGCAAAACTTTTACTGCAATACTGTTAATTCAACACTGTTACTGCAACATTTACTGCAATACTGTTACTGCAACAACAATACTGTTACTGCAACACTTGTAAACACTTGTACTGCAACACTGTTGCTACTGTTACTTGCAACACTGTTACTGCAACACTGTTACTACAGCAATGTCTGAAATAACACTGTTACTGCAACACTTTTAACCTGCAACACTGTTACTGCAACACTGTTACTGCAACACTTTTACTGCAATACTGTTACTGCAACACTTTTAATGCAATACTGTTAATTCAACATTGTTACTGCAACATTTACTGCAATACTGTTACTGAAATACTACTACTGAAACACTTGTACTGCAATACTGTTACTTCAATACTGTTACTGCAACACTGTTACAGCAACACTGTTACTGCAACACTTTTAATGCAACACTGTTACTGCAACACTGTTACACTGCAACACTGTTACTGAAACACTGTCACTGCAATACTGTTACTGTAATACTGTTACTGCAACACCTTTTGCAATACTGTTACTGCAAACTGTTACTGCAACACTTTTACTGCAACTTTACTGCAACAATTTACTGCAACACTGCAACACTTTTACTGCTTGCAATAACTGTTACTGTTACTGCAAACCGTTACTGCAACACTTTTACTGCAACACTTGTTACTGCTGTAATACTGTTACTGCAACACTTTTACTGCAACACTTTTACTGCAACTGTTACTGCAACACTTTTACTGCAATACTGTTACTGCAACACTGTTACTGCAACACTGTTACTGAACACTGTTACTGTTGCAACACTGCAATACTGTTACTGTAATACTGTTACTGCAACACCTTTAATGCAATACTGTTACTGCAATACTGTTACTGCAACACTACTGTTACTGCAATACTGTTACTGCAACACTGTTACTGCAACGCCGTTACTGCAATACTGTTATTGCAACACCGTTACTGCAATACGGTTACTGCAACACTGTTACTGCAACACTGTTACTGCAATACTGTTACTGCAACACTTTTACTGCAATACTGTTACTGCAACACCTTTAATGCAATGCTGTTACTGCAATACTGTTTTATTGCAACACTTTTACTGCAATACTGTTACTGCAACACTGTTACTGCAATACTGATACTGCAATACTGTTACTGCAACAATTTTACTGCAACACTGTTACTGCAACTGCACCTTTTACTGCAATACTGTTACTGACTGTTACTGCAACACTGTTACTGCAACACTTTTACTGCAATACTGTTACTGAAACACTGTTACTGCAACGCCGTTACTGCAATACTGTTATTGCAACACTGTTACTGCAATACGCAATACTGTTACTGCAACACTGTTACTGCAACAACTGTTACTGCAACTGTTACTGTTACTGTTACTAATACTGTTACTGCAAACACCTTTAACTGCAATACTGTTACTGCAATACTGTTACTGCACTGTTACTGCATACTGTTACTGCAACACTTTTACTGCAACTTTTACTGCAACACTTTTACTGCAACACACTTTACTGCAACACTTTACTGCAACTTTTACTGCAACACTTTTACTGCAACACTTTTACTGCAACACTGTTACTGCAATATTGTTACTGCAATACTGTTACTGCAACACTTTTACTGCAACACTGTTACTGCAATACTGTTACTGCACACTTTACTGCAATACTGTTACTGCAACACTGTTACTGCAACACTGTTACTGTTACTGTTACACTGCAACACTTTTACTGCAATACTGTTACTGCAACACCGTTACTGCAATACTGTTACTGCAATACTGTTACTGCAACACTGTTACTGCAACACTTTTATTACTGCACACTGTTACTGCAATACTGTTACTGCAACTTACTGCAACACTTTACTGCAACACTGTTACTGCAACTGTTACTGAAACACTGTTGCAACACGTTACTGCAACTGCTACTGTTACTGCAACACTGTTACTGCAACACAACACTGCAACACTGTCACTGCAATACTGTTACTGTAATACTGCAACACTTTTACTGCAACAACTTTTACTGCAACACTGTTACTGCAACACTGTTACAGCAATACTGTTACTGCAAAACTTTTACTGCAATACTGTTAATTCAACACTGTTACTGCAACATTTACTGCAATACTGTTACTGAAATACTACTAACTGAAACACTTGTACTGCAACTGCAACACTGTTACTTCAATACTGTTACTGCAACACTGTTACAGCAACACTTTTAATGCAACACTGTTACAGCAATACTGTTACTGCAACACTTTTACTGCAATACTGTTACTGCAACACTTTTAATGCAATACTGTTAAGTCAACATTGTTACTGCAACATTTACTGCAATACTGTTACTGAAATACTACTACTGAAACACTTGTACTGCAATACTGTTACTTCAATACTGTTACTGCAACACTGTTACTGCAACACTTACTGCAATACTGTTACTGTAATACTGTTACTGCAACACTTTTACTGCAATACTGTTTGCAACACTGTTACAGCAACACTGTTACTGCAACACTCACTTACTGCTGTAATACTGTTACTGCAACACTTTTAATGCAATACTGTTAATCAACACTGTTACTGCAACACTTTTACTGCAATACTGTTACTGCAACACTGTTACTGCAACAATGTTACTGCAATACTGTTACTGTAATACTGTTACTGCAACACTTTTATTGCAACACTGTTACTGCAACACTTTACTGCAATACTGTTACTGCAACACTGTTACAGCAACACTGTTACTGAAACATGGTCACTGCAATACTGTTACTGTAATACTGTTACTGCAACACTTTTACTGCAACACTTTTACTGCAATACTGTTACTTGCAACACCTGTTACTGCAATACTGTTACTGCAACACTGCTGTTACTGCACTGTTACTGCAATACTGTTACTGCAATACTGTTATTTTACTGCAATACTTGTTACTGCAACTGCAACACCGTTACTGCAATACTGTTACTGCAACACTACAATACGGTTACTGCAACACTGTTACTGCAACACTTTTACTGCAATACTGTTACTGCAACACCTTTAACTGCAACTGTTACTGCTGTTACTGCAATACTGTTTTACTGTTACTGCAACACTTTTACTGCAATACTGTTACTGCAACACCTGTTACTGCAATACTGTTACTGCAATACTGTTACTGCAATACTGTTACTGCAACACTTTTACTGCAACACTGTTACTGCAACACTTTTACTGCAATACTGTTACTGCAACACCGTTACTGCAAGACTGTTACTGCAATACTGTTACCGAAATACTGTTACTGCAACACTTTTACTGCAACACTTTACTGCAACACAATACGGTTACTGCATACTTGTTACTGTTACTGCAACACTGTTACTGCAACACTGTTACTGCAACTGTTACTGCAACACTTTTACTGCAACACTGTTACTGCAATATACTGTTACTGCAACACTTTTACTGCAACACTTTTAATGCAACACTGTTACACAATACTGTTACTGCAACACTTTTACTGCAATACTGTTACTGCAACACTGTTACTGCAACACTTTTACTGCAATACTGTTACTGCAACACTGTTACTGCAATACTGTTACTGCTGCAATATTGTTACTGTTACTGCAATATTGTTACTGCAATACTGTTGCAACACTGCAACAATGCAACACACTGCAACACCGTTACTGCAACACTGTTACTGTAATACTGTTCCTGCAACACTTTTACTGCAACACTTACTGCAAAACTGTTACTGGAAACCTGTTACTGCAACAATGTTAATGCAACACTTACTGCAATATTGTTAATGCATCACTTTTACTGCAATGCTTTTACTTTTAATAAATGTAAAATGTGGAATCAGGATTTCGCTGGTCTTTGACATCATGTTCCCATTATCTTCTTCTCTCACGTTTGCGATTGATCACATTTTCCTCGGTAGTTTAGGGACCCTGCTCTCCCAATTCTATAATGATCTGTCACTCCTTTTATCTATTCTCATATTTTGCCTTTTTAACTGGACACGTAGTTCTCCCAGGACATTTATCCCCAATAGGGTCAACTTAATCTGGCCTTCAGGGGAAGGATAAGCTCCTCTCTGATTAGCCATTAGCATCAGCGCTAGCTGGATTTGTGACCCAGCTGGGTAGCATGTATTCACTCCATTCATCCTTCATCCCTCATTTTCTGTCATCCTTACTCTTGGCTAATTGGCTCAGAGGGGTGTTTAACAGGGTTGCAGCCTTTGGGAATAACAAGAGGCATCTGATCTGATGCTCACTTAACCCCTTATTATGTTCTGTACAATTATACGAAGGTTGAAGCTTGATGTACTTGGCCTGACTTATATAACAAACATAAACATAACAGTAATAAAACATAATAAATGCTACATATTTATGTTACAGGAGACATACTGGTGTGGGGACACAGCTACTTTGCAAAAACATTCATGTTTTACTATGGATTAATATCTGTATTTGTCTGAGTGTTGTGTGTGTGTGTGTGTGTGTGTGTGTTGTGTGTGTGTGTGTGTGTGTGTGTGTGTCCCTTTACCAAAACCTTACTATTAAGGTTTACTATATATATATATATATATTATATATATATATATATATATATATAGATAGATATATATATATATATATATATATATATATCATTTTGCATCTGCACTACCAAGGTTTACTGTTTCTTGAACACTCTGTCATTCCACTTAGTGCACATAGTTTACGCCTAGTGTAATACAGGGCATTGGTTCTGTCTCTGGGTTATTATTCAGAATGTCAGAAGTTCCAACCCCAATGCTGTCAGGTCCATGAGAAACATATTTTTAGTCAGAATGTAAATGTTTTGTGTGTGTGTGTGTCTGTGTGTGTGTGTGTGTGTAAAAGCTAAATTAAATTTACTTGAAAACATATAGGTGTGTTAATGCAGTGTCACAAACATCTGACACATGAGATGTGGTTGCTGATGATTGTTATTGGCTTAAATCTGCTTAAGAACTTACTCAGGATGTATGTGATGATTAATTCTCAGCACGGTAAAAGGATGGTGTCATTTGTATTTGACAGCAGTGAGTGTTTTTTTTCTCAGTATGTCTAACAGAATACAACTCCAGCAGGGAATCATGTAAAACTCAATAAAAACAGAAAGCACAGTTGTGGAAATCAAATAAATCCATATTTTATTCATAATATAACATAAAATATATTAAACTTTTTATGGTCGGTAAGGACAGATGAGTAGACTGGAAATACAAATCAGAGTCTTTTTATTTCCACAAACGAAGGTACAGGAAAGGGAACAGAAATAATCACAGAATGGCACACGGCGGACTGGGAGCGGATGGAATCGGCGAACGGAAGGAGAGCACAAGAACGGGCGAGACCGGGACCATACGGAAAACTGGAACGAAGGAAAACAGACAGGTCAGCGTGCAATAGAAACACAGTCAATGGTCAAAAGATACAAAAAGGTCCTTGTTCTGGTGCGGAGCGGTACTATGGGAAGCTACCATGCGCTAACGGACCCGGAGTGGAGGGAAAACAGGGAATAAATAGGGTGAAACTGAGGGAGACAAATAATGTGCAGCTTTAATTTACAAGGGAACTAATTACAGAGAGAGAGAGAGAAACTCTGGAAATGAACAATTCTTCTACTTTCGCCACAGCAGGTCCTCCTTCTCCACTCCACCCTGTTCCCTGGTAAACATACACACACACACACACACACATATATATATATGTGTGTGTGTGTGTGTGTGTGTGTGTGTGTGTGTGTGTGTGTGTGTGTGTGTGTGTGTGTGTTCTATCATGAAAAAAATATGGTCATATGGACTTAACCAGTGCATTCTGTTCATTAACAGTTTACACAGAATCCCACATTTTCGAGAAGCGTTACACAATAAAAAACATTTTTTTCATCAACATTAGTCTGATTCTTGGCAGGAGATTCTGCTGACCATATAATACCAAACCATTCCATGTTATACCACAGACCAAACATATGACATCATGTATAAATGTACCGTTCTGCGTGAAACCACAGACGACTTCACTCTTGTGTATTTTCCAGCTGAGAATTTTCACTCACTTTCTGCTCTCAAGATTGAAAGTCGGTTTCAGTATTAAGCTGAGTTGGTCTTTTTGCTCCCAAATGCCATCAGCTAAGCCATTCTCAGACTTCGGCCAGCTTTTCAGGACAATATACTCATTAAATGAGCAAACAGATTAACACAGATTGTCACACAGGGGGAGGTGAGGCTCCTGCTGCCTCCCAGCAGGTTCAGATAATACTGAATTAACACACCGGCACATCTGGCCTGCCTACTACATACAGTACACAGCATGCCACTTTCACCTTCAGCACGTATTAACACTGCCTTTAAGCATGAACGGCTGGAGGCACAGCTACACCGAGCAAACCAGCATTTGGGTCATTATTCTGACTAGATGTAATTTCAGCCGAAACACACGAAAATGTGAAATGAATGAAGATCTTGCAACTTTAGCAGTGAAGTCACGAGCATTATTATTTTGTACACACAAAAAGGAAGCAGCGAAAAAAGATTTTTTGTTCCAAATAATAAGATTTGAATTATTTTTAATTTTTTTTTAGATTTGATATTTAAATAAGAGTGGTCTAAATTCTAACAAACGACCTAAAAAAAGAATGTTTGCCATAAAATCAGGAGATGTTTATTTAGATTTAATCAGTGTTAATGTCTATATCTGTAGTGTGGAGTATTATTTATCATTACTGTCCCATTTGCTTTTGGAGGAATCACCTGCTGGACATGTTGTCTCTGTTCTGTAAAAGCACTAAGATAAAGTAAGCTGGATACACTGTTGGATTGACATGAGTTATGAGAAACAGGAAGCTGCACTGAAGGAGGACATCAAGTTCATTTACCAATAAACTGTATATTGTAAAATTGTGCATATTTAAACTATTCTTAAAATATTCAACAGTTTAATTCACATGTGTTTACTTATTTTATTACATTTTATCTTAAATTACTGTGACAGAACGGTGGTCATTATATTGGATGGGGAAAAAAGAAGAGGTTACTTATATGCTTTTTCTCATGAGGACACAAAGCACATATCACGGTTTGCTTTAGGGCTTCTCTATTAGTCGCATTTGCTGTTTGCAAATCTCTTCTTTGTTGCTCATCCGGACAAAACTAATGATTACTTTGAATGGACAATGTTGAATTTCTACAATCGTACAGTAGCATGTCACTAATTTCTCCACTCGTCCCCGTATCCGCATCAGTTAGTGTTTAATTACAGTGTTTTCCCACACAAATCACTTTGATATAAAATTATAAAAATCTTATCAAAACTGCTCAGCAGCGTTTTTTCCAAATTAAAAATAGGATTGTCTGTGCCATTTGAATTTCTTTAAAAGTGGTACAATATTCGGATGTAGCCTCGTGCTCGGGTTGGGTATGATTAGTGGATTGTGGCTCTTAATCAACATGTTAAGCGGAAATAGATTTTAAAAGTAGGATGATCAAAGTGGGAAAATGCAAATCAGGAGAACTGAAAAGTCTTAAAGACATGATAAGATGATCCAGCACATGTTTGCTGGTCATAATCAGGTGATTTTACTTTGGCTCAGATCATGTCAGACCTACCACAGTGAGGAAAATCTCCCTGCTGAGTTTTCAAACATGACTACAAATGGCCAAGCGACAGAACAATGCTGTGTTGAATGGACTAAAATTTGCTGGAGGCTAATAACAATTTACCAACACCTGTATTAGCATGCTAGCACACCAGGGAGCAAAGCTGGACAAGCAGTAATCCCTATAAGCTCACTGGGCTTCCTCCTAACCAAGAAGCATTTGCATATACTCATTTTCTTGGTTGGTAAGGAAGAAGCTGATGCATGAAGGTTGGTAGGGATTGTGGAGAATGTCATTCCTCTGTTCACTCTCTCCACTGCATCCTGGGTGGCTGAGTGATTATCCTCATCCGTGATAGTGAGTATGAGATATGTGTGTGTGTGTGTGTGTGTGTGTGTGTGTGTGTGTGTGTGTGTGTGTGTGTGTGTGTGTGTGTGTGTGTGTGTTTGGGATTAGTAGGGAATTAGCTTTGGGGTAAGATGCAACATTCCCTCACAGTTAATTTAAGAGGTGGAGAAGATTGGAAAGCCATTAGGCTAGACGGTTTGCACAGGCTCTGATCATCTCTCTGTGCTTTTTTGTCTCCTTCTCTTTTGTGATGAAGGAATGGAAGAGGAGGAGCAAGTGAACAATTTTGTGGGATGGAGACAAGCCTTGTTTGTACACAGGATTAAACTTATTCTCAGACAAAACAAATATAAAAGTGTAGAGTCAGCTTTTTTCTCTTTTGTGATTACAGAGGAGCATAACACAGCAGGGGGTTCAGTGAAATGTAATGTAATGTAATGTGTTTTGGCCAATCTGAAGCACACATAACAAATTACATGATTAACCTGAACTGGATGATGTTAACTAAAGATGTATTTGCCAATATGATATACAATGAATGTAAGTCTTACAAAGCCTCCACATTTCCATCCCCCCTTTTTTTTTTTTTACAAAATTAGTAACAGTATTATCTCTTAAATATATGTTTTTACTGCTAAGTGTTAAAATAAGTCTCTCTTTTTGCAGTTTCCCCACCAGCAACCAGCCACAAGGCAACAATGCAGTGATGAATAACAGGCTTTATATAGGCATCCATCCCATAATCCTTCTTTCCCAGACTTTACAGGATAATGGAAAAAAAATGAAATGGTTCTGTTCAATATGGTTTCCTTTTACTAAATGAAAAATAATTATTCTGATTATTGGAGATGCTGTGTACATTGTGAACTTGTTTCATCTGTAGTGCAAAACTGTGACCCTGGCAACCCTGCTATCAACACACCACTCTTTTCCACTCCTTTCCACTCCTTTCCACTCCTTTCACTCCTTGTCCACTCCTTTTCCACTCCTTTCCACTCCTTTCACTCCTTGTCCACTCCTTTTCCACTCCTTTCCACTCCTTTCCACTCCTTTTCCACTCCTTTCCACTCCTTTTCCACTCCTTTCACTTCACATTTGGAACAGGAGGTGCAATAAGGACTCGGAGACAGTTGGACAGTCGGCATGTCTCTTCGCATTTGCACATAACTGTCAAAGACAACTGGACGATGGCTGACACGGTCCATGTTATAAATTGTTACAAACATGTTAAACTGAAATGGAATAATAGAATTTCAGATGAAATTGTTAACAGTATCAATGATTACAAATACATTCGTTTCAATACACAAATTATAGAAAACTTCAAAGGAATGTTGAGATGAGAATAAATATAAAGAAGTTTAAGAACTTTAAAAACATCCTATCTCATCTTAACCCCCATTCTAACAGCGCTAACACCTGCTACTGTTGTACACCGGCATTCAACTATATTTAGATAAATATAACAATTACATTGTACCGTTATATAGTATACAGTGTTCTATATAATCTGTATCAAAATACTCTTCTTAATGTTTTGGGACTGTTTTATTGCTGTTGTTATTATTATTGTTATTATTATTATTATATTATTATTATTATTATTATTATTATTAAGTCTTTCCTGAATGTTGACTTTGAACATCTTTTTTGTAAATCTGCGTGTCTTCATTAAATGATGCTGTGTGTTTTTGGAAATGATTCTCACACAAACCAGAGATAATTATAATTCACAGTGCAGGACTTTAGTTCTCTTATTGATGACGAATTTGCAGAGCCAAATTTTCTGTACGGTTTCACAGCATTTGCAGCAGAAGTGTGTGAAAGTAGATGCTGATGTTTAAAAGAGGCTTTGATAAAATATCTTTAAGGTTAATGTGTGTGAAACACGATCACATTTCGGACATTACTTTAGCACGTCAGTGTTACCGTATTGTCATGCACATCACTGATCTTATATTCAGATAGCAGTCTATCTAACATGGATTAAGAAATCGAACTGTACGTTACAGAAAAGGCTTAAGGTATGAAAGATTATTAGTGTTAACACTGGTGTCAAATATATTCACATTGATTACTCAGGTAGAACTGTAGATACTCGAGTTTAAGAAGAATTCTGTAAAAGTTGACATAGTGTAGTAAAAACTCGAGCCTTTTACTAAAGTAAAAGTGTAAAAGTACTGGTTTCAAAACTACTTACAGTATAAAAGTACTTAGTCTAATCGTATAATGTAAGGAAACATTGCCTATTTCTTCTAAACAATGAATATTAACAAAATCTTCGGCCATTTGTGATCACTAATTTATTGAAACGTCTCTCTACAGAACTCCTTACTGTATCTTTATTTGCAGACGATGTAGAGGAAACACACGTTTGATCAATGAGTGGAGAAATAATAATTTTTAAGAAAGGATCTTTTTGTGAGTAACGCCCACAACACTGGACCACAACATATCTATAGTATTATGTCCTCGTTGGAGTGTGACATGATTTGTGTCGTGTGCATGTGCGATGGATCATTTATAAAAACAATAGGGTCTCAGAATGGTATATGTTTAAATCTCATCCAACCACAATCACATTCACTCTATCCTGATGGGGACGATTATACAGAATGTACAGATAATTGTGTGAAATGTAAGGAGTAGAAGTAAAAAGTCAGCGGAAAAATAATTACTCCAGTAAAATATAGATAACCAAAATGTCTACTTACGTAAGATAACAAAGTATTTAAACTTGACACCCCTGAGTGTTCATTTAGTGACACAGATTCCCACGTGCTATAATGTATAAGTGACAAGTAAAAAAGAGCCTTGTTTATTGCATATTTGAACTATTTTAACTAGCAGTTATATAAGTATATATGATTTAATATATATATATATCTATATATATATATATATATATATATATATATAACATGTTGGTGAGTGTGTGCAAATATTTAATGCAAAAATATATCTATAATATTCAACATTATGCATTTATTTAAAAAAAACACAATAATTTTATAAACTTTATTTGTGCAAACTGATTTAAACCAACTGAAATCTCATAATCCAACTCCATCATTCCCATAAGCTTTATATGATTTCATCTAACTTTGTAAAATACCTTTTGATAGTAATATAAAATTATTATAATATATATTAATAATTATAATAATTTATTTAACTTTATTAATACTTTAAATTATTAGATAATATTTCGGACTTTTTCTATTCCCAAGACATCTTTTTCTGTTTTTTTTAAACATCTCGTCTCCTTAACTTTTTTTCAAATTTTTAGGTTACCCATAAGTCACTGCATGTCCTACAAAATGATGTCAGTGTAGTTTCCCAATGCTTAAGGGTATATTCTATATCATTCCATATAGGTAAACCTGCATTGTATTCACATTAGAACAAACAAAAACTTAGAAATGAGTTCATAATTGAGGTTTAGATCAAGCGGGAAGTTTATGGCAGGGGAGAATTTTAGTGTTTGACACCAGATCTGACGTTACTGCATTGTTTCCTCGGACGCGTCACATTTCTTCACCCATAAAGCTCTAGGAGCTATCACATGGTTTATCTTGATGACTGAATATTGGTTAGTTAAATTCTGTAGATATGGCATGAGCTATTATTATTAGAAAGAGACAGCGGGATCAGAGGGGGTTTAAAGGACCGAAATATGTCAATTTTAGGGGTGATTTAAACAGCAACTCTCACTTAATACTAATGCTAATGATAGGCAGTAATGGGGGCTGACAGCACAATCTGCTCCTGATTTTTACCCCAAAGTTGCCACTGCACACAAGGGTCACAGACAAGGGCAAGAATCATGTCAGGCTTGTTATTTTCTGTAAAAGGGGGAGGCAGAGTGGATTATGAGCAGATCCCAGCTGATCCATGGCTAAGGATTATCTTAATTAGGACTGATGTTCTGTCAAAATAACACATCAAAGCCTGGATTTGCTACAGCAGATCCGTCCCAGTGATAAATAATGCAGGTGAGGTTTATAACGATTTCGAGTTTAATCACTAAGGAGATTACAACACTTCCTGAGTGAAGGCCTGACTGTACTGTACATGTAGACCATGTACGAGAAACACCTATTTATTCTTATCACAATTAAATTGTTTATAATTATAACTAACAAAATATTGCTACAAACAGTGATCTGTGAGTCTTACAATGTTTTGCACAGAACACTCTCCTCCCCAGTATTTCAAATAGAAAATATAAGGACCCGGCGAGTAACACACTGTTCAGCTTTTATTTTATAAACTCACTTCTGAGATAAATGCTGATTGATGCCTCTAATGTTTAAGTAATACGCTCAACATTTACAGTTTAAAAACAGTTTGGATGCAAAGGTACAGTATTTGAACAAAACCCTTGACCTTATAGCTGTAAATCGCTATGGTTAGAAGCAACTCCCAAATCCGGTACATTTATATTTTGTCCTGTACACTCTGTGTTCTGGTGATTTCTTTCTAAACAGATGCATTCAGATGGAATACAACTTCCGGGAGATAATCACGATAGCTTTTATTTGACGTTTTGTTTTCTGGATCCACTGTTTCGTATTTAACCGGCTTTACCCCTACTAAATTACTCTGTGGCCTCAGATACATTCTCTTGATCTTCTGCTGTTGCAGCCCATCTAAAGGTTTGACATTGCAGTGTGTGCTGTACGTTTTATGCTGATTCTAAGCAAACTTAATCGTCATTCATTCATTCATCTTCTACCGCTATATCCGATCTTCCCTGTCTATCTCAGGTGTCTATGGGCATTAAGGCAGGATACACCCTGTATGGAATGCCAACCCATCGCAGGGCGCACACACACACACATTCATACACTAGGGACAATTTTCCAAGGTGCCAATCAACCTAACGTGCATGTTTTTGGACCGGGGGAGGAAACCGGAGAACCCGAAGAAAAACCCCCTGAGGCACGGGGAGAACATGCAAACTCCACACACACATGGCCGAGACGGGAATCGAACCCGGACCCTGGCGGTGTGAGGCGAACGTGCTAACTACTAAGCCACCGTGCCCCCTGCAAACTTAATCACGTCTGATAAACAGCCCAAGAGCACATCTTCCCCATGTTTGATGCAAAGTGCAGACTGGATACTTTTCTGAGGATGTATTCCTATTAAAGTGGTCAATAAGTGTATGTGAGGGAAGTAAACGCATGCAGTGTGTATTGGAAACAGTCTTTTGTTTGCAGGTGCATGCATATTCATTGATTGGTAGGCATGCATTGAACACTTCCCTAATTGCGTTGCCTTTTCAAACAGCTTCGTGTCTTTATCCAGTCTAAATGCAATCACGCTGTTCCTGACATTAGCGGAGTCAGCACCCTGCGCTCGTGCTTTTTCTCCGCGCGCTGTGGGATCTTGGCGCAGCCGCATTGTCTCAACATGTGCGTGTGACGCGCGTGCTCTCACGGCCATTTCCCGCGCAGCTGGCGCTCCCGAAGGCCCATAATCCCTCCATCCCTCCATCCCCCCATCCCCCCATCCCTCCTTCCCTCCATCCCTCCTTCCGTCCCTCCATCCCTCCATCCCTCCATCCTTCCATCCCTTCCATCCATCCATCCTCCTCCCTCCATCCCATCCATCCCTCCTCCATCCCTCCTTCCCTCCATCCCTCCATCCCTCCTTCCATCCCTCCCGCCAACCGACATTTTCATGTCACCTTAGCGTTAATGATCGGCGGGAACGATCGAACTGCTTTTTTGGGGACGCTTTCATTTTCTCCAACACTTCTAGCTCGATATGACGTCAAAAGAACAACTTTTACACACACACATTTACAAAGTCAGCCGGGAGAACATTCATTAAATACGCGTGCGCGTGTGTGTGCGCGCGTGTGCATGTGTGCGTGTGTGCGCGTGATGTGTGTGTGTGTGTGTGTGTGTGTGTGTGTGAGTGAAAGAAGGAAATGATTGACCTTCTGATAATTGGCATGAGCTCAGCCTTATAATGACTTATAGATCACTAAATGCAGGGGGTGTATACCTTTGGGGCCAGTGCAGTAAAATACTAAATTAAACATAAATTAAAAAAAAACAAATAAAATCTTTTAAGCAGAGAAAACAAATGCAGTATACAATAAAGGTGACCAAACTTATAAATATTTTACAATCCCGACAATAAAATAATAATTATATAAAAGCAAATTAATCATTAATAATAACTATACAGTTAAATTGAATATCATAACATTTTGGATTTATTTTTGGTATTTATTTTTAATTTTTTTTTAATTATAGTAGTTATATTTATCTGCTATTTCATTTCTATCAAACATTTGTACAGTATAATTAAGTAATGTTATATCTAATCCGATCTAATCCAATTGAATACAATATTTATTTAATATAAGTTTAAATAATATAGTTTATATAATAATTATACTTAATATAATACTTAATGATAGTAAAGTCAGACAGTATTCCTGTTGTTATTTAATAATTATTGACAAGTTTAAGTTGCTTGGAACACACTAAACTACATTCACTCTCCATCTAAACTTATTTACAGAATAATTCACTGTGGTGCAACATTGACATTCAAGTACAATTAACACATACAAATGTAATATTCATCTTAATTTGTATTTATTTTAAACACTATTAAAGAGGGAAGACAGTAATGCTGTGAAGCTGTAAACTAACTCAGACTGCACATGAATTTATATTCATTAATTTCAGTACCAAAATAAATCATATTATCAGCAACAGTTTGAGACAGTGTTTCAGACAGTGAAGACATGCATGTGTGCGTCCCTGAGCCCATTAAAGCATGTCATTATTCATCCTCTCTAAGTGTTTTACACTGCTCAGGCAGATACAAATCTTGGTAGGAGTTACTAATACTATTTAGTAGTACTGTCTGGTCAAAATTAACTGCCAGGAAGCAATTTGCATGACTATTACTGTTGGCATATGTTTGCCTGTCCACACACACACACACACACACACCACACACACACACACACACACACACACCACACACACACACCACACACACAAGAATAGAATAAATGTATTGGTCACTTTTAAAGCAGTGATCATGTAGAATTTATTAAGTGATGCATTATTTTTGTTTTATAGGTTAAGTTGGTTAACTACATGTTATTGAAATCAAAAATCCTTTAAGACTACCTGGTGACTAGTACCATCTACTGGCCATTTTCTATAATTGCAAGGTATATAACAAGTAAAAAAAAAAAATAAAAAAATTTTAATAAACGAAGATAAATAAATCTTTAATAATTTGATCTCTCTCTCTCTCTCTCTCTCTCTCTCTCTCTCTCTCTCTCTCTCTCTCATCTCTCTCTCTCTCTATATATATATATATATATATATATATATATATATTACAGACACACGTATACAAGTACTTATGTATCATTATTGCTGAATATTATTAAAAGAGTACATTATGTGTATACATATATAAATATATATAAATGTGTATAATATTTATTAGAATATGAACATCTAAAACGTTTGGTAAAAGGGAAACATTTATGAAGTACACATGACAGCGGAGGCTGTTTTCTGCGCATGCGCACAGCCAGTCGTTCCAACGCGGAAGTTTGGGAATCAGTCCAGTTGTGTTTCTATGTGAAACCTGTTATGAAGATTTTAGAACGCGGTTTTAATTTACTGTTTATTATTGTCGCAGTTTTAGTGGCGATCTTTGCATCGGTTCTGCACTACATGGAGAATTCAACGGAATGTGTGGATTATAAAGGGTAAACATACACCGTCTCCGTCGACGCCCCATAAATAATAATAATAATAATGTCGAAATGAAATACATCAGAGTAGGCACTGCTAATACACTGCATGCTGGTGATCTTATACTGCTTATTTATCTATCTGCATGTTGTAATAAACCGCTTTATTTGTGCACGATGGTGAGCGTGTATTGCAATATTATGTGTTGAACAAAAGAAATATTACTGCGTTTGTTTTTAATGAATGCGATACTGACACGAGCGGAGATCATGTTTAGTAAATGTGTGCTAGTCACAATGCTGAACAATTACATGCTCATTAATAGAATGAAATGCTGTATAAACGGCAAAGAACATAATTAGGCATAGAAACTACAGTAATTGAGTCACTTTTTCCTATTCTACATTTATTTATTTATTTATTTAATTAGTTGCACTTTCTCCTTGAACACAACGTTGACGCGAAAAGCGCTAGACTCGTGAGGGAACGTCGTCATCAAAGTGCCGCCCCAGCAACTTGTAAATAACAAGACTTTAATGCAATTGCATTTCCCAAAGGGCCACATGAGAAACCTGAGGTGTGTTCGTGGGCCGAACCAACAACAACGTTGAACATAACTTATGTTCAATATAAATTTTTTCCACTTGTAAAGAACGGTAAATTATATGTTCATTGTGCTACCAAAAGAATAAGGATATTATATTTAAGGAATATAAAAAAATCTCTGTATTCGTCTTTCATTTTTCTCACTGAGCACACTCCAACAATGTCAACGCTGCTGTGCGGTTATACTTTATTCTGGTGCGGTAAATAAGACGAAGCAGTTCAGCGGGCCATATTAAAAGGACCAAGGGGCCGGATGTGGCCCCCGGGCCATAGTTTGCCCACCCCTGCTTTAATGGAAGAACATCAATCTGCTGCCCCTAGTGGCTGTCTGCGGTATATGTCTACTTGCGCCTTACATGCGGCATGGAAACCAACAGAGCGTTTTCTGTTAGAGCGACTTACAATAAACAGGAATAAATCTATCGCGTTAATGCAGTTTTAGTACCTCATTATGTATTTGAGATGTAAAAGGCTGAAGAGCAGATTGACACGATACGATTCGAGTGCTGAGTTACAAACATCTTAAACCTGTAGTGAAGTGACTTTAATGAAGTTTGGCCTTCATTTTCTTTTTCCTCACCACCAGAACACACAGAGCATTCCCACTTCATCATAACTTACTACAGGTGTCAGCTACACGAAAGTGCCAGAGATATTTACCGCACTGTGCATTCGGAGTGCTTTTTAAGAGTGTTGTTAAATGACATTAGTCTGTCAGATATCAGACATTTTACATATTTAACATTTACCTCTTTTTATTAATAAATCAGTCCTTAACTCTTAGACTTGACACATCTGTCTACATCCCATGCTAATATCCCCAGTGTTTAAATAGATATATGTAAATCTGCAGATATGGACTGTTTTAGTAATAGAGCATTCTACCAGAACTACTTTTTATTAATTAATGAGAAACTATATATATATATATATATATATATATATATATATATATATATATATATATATATATATATATATATATATACCGTAAATTTCTGGACTATAAGCCGCTACTTTTTTCCATAGGTTTTGAACCATGCGGCTAATAATAAGGTGCGGCTATTCTGCAGATTTTTTCCCGACCGCTAGGGGCTCTAACCGGAATTAGAATCAAAACTAACACAAAATAAATGCAAAGAAGAAGAATGCGCTAGTTCCTCTTTAGCAGATATAAGTGGGTAGAAGCGGATAGAAGGAGGACAAAACTCTATCTTTACAAGGTTAAGGTGGTGACGTGATTTCACACACAGGAGAAATGAAGATAAATACTGTAAATAGCGCTTATTTTCTCTTGGTTCTGTCCCGTTTTAATCAGTAAAGTTGCTGCTCGGTGCTCTCTCTCTCTCTCTCTCTCTCTCTCCTCTCTGCTCTTCATTCCCCACACACACACACACACACACACACACACACACACACACACACACACACACACACACACACACACACACACACACACACACACACACACACACACACACACACACACACACACACACACACACACACACACACACACACACACACACACACATCAACACAGCCTCAGCGGATTTTCCCTTCTTGATTTTCCCTCTCCCGATATAAGCCCGGTTCACCCTACAATCCCCGTCCGGGCTCGTAGCACATACCTAGTGTCGCGGACACGGACGCTCGATATATGTTTATGCCTAACCTTTGTCTGTTCCCGATTCCCGGACTCCTGCTCTCCGGTACTCCCGGTACCACGGCGCGCAGAGCGCAAGGCTCCCTAGCCTGTCTGGCCGCTCCGTATGAGCGGCGTCTCCTGAGTTCTTTATTCTAATAAATCCTGTTTTGTATGAATTCCGGATCTCCGCGTCTCTGTGCAGCGTCCACCGTTACACCGTGTTAAAATACAGGTTAGGAAAGGATCTATTTAGGTACATACATGTACATTTACAATTCAAAAGCGGATGCGGCTTGTATGCAGGTGCGGCTTATTTATAAATTTTTTTGGTTTTTTTTTTTAAATAGAGCAGATGCGGCTTATATGCAGGTGCGCTTTATAGTCCGGAATTTACGGTAATTTCTTTTATTGCTGAAACTGCATATACTATATGTGAAATCAAAATCCTTTTTTTTTGTATCCATTTAATTACCATATTTCATCACAATGCAAATACAAATATAAAATCATGAATAAAAATATAAAAATTACTCAAAATAGGTTAAATGTAAATAATAGTAAGTGTAAATAAAGGTAAATGCAAAAAATTATCAAAATGTTCCTAATCTTATGAATCGTCGTGTCATTTTCTTTGCCCTGAATCTTCTCTCATCGCTTGCTATTTCTTTCCCATTCCTCTGTTTCATTCTGCAGTGTCTTCTGTGCCTTGTGGAAGTTAATTTCTGCCAAATAAAAAAACAACTTTATTTTTCACAATTTTCTATTTTGTCTTTATTTAACAGAAATCCAAACATTTTTATTGGCTTTATTTCTCAAAATTGCAGCTTTATTTCTCTTTACTTCCACCATTTCTTGTGAATCCTTTGTTATCAGCCTGAAGTTTGGTGTTTCCACGTCTGATCTCACTCCAGTTTCAACATACACACTGAACCTATTGTTGAGTAATTGGCATTGGATAACAGGGTTATAAATTATGGTTACATTCTTAAAGGGCCCAGTATCAAGTTGTTGTGGAATTATACTACATATATATTATACTACTTGATATAATGCTACATATTATACTACATGTCCTTAGTCAATAAACATAACTAATCTTGAAATGTCTACTATAGAAAGACTCTCAGAGTACAGTAGACAGCAATGTTTCCCCAGGTTCGGGAATCCACTTGGATGTTAAGACAATATCTGAGAGTCAAGAGGGCTCAAAACAAGTCGTCTAATATTCCTCTTTTCATAAAGACACATTTTTTCACCTCAGATAAGTATATTCCCTTAGATCAATTTGAATCTTACTCCTACTGGAGCTACATATCACCCCACCTAGTGTACTGTATACTCAGTTCTTTGACTGCTACAGGGATTTACAGGAATACTCACAGGAACACTCTGCAAACAAAACATTTATTGAACATTCTCACCATTCTCATTTTATGGAGCCTGAAGCTTAAGAGTAATGTGAGTGAGCAAAAAACACAACAAGCTAAATTAACTGTTTTACTGCTTTTGTTTTTACTCTACAGAATGGATGTAGCAGCACTGGAGGAAACCTTCATACAAAAGAATAAAAGTTGTTTTATTCTAGGGGCATCTGGAGAAACAGGAAAAGCTCTACTGAAGGAAATTGTGCAGAGAAATCTTTTCACCAAAGTTACTCTGATTGGACGACGAAAGCTGAGCTTTGAGGATAAAACTTATGAAAATGTGGTAATTAGTCTTTCTCATTTACAGAAGTGCTGAAAAAGTATGAAAATAAGTTTTATTTATGATGATGAGTTTTATATTTTACACACTAGACAAAAGGCAAAACACAAATTGTACATTAGCGTTTGTCATGGAGGTTTACACTTCATGTTCTGGGGATGTTTAGGAGCAGGGATAATTGCATCCTTATTCCAGATGAAAGAAAATACTGCTCCAACATGGCTACATTTCATAATGGGAGGGGCTTGCTCAGAGGTTCTGGGCTGCTCATCAGAAGGTCGGGGCTTCGAGCCGCGGTTTCGCCAAGCTGCTGCCCTTGGGCCCTTTGTGCTCCAGGGGGCGCTGTATCATGGCTGACCTTGCACTTTGAGCCCATCTTCCAAACAAGTTGTGAAGAAACAATTTCACTGCGCTGTAATATACATGTGACAAATAAAGGCTCGTCTATTATATTATTCAGTGCCATGTAATTCAGTCTGGAGTGCACTGATTCGAACCAACTTCACCAAACTACAAGACAATGACTTGAAATATGTATTTAAGTTCTATTAAATTAAAGAGAACAAACATTCAGCTGTAGCGTTATGTTTAATGGAATGCTCTTCCCAGTCACCTCAATACCATTGAAGTGTTCATGGCTGAACTGGAGCGATTCCAGACAACTGGAAAGGAACATTTTTTCAGCTGTTTTTATAAACCATTATCCCACTACAATATAAAGATGTTATTTATAATAAGGGAGATTAAAAAAATGAAAGTACTATTTAATAATGTAATTGTAATTATGTTTCAGTGACAATAAAGAAACAAAATCTTTATAGACATTGTCCCTTTTACATACATATAAAAGTATACTGAGACTTAATCTGTGGTACAATACAAACAATACAGCATGAATGATCATAGAAAAATCAATTCCAATGTGTTAGGATGCAAACACTGATGACCTTGTTTACAGTTAGTAATAATGCTATGTAGAACGTGTAACAATGCAGTTTGCCAGTGACTGCATTTGTTTTTTGATGACATAACACAATACCATACCGGACCAATTAGAATGAGGTAATCTACAGTGCTGTGGATGGAACTGTTATTATGCCTTAATGATCACCTGCAACAAACAGTGTACAGTGCACATTGTCTTCAGTGGTTATGCCACTGTGATGAAGGGAATACACCACCTCAGCTGAGTTGCACAAGTTATGATGAATGATACTTTATTTTTAGGTGCAAGAAGTGGTGGATTTTGAAAAGTTGGATGAATATGCGCCAGCATTCGAGGGTCATGATGTTGGGTACTGCTGTCTAGGAACAACCAAAGCAAAAGCTGGAACTGTGAGTTTTTAAATTTACATTAAAATGCTTCAGAGTTTATCATAACTTTACACCAGATATAGTATTTCTATCTATCTGCCTGTCTGTCTGTCTGTCTGTCTGATATCATGGCAATATTTATAGACACTATATCTATACATTCTTTTATACTAATTTATACTGTTATTTTTTCACTGTTCATTGTTAAACGCTATAGAAATAAAAATGAATTAAATTGAATTTAATATCATCAGCCTGATGAGTTATGTTGATGCTTTATTATTAATGTATAATTGTATAATATGTATAAGTGTTAAGGTACATGTAACTACAGTAACATCTAAATGCAGTTTAAAGTTTCTTTTTGAAAGCAATCTGTCTGCCTGATTTATTACCTAAATAAAATAAATGTAAAACAAATGAACTCATGTTAAAACAGTACAGTTGTGTATAGTGTGTCAGTGATGTACAGAAGTATTCTATTCTTATAATAATTGTTTTACTAAATAAGTGGGAGTAGAGGGTGATAATGGAGGGACATACATGATGTCTATACATCATTTGTTTTGGGAATTAAATGCAAATTTAGGGGCTAGTTATTATTTTACTATTTTGCATGTTTTGTCAAGATGTTTTTGGGTTAGAATTTTTGCTGAAATCTGTAATCCTTTATTTGTCACATTCTATCCAATAGAGGATGGACACAGATGGAAGTAGGTGTTTTAAAACTGATATGTATATTGTATATTATTCCAGATATAAGATGGAAACAGTATAGTGTTATTTCCAAAACTGATATGTATATTGTATATTATTCCAGAACTGAATATATATATATATATATATATATATATATATATATATATATATATATATATATATATATATATATATAAAAAAAAAACAAACAGGTAATTTATTTTCATGTTTTTTGCAGTAACTGTAACGGATTACTGTTTTATTTTGTAATTAAATTACATAACACCGTTACATGTAACTAGTTACTCCCCAACACTGTATATATATATATATATATGTGTGTGTGTGTGTGTGTGTGTGTGTGTGTGTGTGTGTGTGTGTGTGTGTGTGTGTGTGTGTAGATGTAATGGTTGTGGTCAACTGAGAAATTAAATAAACATTTAGGTTGAAAAATATTTTACATATTTAAGTGTCAAAAAAAATCCAATTAATAAAAAAGAAACAATGTGTTGTGGAGAGGTATGTAAAATAAGTGTGTGTGTGTGTGTGTGTGTGTGTGTGTGTGTTTCAGGAGGGATTTATCCGTGTCGATCATGACTATGTGCTGAAATCTGCAGAACTAGCCAAAGCAGGTGGTTGTACACACTTTCACCTGGAGTCTTCTAAAGGAGCGGACAAAAGCAGCAGCTTCCTCTACCTGAAAACCAAGGTGTGTCATTTATACAGACACACAAACAAAAATGGGCTTTTAGTAAGCGAGTCTCAGTTTATAATTGTATAAAATTGTTGCTGATTTGTATAGTTGTGTTTTATCAGTGTGTGTTGTGTTGTGTTGTGTTGTGTTGCAGGGTCAGGTTGAAGCAGATATAGAGGAGCTGGGATTTGAGCGATTCTCAGTCTACAGACCTGCGTATGTCAATACTTATGCCTTGTGTTGTTACACTTCTTACTGTACGAGTGTCACAAAGCAGCTGTGAACTAAAGGCATGGTTTAGTAAATATGATTGTCTGCAGTAAACACAGGACTTTTTCGTTTTAAATGAATATTTTAAGTACTCAAAACATCAAATGTGCCTTATATGTTTATTATTCATTTATTGTCTAAACAATGAAGCCCGATAATTTAATGTCATTCTCATATTATGGGAGGATGAAGATTTCTGTAGACATGCTGGTGCTGGTGGAGTTCAGGAGGCTTTGTTGGTGAAATGAATGTACACATTGTGGCCCTTGTTGTTGTCGACAGGAAGTGAGCATTGTAAACACATTATAAAGACACATGACACTCTTTCCATGTGCTATATGAACATTGTGGTGAGGTGAGTGTCAGGAAAGAAATAATGTGATTAAATTCAGTAAGAAAACAAAACATATTTACTGTTTGGGGTTTTGTACACTGTATTACTGAAGCGGATTATTCGAGCTGCTAATGGTTCCTTTCTTTCTTTACGTCAGAGTGCTCTTGGTGAACAGAGAAGAAAGCAGACCGGGTGAATGGGTGATACGCAAATTTTTTGGAGCTTTCTCGTCCGTCTTCCCCACAGCGATGTCCATCCCCATCGTGGCTGTGGCTCGAGCCATGGTGACCAACACTCTCACTAAGGGAGAGGCACAACATGAGATCCTTGAAAACAAAGCCATTTATAACCTCGGTAAGATCGGGGACAAACATTAGTTTGTTTTAATGTAACGGATGGTGTAGGTGTCGTGTATCAGGGTGCTTTCATTTTCTAATCCATAAAGGGATGTTTTGTGATTTGGTTGTGCTTGTGTAAAGGGATATGACAGAACATACACATAAATGAATTTAATCCTCTACTGTTTATTGTTGTCATAAATCAGAGGCACTTTGCACCAACACGAGGCAGTGCAACATTAATAAAAGGGATATCGTTCCTGTGACTGGTTTGTGCAATACACTATGTAATCTTTTTTTTTCTTCATTTTTTGTTATTATTAAAATGTATTTTGTATTTATTTGGAGGGAATTATAGAAATGCATGGGTTATTAAATAAAGTAATTATGTACAAACAATGAAATTCATATTGAATCAGTAGCATATTTATATATGTATTTAAAGGCCTGTACACAATACTTTGTTTTGCTGATGTATTTGAGGTCATTGTTAGAGATCCAGAGCACATCTCAGGTCTTCATCAAGGAAGACTATATTGTGATCTGTTGATTTTTATCCTGATGAATCTGTTAGATCTGTTGTTAAAAACCCCATCACATATTTCCCATGTTAATATAAAGCTTCATTTTAAGGATTCATTTAGGAAGCGATGAGCAGTGCTGATTGCAGGAGCACTATACAAGTCATTTAAATTCGTTTTTATTTGTACAGAGCCAATTTACACAGATAAAGCAATATTAATCTAATTCTGTAATAAGTAATAATAAGTAGAAACTCCCTGAGATAAACCTTGAGAAAACCTATCCTTATCTGGGCGGCACATAATGTCCATTCATTACAGTTAATTATTGTTAAAGTGAAAATAAACACAACCCGTGCTCCTGAGCCATTGCATTATTAATTACAGTCCAAATCCATCCTCAAACTTCTTGTGTTGTTGATTAATTTGATGGTTTTTATGCATTTTCATAGTTCTTCAGGTGTAAGCAGATATAACCTTCCTGTTCTGTGGACACTTTATATCTGAAATCTGTTGTGCATTGACACAAATCCCAAACACAAATAATGCTAAATATTATGAAGGATAAAAATGTTAAAATTATAAGCCCAGACTTCCAAAACATGTGTTCTGTTGGTACATTTAGATCAAATGGTCTAAAAAGATGGAATACCAACTAATCGCAGGACACAATATATATATATATATATATATATATATATATATATATATATATATATATATATATCTATATTATACATTTACTTGCATAAAATAAACATTAGTTTATGTATGATCATGTTTATGAGTTTAATTCTAAACAAGAAATAATTACACACACATATTATTCAAGACAAAAATAGTATTAGTTTTCTTCCTGCATAAATTTGACCTGAAATCTGATCATAAGGTTGAAATCTATACAAAGAAAAGAAAAACCAATTAAAACTATCTACATTTTATTTTAAGTTATCTTTAAACTTTTTTAGTAGTACTGGGTTTGAAAAATATGAGCGAAACAGAAAACTAGGTAGGTCTTCACACACACACACACACACACACACACACACACACACACACACACACACACACACACACACACACACACACACACCACATATAATATATTCACAATTTAAATAAGAAATGTCTGCATGAGAAATCTTGATTTTGGTTTTATATCAAAGCAATAATAAACAAATACAACATCTTTGTATGTAATGAAGATACAAAAGAAAAAAGACGCAACAATCTGTATGAGTTTATTCCAATAAGAGCTGAAAAAAGATTCTAATTTTGCACCACATGGAACTTTTTAACATGTTGTAAGATTTCCACATTCTTGACGTCATTGAGAATGATATTTTTAGAAATACTTTTTACACATTTCCCCTGGAAGTGCTTATTCTGATGGGAGATAACAGACTGTATGCTTGACTTTGTAATCATTCATTCATTCATCTTCTAGCGCTTTATCCGATCTTCCCTCGGGTCACGGGGAGTCTGTGTCTATCTCAGGAGTCTGTGGACATTAAGGCAGGATTCACCCTGGATGGAATGCCAACCCATTGCAGGACACACACACACACACACACACACACACAACACACACATTCATACACTAGGGACAATTTTCCAAGGTGCCAATCAACCTACCGTGCATGTTTTTGGACCGGGGGAGGAAACCGGAGAACCCGGAGAAAAACCCCCTGAGACACGGGGAGAACATGCACAAACTCCACACACACATGGCCGAGACGGGAATCGAACCCGGACCCTGGCGGTGTGAGGCGAACGTGATAAACACTGAACCCACCATGCCCCTGACTTTGTAATCAGAATAAGTGATTTATGTTGTAACATGTTTTTGTCCATGAATGTTATTCCCAAATAATCTACTCTCTGATGTCGTTGTTTTGTTTTGGTGGGATGTAATAATTTAGAATATAAAGGAAACCCCAGACTTATATAAACTCTTTTGCTGTAGGTGGTGCGGGTGGTGTATATTATTTGTTTTATTTGTGTTTAGATTCAGTTATAATGATGCTGGTATTAAGATGTAAACTGGTTCAGGTGAGACACGACTGATGACGTCAGGACCGATTTATTGCGATACAGATCAGTATTATCTATAAGAACGCCGGTCTCCAGTGACGTCATCGTGGCACTTCCGGTTGAACCATTGTCACCCGGAAGACGTCAGAAGAAGGCGGAATGGCGGAATACACAGGTAACACGTGATATCTATAAACATGATTATAACGTGTTTGATGAGTTTATAACTTATTATAACATCTCTGCTCTTTTTAAATACATACGGTTTCGCTTCAAAAGAGTCCTCGCGCTGGAAGTGATTTTACAACAGAAGAATACTTGAATGAACATAAATAGAAATAAAATGTTTATCAGCGGTTTTAGCCAATCACATTTTAATGAAACATTTATCAAAAGCATGAATATAATAATCTATAAGTATTATTCATCTACTGAATAAATCTACATACACATTATATTCTATATAAGCTCATTATATTCCTGTGCTTTATTCCGCGCATGCGCACTGCGCTACACATCAGCTGCTGCTGCTGCTGCTGCTGTATGCATAAGCATTAATAAGCACGTGGACGTGGAGTCAAAGCGAAAGGAATATTTTGTGTTTGGATGTTTGCATCTTTTTGCACGATCACATTCCACATGGTGGGGTATTATTAAAGTAACAGCATATCTCAGACACCCTTACAAGGGCCTTGCTCAGGGGCCCTAAAATGGCAGCTTGGTGTTGCTGGGATTTCACCAAAAGTCCAGCTCCTTAACTATTGGAGCTTCCAATAGTGCATCCAGATGTTCATCCAGATGTTCAGTCGGCATCAAAACATTCTCCCTGTGATTTCAGTGTTAAACTCCTAAATGCGCTAATCTGACATATCTGCATTAAAGCGATGAACTCTACCTCTCTCAGATCCTTCTGCTGCTGTTTCATCTTCAGTCTCATAAATATGGAAATTATTTAGAGCTTTATTTCTAATATGAACTTGTTTAAAATAAACAAACAAAAAGAAAGAGTTTGGTTCCCTCGCTGTTCACTGAGACCACTTTATCCTCATTATCTTCATTATTTTATTAGTTTATAGTTTTGCACTTAATCGCTGTGTTGTTTATCTCTCTGGCAGGTTCATTCATTTCGTTTGATGCCTCATAAATTAATTAATGTGCACAAGTAAATGGTAAATAGCTTTCACACACTGTGGTCATGTAATGTCAAAGCATATCTATATATATATATATATATATATATATATATATATATATATATATATATATATATATATATATATATATATATATATATATATACCGTAAAATTCTGGACTATAAAGCGCACCTTGCCTATAAGCCGCATCTCCGCTCTATTTAAAAAAAAAAAACCCAAAAAAAAATAATAAAAATAAAGCCGCACCTGCATACAAGCCGCATCCGCATCCGCTTTTGAATTGTAAATGTACATGTATGTACCTAAATAGATCCTTTCCTAACCTGTATTTTAACACGGTGTAACGGTGGACGCTGCACAGAGACGCGGAGATCCGGAATTCATACAAAACAGGATTTATTAGAATAAAGAACTCAGGAGACGCCGCTCATACGGAGCGGCCAGACAGGCTAGGTAGCCTTGCGCTCTGCGCGCCGTGGTACCGGCGTGGTACCCGAGGAGCATTGGGGGTCTGTACGGGGGAGACGGAGAGCAGTGGGGTTAGAGCAGGGAGGAGAGAGAGCACAATCTGAGAGCACCGAGCAGCAACTTTGCTGATTAAAACGGGACAGAACCAAGAGAAAATAAGCGCTATTTACAGTATTTATCTTCATTTCTCCTGTGTGTGAAATCACGTCACCTTAACCTTGTAAAGATAGAGTTTGTCCTCCTTCTATCCGCTTCTACCCACTTATATCTGCTAAAGAGGAACTAGCGCATTCTTCTTCTTTGCATTTATTTTGTCTTAGTTTTGATTCTAATTCCGGTTAGAGCCCCTAGCGGTCGGGAAAAAATCTGCAGAATAGCCGCACCTTATTATTAGCCGCATGGTTCAAAACCTATGAAAAAAGTAGCGGCTTATAGTCCAGAATTTACGGTTGGTATATATATATATATATATATATATATATATATATATATATATATATATATATATATATATATATATATAAACATATTATGGGTTATATAACATATAACCTTTTATGTGTTTAGATCAGGGGACACCAACGTGTTGCCTGCGGCGCCCCCAAGCACCACATGAGTAGCTCTCAGGCCTGTTCTAAAAACTCTTCAGTGAGATGCATCTAAAATGTTAATTAATTCATTATGAACTCACAATACTTATTGTGAGAAATCATCAGTGTCATTAATTATAATCTATAACTAAAGGCAAATGTGTTATTTCAGAAGAGTGCGTCAAACTGGCAGCCCTTTATATGACTCAGTATGCATGAAGTAGCTCTCAGGTTCAGAAAGGTTGGTGACCCCTAATATAGATGAAACAATGAAATCAATGAGGGAAGAATATTTCATGTCAAGACCTGTGTGTGACATCTGTGTGTGACATTTGTGTGTGAGGAGGAGAATGATGAAGATAAATCCTTGTTTACATGAGCAAATAGTCAGCAGCAATGTATTTAATATGCAGTTATAATAGAATGGTCTTTATTTGTCACGTCTGGTGTGTGTGTGTGTGTGTGGGTGTGTATGTGGGTGGTGTGTGTGTGGTGTGGTGTGTGTGTGTGTGTGTGTGTGTGTGTGTGTGTGTGTGTG
>JACRUU010000005.1:682469-697469 GCA_030449085.1 Kryptopterus vitreolus | reverse complement strand
GCATTAATGTGTATCAGTGTGTATCAGTGTGTGTCAGTGTGTGTCAGTGTGTGTCAGTGTGTGTCAGTGTGTATACGTGTGTATACGTGTGTATACGTGTGTATACGTGTGTATACGTGTTGTCGCGAACCTCTATGTTTTCTGAGGACACAGCACGAGACAGAGGCAAAGATCTAGGTGAAAAACCAGCACACGTGCGTCTTTATTTACAGTGAAGGAGGTGTGGTGTGAAGGGAAGGGGGTATCGTCCTTGGGACGCGTGGCTCCCGTATTTTCCGGCGTCTGCTGCCCGAGATTCGGGGGCGGTTTACCGGCGCTGTATCCCTTCGGTTTGGTCCGAGAATCCTGCTCTCTTCCTTGTATGAAGCGAGGCGACCAAGGTGCCGCCTGGGGAGAGCTGGCACGCGTACGTCGTCCTCGCTGCTGCCGCCTAGGGGAACGAATTTCAAACGTAAGTGACTTTCTATCCAACCATCCATTACCTTCCTCCCCGAACCTCGTCTTGCTGTGTCCCTTTTATACGGTCGACTCTCCTCCTGGATGGTGGAGAGCGGCTGATGAGCCGATTGCATCCCAGCCGTGCTTCATCTCCTGGGACCGCCCCCTGGCCATGTGCTCACTGCTTTCCCAAAATAAAGGTGCTGAAGGGGCGCTGTCCTTTCAGCACCGGGGGTGTGGCGGCGTTCGGAGCGCTTGTTCGGCTTCGGCGGCGTGTTGCGTCGTCACAGTACCCCCCCCTCAGCTCCGAACCCGCCGTTGTGGGCATGAGGGTGTAGAGGCAGAATGCTGCGGGAGAGCCCATCTGCATTGCCGTTTAGCTGTCCGGCGCGGTGCTGAACCTGGAAGGAGAAATCCTGTAGGGACAAGAACCAGCGAGTAATACGGAGCGTTGGAAGTTTTTTCGCTCTTGCCATCCATTGTAGAGGGGCGTGGTCCGTGACGAGTGTGAATTCGTCTGCCGGTCAGGTAAGTATCGTAGCTCCTCCACTGCCCATTTAATGGCGAGCGCCTCTCGCTCGACGGCTGCATATTTTTGTTCCGCTTTGGACAGTTTCCTGCTTATGTATAGCACCGGGATGTTCAGTGTCTCCTCGAACGGCTGCGAGAGGACGGCCCCCAGTCCCGTCTCCGACGCATCTGTGTGTACTACGAACGGCCGGTCGAAATCGGGGTTTCTCAGGACTGGTGCAGAGGTGAGTATTTTCTTCAGTCTTTGGAAGGCTCGTTCGGTCTCCTGCGTCCAGTCGACCCTCTCCGGTCTACCCTTTTTCGTGAGATCTGACAAGGGAGAGGCTATGGCAGAAAAATTAGGTACGAACCGGCGGTAATACCCGGCCAGCCCCAAGAATGCACGTACCTGTTTTTTTGAAGTTGGTTGGGGGTAGTCCCTCACGGCTTCCACCTTTTTTTCCTGAGGTTTCAGCAGCCCCCTTCCAATTCGATAGCCCGAGGTACTGGGCTTCCGTCAGCCCCAAGTGGCATTTTTTTGGGTTCGCGGTCAGCCCTGCTTTCCTGAGTTCGGTCAGTACCTTGCCTGACGTGATATAGGTGGTCTGACCATGTCCTTGAATGAATGATGACATCGTCCAAGTAGGCAGCCGCGAAGGTGTGGTGAGGTCGCAGGACGATATCCATTAATCGCTTGGAAGGTGGCTGGCGCGCCATGTAGTCCAAATGGCAGGACGCGGTATTGCCAGTGTCCGGCGGCCGTGCTGAATGCGGTTTTCTTCCTCGCCTCCGGGGAGAGAGATACCTGCCAGTAACCCTTTGTCAGATCCAGCGTGGAAGATAAACCTGGCATTACCCAGCCTCTCTACGAGCTCGTCGATTCTTAGCGGCAGCGGGTAGCAGTCGAAGTCCGATACCTGGTTAAGCTTCCGGAAGTCGTTGCACAGCCGGAGCGTGCCGTCCGGCTTCGGGACGACGACTATTGGACTGGACCACGGGCTGCTTGAATGTTCAATTATGCCATCCGCTAGCATTTTGTTTACCTCCTCTTCGATCACACGCCGACGGGCTTCGGGGACCCTGTATGGCCGCTGGCGTACCACCACTCCCGGCGGTGTCTTTATCTCGTGCTGTACGAGGTGCGTGCGTCCCGGCGTGGCCGAGAAGACGTCGTCTGTGAACTGGCTCAGGAGCTCGGTTACGTCCTGTCGTTGGGCCGGGGTCAGGTCGTCTCCTTTTTCCACCAACGTGTACTCCAGGGGTCCTGCTGGGTTTCCCGAAGAGGCTGCCAGGGCCATGTTAACTTCGACCCATTTTTTTAAGCAGGTTGACGTGGTAAACCTGGGTTGCTGCTCTCTTGCCCGGTTGTTGTAGCCGGTAAGTTTACCGGGCTTGTCCTTTCTAGGACCGTGTACGGTCCCTGCCAGCGTGCGAGGAACTTGCAGGCTGAGCTTGGTACCAGGAGTAGGACTTTGTCGCCAGGCTTAAACTCTCTCGGTCGAGCCGGGCGGTTATATGTGCGGCTCTGTTCCGCCTGTGCTTGTTCTAAGGTGTTCTCGCACGATTGGCGTTATTTTATCGATGTGGCTTTGTAAGTCCTTCACATACTCTATTACAGAGCGGAACGGAGCGGGCTGTTCCTCCCACGACTCTTTCACCACGTCGAGTAAGCCCCGCGGTCTTCTCCCGAACAGGAGCTCGAATGGAGTGAAGCCCGTCGATGCCTGCGGCGTTTCCCTGATCGCGAACAGGACGTACGGGAGTAGCAAATCCCAGTTTCTTCCATCCTCGTCTACAACGCGCTTGAGCATTCTTTTGAGCGTCTGGTTGAACCGTTCCTATGAGACCGTCCGTTTGCGGGTGATACACCGAACGTTCTGATGTGCTTGACCTGTAACAGACGACAGAGGTCCGCCATTAGTTTTGACATGAATGGCGTACCTTGGTCTGTTAGCAGGTCTTTAGGGATCCCGATGCGGCTGAAGAGGAGTATCAGCTCCCTTCGCGATGTTTTCTTCGTGTTCGCCTTCTTCAGTGGTACGGCCTCGGGATAACGTGTGGCGTAGTCAACCATGACACGAGTATGTACTCGTGACCGCGGGCTGACTTCGGCAGGGGTCCGACGAGGTCCATTCCCATTCTCTCGAAGGGTACTCCGATGACCGGCAGTGGGATGAGCGGGGCGGGAGGCGGTTTTGTGGGTGCGGTGCGCTGGCAGCGCGGGCAGCCGAGACAGAAGCGTTTGACCTCGGCTTCCATCCCTGGCCAGTGGAAACGGTCTCGGATCTTCTCCAACGTGTTTTTGGGGCCTAGGTGGCCCCCCAGGGGGTGTGCGTGAGCTAGCCGGATTACGGTGTCTGTTTTTCCTCTCGGTACCACTAAGAGGTCGCAGGGCTGTTCTCGGCGGTTTGTGTGGTAGTACAGCAGCCCGCCCACCGATTTGAAATACGTTTGTGGCATCGGTTGCGGCATATCCTCCTCGCTGCAGTACCTGGTGCCAAGCAATGTTTCAGCCGCTCATCCTCTCGCTGCTCTCGGGCGAAACTGCCCTCGCGTAAGGCCTGGCGATAGACTTGACACCTGGGTTATTGTCAGTGTTGCACTCACCGTCCGCTCCTGTATCGGCGGCTCCTTCCTCCTGGCCCATTAGCGCTCGGCGGGGTTGGTCCTTTCCACGGCCCGTCTTCTCTCGGACTCCTGGACACCTGGTACCGGAAACCTGGAATCCAGCAAACCATTCCCCTCTGCCTATGAGGAGGAGGGACAGGGAGACTCGGGACTAGCCCTATAGTTAGCGGCCACTCACCCACGTCGTTCGCCAGCCATACTCTGGCGGTGGCAACCTCTCGGACATCCCCGTGTACGCAGGTCACCGGAATGGTTTGCGTGTTCCTGGATTCCTGGCTCACGACCGATGGTCTGGCCAGTGTGACGCTGCTGCCCGAGTCTATGAGTGCCATCACAGTCCTGCCGTTCAGCCTGACTTCCTCGACCGGTGCACGCGGATCTATAGGGGCGTGTATGGTGCATCCCGCCAGCCAGGGCTTCTTCCCCTGTTTTGGTGGCGAGAGTCCGGGGTCGGTGGGCATGGGCTCATCCCGCTGTGACGGCGGCGCGCGGCTGTTATCGGGCCGGGGTCTTCTAGGTCTGTTCGACCAATCGTGGCGTTTGTGCTCCTGTGAACGGAGTGTCCGCGCGAGCACGGAGGTCCAGCCGATCCAAAGTCGAGCGTGCTGACCGCCGCATTCAAGCGCCTCCACCACTTCTTTGGGGTTTTTTGGGTCGCGCATGCTCACCTGCCTTCCGTTTCGTCTGCCGGCAGGAGATTTCACGAACTTGTCCATCGCCACCTTCTCCACGACTTCCAGCGCGGAGTTCCTGGAAGTCTCTGGTTGGAGCCACCGTTTTGCCGTTCTTAGGAGGTTTTCCATCTCGGCTTTCGGTGCTGCCCCGGTTCCTGTATGTCCACCGGTGGAACTCTGTTGCTGCGTTTCTGGGAGAAAGTCCGTATTGGATCCAGGTATTTCCTCCTTTAGCGCATCATAATCCATCGCCGAGTCCGGTGGGAGGCTGTAATATGCCAGCTGTGCCTTCCCCGCGAGGAGGGGGGCTATCAGTCTAGCCCACGCACGTTTGGGCCAGTCCTCCCGTACCGCGATGCACTCGAACAGGTGCAGGAATGATTCCGGATCGTCGGACGGTGTCATTTTGGCCATGAGTCGCTGTGCGCACTGTTCCATGCTGGGTGGGGGGGTTGTGGTACTCTCCTGCCTCATCTCCAGGATCTCATTCGTGGCCGCTTGCACGCCTCTAGCTAGTTCCTGGGTCACCGTCTGCTGTTGCAGGAGGTGCTGCAGTATCTGCTCCATGGTGCGTGTCGGAGCGGAGGTTCTCCTGATCTGTGTTCTCAGGCCCGCTTCTCCACCAAATGTCGCGACCCTCTATGTTTTCTGAGAACACAGCACCGAGACAGAGGCAAAGATCTAGGTGAAAAACCAGCACACGTGCGTCTTTATTTACAGTGAAGGAGGTGTGGTGTGAAGGGAAGGGGGTATCGTCCTTGGGACGCGTGGCTCCCGTATTTTCCGGCGTCTGCTGCCTGAGATTCGGGGGCGGTTTATCGGCGCTGTATCCCTTCGGTTTGGCCGAGAATCCGCTCTTTTCCTTGCTGAAGCGAGGTGACCAAGGTGCCGCCTGGGGAGAGCCGGCACGTGTACGTCGTCCTCGCTGCTGCCGTCTGTACCGCCTAGGGGAACAAATTTCAAACGTAAATGTTCTATCCAACCATCCATTACCTTCCTCCTCGACCTCGTCTTGCTGTGTCCCTTTTATACGGTCGACTCTCCTCCTGGATGGTGGAGAGCGGCTGATGAGCCGATTGCATCCCAGCCGTGCTTCATCTCCTGGGACCGCCCCCTGGCCATGTGCTCGCTGCTTTCCCAAAATAAAGGTGCTGAAGGGGCGCTGTCCTTTCAGCACCGGGGGTGTGGCGGCGTTCGGAGCGCTTGTTCGGCTTCGGCGGCGTGTTGCGTCGTCACAGTGTGTATTAGTGTGTATATGTGTGTATATGTGTTTATATGTGTGTATAAGCGTGTATTAGCATGTATAAGCATGTATTAGCGTGTATTAGCGTGTATAAGCGTGTATTAGTGTGTCTCAGCCCTGGTATTCCTCTCTAACAAAATGCATGAACTGATCCTGCGGTTGAACAACAATGATGACTTTCCTATGTCTTGTGTTTTATGCTTCCCTGAATCATGGCTATGCGATCTTATCAAATTCTGTGCTACGGACACACACACACACACACACACACACACACACACACACACACACACACACACACACACACACACACACACACACACACCTTTCTGGCAAAACAAAAGGTGAAGGAATCTTTTTCCGTATTAAAACATTTGGTGAAACAACATGAAGGTACTTTGTCCCTCAGACCTGGAAGCCCTCAGTATTAACTGTAAGAGACTGTACTTGCCCTGCGAGTGCTCTCATTCATTCTCCTCAGTGTTTATGTCCCGCAAAGTAACATGCTGACGAAATCCGGGTGCCTTGGTTATTGTCTTTGGAGTCTTTATAAAATGAATCTCTCCTGTCAACTTCCCAAATACACAGAGTTTATTGGATCCAGACCAGAGAGGGGAACGTACAGGACCATTACAACACCACCACCATCAGCGGGGCTTACCGTGCTGCCACACTCGTCCAGTCCGACCACATCATGGTGCATTTTATTCTTGCTGTATATACAGAGATTAAAACTGCAAACCCGCTGTGAGGGCATTAAAGTAGTGGACCAGCGAGGATGTTCAGGGCTGTTTAGATTTTATAGACTTTTATAGACTTTTTAAATCTGCCACCAAACTGTGTGGATGAGTACATCTCCATCAACCACTGTGAGGACAAGGTCATGCACCATCATGCAGCAGAGTGTGTTATAACTATGACTAACCCTGCTATGAACATGGTTCCACTTTACCTCAGGCTGTTTGGCCCACAGTAATGGTGTTGAATGTGGATTAATATTAAGTGTGTGTTCTTTGCATGAGCTTTAATCTACATGTGTGTATTGCACAGAGGATTTGTTCAGAGACAGTGATTTCTTGTGGTGTTCCTGCACCCATGCAGTAAATCCATTACAGAGACATAGCTGTTTTTAAAGCCGTGCCACCCAACGACCAGGAACAGACAGCATTACTTTTTACCTTCTCCACTGAATAGCCTTTATTTCTCACATCAACATTACATCACAGTGAAATTCTTTTCTTCACATATCCCAGCTGGGGTCGAGAAAGGGTAGCCAATCAGATACAGGGCCTTCTCACCCAGCCATGATTACAGTGCCCCAGAGCTGGAGTACAGAAGGCATATACTTTCCTTCGCCACTGAAATGCTTTCTACAAGCAATAGTGAACATCTAAACCTTTGCTCACATAGTCAGCCAGCACAGGGTCAGAGCTGATGGCAAGATCGCCCCCTACAGGAGTGGCCATTAAGGGGGATACAGAGGGTCTAAGGGCCTTGGCTGACCCAAAAGTAAACTTTGATCGGGCCAAAAACCAACTTTCCCATCAGTAACCCAGTGCCATAACCACTAACTACACCCCCCCCCCCTCCCATTGCACACAGAGTAAATAATAAATAATATATGCGGACAAGTATATTGGTGTAAACGAAACACATTTAGTGTATTTAACTGTCATTCCACATCAAAATACAAATTCAGTGCGTTCAAAAAGTTCCTCCGCAGTGTCTGTGTAGAGTCCTGGGAAACTACTTGTTTAATTAAATTCATTATTATTCTCACTGATGTGTTTATTTATGTATTCAATCTTACACAGTATAGTGATGTGGGATTCCTATCTCCAGAAAAGATGCTCGCAATTTTCCACCAACTAAATCTGTGTATTTGTCAACATTTTTTATTTATACCTGCTCCACTTCCTGCTCCACTTCCCGCTCCACACGGCAATGTGGAGGGATTTCCCTGATCCGTACGCATCACGACTCGCAGTTCAGCACAAATGTTTAAGAATATGATGGCAGAATGAAATGGGGGAAGTCATTTCATAACTACACATTGCATTTACATTTACAGTATTTGGAAGATGCCCTTATCCAGAGCTTGGGCTGAGTTGAGCAGTTGAGGGTTAAGGGCCTTGCTCAAGGGCCCACTAGTGGTAGTTGGTGGTGGTGGGATTTGAACCTGCCATCTTCCGGCAGTCATGTGATGATGTGAATGTGATCAATACTCAGTTAAAAATAGTGGTTAGCGAAAGAACTTGAATTCTGCATTATTCATAACTTATTTGAGCGGTTCCGTACTGTTCCTATAAATGGAAAGTAAATTGTTTGTCGTCTCCACTTGACCCGAAAAAATGATCCAATCCGTGATTCAAAAGCCGTTAATGTGATCCATGAGTTTTCTGTTCCGTAGCAACGCTGAGAAATACAAATATAAATGATCCGAAACATTCCCAGTCTTTTCTTTTAAAATTGTGGGTAATTTTATTTTTACTATTTATTTGTTTATTTAATTTCCAGGTCATTGCATTTAATTTTTATTTACATTTTTCTCCCTATGGAAGTGGGATTGTAACATTCTGACTGGTTGCAAAATCTGTTCATTTTACTGCACCATCACATGTGTACAGACACACATGATCCTAATTTTCTTTTACATTTACACTTTGATGTGTAAGTTTGTTTGATATTAATGTATTTATTTGTGCAAATTGTTCACAGGGCTTGATGATTATGGATACATTAAGATGATAAACTATATAAGAACAACGGTACGTACTTGTGTTTTTAATTATACATAATGCAGATTGGTTATATATGTGTGCGTGTGTGTGTGTGTGTGTGTGCGTGTGCGCGCGCGTGTGAGTGCACGCAAAAATATATATTGTGTCTTAAATCACATTTTATTATTATTTATTGTGTGATTATTTTACAAAATTTGAAGTATTACATCAGAGTTAAATATGAAAAGTGGATGATGTAAATAAATGTATTCATTGTTCCTTGTTTTTTTTCCTGAGATTTGACTCTTACATACATTAAAGGAACTCATTGAGTGTGTTATGTATGTATGTATGTATGTATGTATGTATGTATGTATGTATGTATGTATGTATGTATGTATGTATGTATGTATGTATGTATGTATGTATGTATGTATGTATGTATGTATGTATGTATGTATGTATGTATGTAGAAGTGCAGCGTGGAGGATTTACCCTGGTGTTCAGGCAGTGTTTTGCCGTGGAGCGGAGATGAGTACATGAAGCCAGCGTTTCCTGATGACGCATTATTACAAATCGGTACAGAACATTGTGTATTCTTCTATTGCTACAAATCTGTTTTGAGATGTATTCAGACATGAAAACATAAAAAGAATCAGAAATGTTCAGTCTTTGTGGCCTGAGTGATAAATATCTAGTATATTTTTTTACATTTTATGTTTATGAAAAGGAGCACGGTGGTTTAGTGGTTAGCACGTTCGCCTCACACCTCCAGGCTCGGGGTTCGAGTCCCGTCTCGGCCATATATGTGTGTGGAGTTTGTGCATGTTCTCTCCGTGCCTCAGGGGTTTTTTCTCAGGGTGTATCCTGCCTTAATGCCCATAGACGCCTGAGATAGACACAGACTCCCCATGACCCGAGGGAAGATCAGTTAAAGCTGTAGAAGATGAATGAATGATGATGTTTATGTCATCGCTTCACACTACAATAGAGTTTTCACAATCTACAGTTGAGTTTTACACCGCTTCTGAAACCTGATCTCAACCTTTGCTGTTCAGTCTGTTCCATTTTCGTTGGTTTTTCTCGATATATAATAAAATACCTTGTTTGAAATTCACCTGTTTGTACATTACAGTATGGAACACTGTTATAAAGCTTCATAGCTGACAGCACAATAGAGTAACGACAAATGATATCAAGCAGAAGATCAGAGAAATTGTTTACTCCATTTGTGAGGTGGGATTGTGGGATTGAGGTGGGATTGTGTTCGGGGACAGAACTGGGAAACTGGAAACTGCAAAATAATTGCAATTATGAAGAATCCAAATAAAACGAGCTTTCTCGAGCCAAACGAGGTCACGACACTGAGCAAGAACTCAAAGTTTGTTTTTGTTGAATTCACTTCGAGATGGAAAGATGTGCAGAAAGACCATTAATCAGGTCATTATTGTATTTTAGTAAAAATAGAGTAAAAGTGTAATAATACCACATAACCGCTCACCTGAGAGAAAATCTATTCTTATATAAACACATTCCCTAAAAGCCATGAAAATGTTTTAACAGGAGACATTAATGAACATTTACATTATTAAAGATTCCTGCGGAAAACCTGCCAACAAAACCTCTCCAGACCTCAGATCAGGCCAAGAATTTCTCAGGGTTTATGGGATGTGTGTAGAAATCAGTGTTTGGTAAAAGGCACAGAGTCATTGTTCTGAAGCTGTTTATCTTGTGTGTGTACAGATGTGGAGGAGTTGGGAGGTGGTGCAGCAGGTGATGAGCTTTCCGTATGGGTTGAAAGAGCACAGCAAGCGGAGGAGAATCTGACCCGTGCCATGGATGATCTGCATAAACTCAAGTTAGTCATTTCATGATTTGATTTTATTGACAGCATTTTGCGGATGCGCTTATCCAGAGTGACTTGCATCTGAGCAATTGAGGTTTAAGGGCCTTGCTCAAGGGCCCACAATGTGGCAGCTTGGTGGTGTTGGGATTTGAACTTGTGATCTTCCGCTTCAGAGGCCAACACGTTAACCACTGAACTCCCACCTCCTTCCCTTTTACATTTTTGTAAATATTTTATTAGATTTTATTTTTGGAAACGAGACTTTGCTATAAGGTAACGTAGTGAGCGCACAGTGTGTCAGTTTATTGCCCCCTCAAAATAATTCAACATTCGGCCAGTCATGTCTAAACCACTGCCACAGAAGTGAGTGCACCCCTAAGTGAAAATGTTCAAATTGGGTCTAAAGTGTCAGTATTTTGCGTGGACACCAGCGCTGCTTTAACCCTCTTGGTCATGGAGTTCAGCAGAGATTCTCAGGAAGAGCGTCCACAACATGGAGCTAGCGGATGTTAGAGGCCATGCGCTCCTCCACCTTCTGTTTGAGGAGGTCCAGAGATGATCAATAAAGTTTACCCTCAGCTCCTTCAGTAAAGCAGTGGTTGTCTGGAGGTGTGTTTGGGGTCGGTATCATGTTTGAATACACCTGCAGCCCAGTCTCTGACGCATGCACTGCTTCACTACGTCACAGTACATGTTGGCATTCATGGTTCCCTCAGTGAACTGTAACTCCCCAGTGCTGCGCCCCACTCATGCAGCCCCAGACCATGACATTGCCACCACCATGTTCCACTGTAGGCAAGATACACTTGTAACTTCTTATAACCTACACCAACTTTATGTAGAGCAACAATTCTTTGTTTCAGATCCTCAGAGTTCTTTGTCATGAGGTTCCAGACTTCCAGTCATCGCTATGAGAGAATGAGAGTGATAACACAAAATGTAACACACTTGAGACCTTCTAACACTAACAGAATCAGAATGAGCAGTGATTTAAGCTGAAATGTCACAGGTTTGATGGTCATAGCCACTGGGTCATTATGTGTCGTATTTACTGGCTGTTCTAGTTTAGTTTTAGCTTTTGGCCCAAACGTCTGATTTTCACTGTCTGTTTTTCACTAAAGCTGTGCTTAATAAGAACATTTTAAACGAAAATTGTTGTGTTGCATTAAAATAAATTAGAAATATTTTTGCACATTTTTCCCTTGAACTTTTAAATTCCACTCTGTATTTAATACAGAATATTTAATTCATGAAAATGGCCATATAAAGCAAGCACAATGGTCCTTTGTGCTTATATATGTATTTACTTGCTATATTTATGAATATAAATGATTTAATACATATTTTAGGTTGTTAAACACTAACTGGGTAAAGCTGCTTTGAGACAATGTCCATTGTTAAACGCTCTATACAAATAAAAATGAATTGAGTTGAACTGGATGTAAAAAAAAGACGTGTTAATGTGCACAGATATCTCACAACTGTAATGAATCAATATTAGAACTTGACTGTCTTTCTGTCCAGCTGTCTGCTTGTAGGGTCTTAGTGAGAGCCAGCAGGGGGCGTTGTTGGGCCCCTCTCAGAGTCAGAGAGATGCAGGGGGAAAATTCCACTGCGGTGTTTAAGGTTAAGTGCACGTGCACACACACGTGCACTTGAGGGGGTAGGAATGAAAGCCAGATGTGCATTGTCCTTCTTCCCGAACTGTTTGTGCCCCCCATGTGACCCATGTGATTTAAAACATTATTCTTTCATATTTTATTTCTTACTTTTGTACAGTTTTTTTAGTTAACAACATGAAAGGAAATAAATCATTGTGCATATGTCTCTTGGTGTATGTAGAACGTTTGCACAGGGCCTTGTGCTGAATTCGGACATGGTGCAGAAGTGTGTAGGGAGTGTAGCAGAGCTGCGAGATGATGAGGACGAGGCCTATTTCAGCTCTTATGGCCATTACAGCATCCACGAGGAGATGCTCAAGGTAAGTGTGTGTATGTGTTTTGGATAGATAAAGACGTGTAAAGATCTATAAAAGGAAAATCTGTGCAGTAAACTACAGGACAAGTTTCACACCGCATGTAAATAACAAACATCTTTAATGTCAGAGTGACGTTGATGCCGGTCATTGAGGATATACATTTTGCATGTTTATAAAGTTTCTGGATTTTTATTGTAGGAAAACAAAGGGGGAATATTTATATATATATATATATATATATATATATATATATATATATATATATATATATATATATATATTCTGAGTCCATTCATTATTTTTAATGCTAAATGTGGCTTGTGAGTGAAGTTGGAGAATGAGTGGTCCATGACCATGTTCTGCCAACAGGACAACATTTACACTGCATACTTTAAAATGAATTATTTAAACAAATAATTCTTAAATTATGAACTTTCTTATTCACCACTGTGTGAGTACACATACAGATTCTGTTAGATTTTCAGCAGGAATCTTCCTTGATTCCTCTAGTCAAGATAAGATTCTATAATGCTGTAAGAGGAGAAAACCACACACACACACACACACACACACACACACACACACACACACACACACACACACACTGCGGTAAGTGCCAGAGAGGGAGAGGCGGCATCTGATTGGTGTTTTTTTCTTTACGTTAAACTTGAGTTTTGCGTCACTGTGACGATGTTCTTTTACTGCCATTATAAAGATTACAGCAGTGACTCACACACATCCCCATATATACCATTAATTGTACTGTAATGAAGCCTGCAGCCGCAGCAGCGCTGTACAGATAAGATTAAAGATCCTCAATCTACACAAAACAGCGTTCTGATTTCGAGTCGCTAGAAAGTTAAGTGTGACGTGGAGTAACGTGTCTTAAAACTCAAGAAAGAGAATCAATTCAACAAATGGCCCAAAATATTCTCATTTTTTGCTTGTTTTTTTAAATGCATAAACAATAGCAACAACAAAGACTTAGGGTGCCGTTTTAGAGAGGGTTTTTGAAAGGTTGTAAACATCAGTGAGAATCCAGAAAAGGTCGTCTACCACATTTTAGCCGTCAGATTAAGAGCTTATTATGTAGGGAGCAATCTACGAGCAATAACATGTGACTCTGAAGGAGCTGGAATTGTAATTGAAGTGAATAATAGTAAAGAGGTTATTAAAAGCAATTAAAAGAGATTTTAGAGCTCTACAATGTGATGAAAGGCAGAATCAGTGCAGCGTCCTGCAGCTCCCGAAATTCTGCAAACACAAGTTAAAACACAGTTTACCTGAATGATTCAGAACCCCGAACCTCAGTGTGTTACGAGAGACCGGTCAAAGAGCAGACCTCAAGGTGTTGGAGAATTTGTGTCATTTTGGCAGAGTTGTGTAAAGCGGAGAGTTTGTGTAATTTTGGCAGAGTTGTGTAAAGAGGAGAGTTTGTGTACAAGCGGAGTGTTAATCCACATAGAACCTTATTTACACAATGAATTACAGTGAATTGCAAAAGTATTTAAATCCCTTGAATATACAAACTTAAATGTATTTTATTGGAATTTCATGTGAAAATATAAAGCAAAAGGAAAATCATACACAATATTAACGATTCTTTTTAGAAATAAAAAAATGTGAACCTTCTTTTACTGCAATTACAGCTCTTTTTGTGTGTTTTGTGTGGTTTTTTTTTTTTGTATATATATATATATATATATATATATATATATATATATATTGTTATTTTATTATTATTTTGTAACTATTCCAACGTCACTCTGTATGTTTAGGGCTGTGTGGCTGTATGTTTGAGGCTGTGTGGCTGTATGTTTGGGGCTGTGTGGCTGTATGTTTGGGGCTGTGTGGCTGTATGTTTAGGGCTGTGGGCTGTGCTGTGTGGCTGTATGTTTGGGGCTGTGTGGCTGTATGTTTGGGGCTGTGTGGCTGTAGGGCTGTGTGGCTTATGTTTGGGGCTGTGCGGCTGTATGTTTAGGGCTGTGCGGCTGTATGTTTGGGGCTGTGTGGCTGTATGTTTGGGGCTGTGTGGCTGTATGTTTAGGGCTGTGTGGCTGTATGTTTGGGGCTGTGTGGCTGTATGTTTGGGGCTGTGTGGCTGTATGTTTGGGGCTGTGTGGCTGTATGTTTAGGGCTGTGTGGCTGTATGTTTAGGGTGTGGCTGTATGTTTGGGGCTGTGTGGCTGTATGTTTGGGGCTGTGTGGCTGTATGTTTAGGGCTGTGTGGCTGTATGTTTAGGGCTGTGCGGCTGTATGTAGGGCTGTGTGTTTGTTTAGGGCTGTGTGGCTGTATGTTTGGGGCTGTGTGGCTGTATGTTTGGGGCTGTGTGGCTGTATGTTTGGGGCTGTGTGGCTGTATGTTTAGGGCTGTGTGGCTGTATGTTTGGGGCTGTGTGGCTGTTATGTTTGGGGCTGTGCGGCTGTATGTATGTTTGGGGCTGTGCGGCTGTATGTTTGGGGCTGTGCGGCTGTATGTTTAGGGCTGTGCGGCTGTATGTTTAGGGCTGTGCGGCTGTATATTTAGGGCTGTTGTTGTGCTGGAAGGTGCTGTGGAGATGCTTTTCTTCAGCAGGGACAGTGAAGATGAGTTGATGGGAAGATTTATGGATAAATAAAGGGAAATCCAGGAAAAAATCCTATTGGAAGGGCTTGAGCCTGGGGCGTAGCTTCACCTTCCAGCAGGACAACAACCCTAAACATACAGCCAGAGCTACAATGGAATGGTTGAGATGGAACCATATTTATGTGTTAGGATGTCCCACTCAGACTCGCACATTTGGAAGAAGGTGTGTTTTTAGCATTTTGCCCGACGTGTAGCAGAAACATAACCCTGACTGCACACCAGCCCAGCCACACCATCTCCACCATGAAACACAGAGGTGGCAGCAGCTTCACACTTTAAACAGGCAGTTTATGCTCAGAAACCCTTAATTAAAACAATTCTTCAAAGAATGTTGGGC
>JACRUU010000005.1:659969-679969 GCA_030449085.1 Kryptopterus vitreolus | reverse complement strand
GATGTTGGAAACGGTCCTGACACATGCTACTTGTTTAATTTACTTATTATTATTATTATTATAATTATTATTATTAGTAGTAGTATTAGTAGTATTAGTAGTAGTAGTAGTATTGTCTTTGCTTTTCCAGGTGGTGCTCGATGTGGGCTGTGGTACCGGAATCCTGTCAATGTTTGCTGCTCGGTCGGGGGCCAAGAAGGTGATTGCTGTTGACCAATCAGAGATCATTTACAATGCCATGGACATTGTCAGGTGAGATATCTGTCTGTCTGTCTGTCTGTCTCTCTGTCTGTGTGTCTGTAACTGCAGTGTACTCCGGTAGGTACTGTAGCAGTAGATATGTCAAAAATATGTTGTCAAAAATATAGATTTTTTTATATATATCTGAATGGTGCCAATGCTAATTCTTCAAAGTATCAATATACAGATACTATTCAAGCAAAGTGAGCTGTCACTTTCACATCTCTCCAAAGGCGAATTGACAAACACCACACGTGACCGTGGTAAAGCTAATAGAAAGGTGGCGAGTGCGACCCCCCGACCGGCTTTGGTTGATAAAGAATACAGCAGGTGTGCTATCTGGAAATATGTTGGATATGAAGCATGAACATTGACATTTCCAAATAAACATGAAAAGCTGAAGAACACAAGCAAGCCAATGTGCAAGAGCAGTGCTAACAAAAGTCTGATAAAAGATGTGACGTGTAGTGAAATCTTTGGAGAAGAGCATGTGAGGTTACAGCGTAGCGTCGACGCAGAAGTATAAATCACCCCTCAGTGACTGGAATCTGATGCCAGCAGCAACCGGAAGCCATTGCACATAGCACAGATGAGCAGGTTGGAGAGGGTGGATGTAGTGAAGTGGTGGTGGTGGTGTGGGAGAACATGGACAGGTTGGTGGTGGTGGTGGTGGTGGGTTAGTGTTGGTGGTGTTGGTGTTGTGGGAGAACATGGGCAGGTTGAAGATGGTGAATGTGGTGGAGATGGTGAATGTGGTGGAAATGGTGGTGGTGGTGGTGGTGTTGGTGGTGTTGGTGTTGTGGGAGAACATGGGCAGGTTGAAGATGGTGAATGTGGTGGAGATGGTGAATGTGGTGGAGGTGGTAGTGGTGGTGGTGGTGATGTTGTGGGAGAACATGGGCAGGTTTGGAGTGATGGTGATGTGGTGGTGATGGTGGTGGTGGTGGTGGTGGTGTTGGTGATGTTGTGGGAGAACATGGGCAGGTTGGAGATGGTGAATGTGGTGGAGATGGTGGTGGTGGTGGTGGTGTGGGCATGGGGTGGTGTGTTGTTGGTGGTGTGGTGAGGTGGTGGTGTGGTGGAGAACATGGGCAGGTTGGAGATGGTAAATATGGTGGAGATGGTGGTGGTGGTGGTGGTGTGGGAGAACATGGGCAGGTTGGAGAGGGTGGAGGTGTGTGTGGTGTAGTGCAGCATGGTGTGGTGTTGGTGGTGTGGGAGAATGGGCAGGTTTGTGGTGGTGGATGTGGCAGGTTTGTGGGTGTGGGAGGTTTCAGGTTTGTGGTGGTGGAGGTGGTGGTGTTGGTGTTGTGGGAGAACATGGGCAGGTTGGAGATGGTGAATGTGGTGGAGATGGTGAATGTGGTGGAGATGGTGGTGGTGGTGGTGGTGGTGTTGTGGGAGAACATGGGGCAGGTTGAGATGTTGAATGTGGTGGAGATGGTGGTGGTGGTGGGTGGTGGATGGTGGTGATGTTGTGGGGAGGAAGAACATGGGCAGGTTGGAGGTGGTGGTGGTGGTGTTGTGGTGGTGTTGGTGGTGATGTTGTGGGAGAACATGGCAGGTTGGAGATGTTGAATGTGGTGGAATTGTGGTGTGGTGGAGAACATGGCAGGTGGAGTGTGGGTGGTGGGTGGTGGTGGTGGTGGTGGTGTTGGTGTGTTGGGAGAACATGTGCAGGTTGGAGATGGAGATGGTGGTGGGAGATGTGCAGGTGGAGATGTGGTGGTGGTGGTGGTGGTGGTGGTGTGGGAGAACATGTGCAGGTTGGTGGTGGTGTAGGTGTTGTAGGTAGTGGTGGTGTGGGAGAACATGTGCAGGTTGGAGATGGAGATGGTGGTGGTGGTGGTGTTGGTGGTGGTGTGGTGGTGATGGTGTGGGAGAACATGTGCAGTTTGGTGGTGGTGTAGGTGTTGTAGGTGGTGGTGTGGGAGAACATGTGCAGGTTGGAGATGGAGATGGTGGTGGTGGTGTTGGTGGTGGTGGAGGTGGTGGTGTTGTTGTTTGTGGTGGTGTTGGTGGTGGTGTTGTGGGAGAACATGTGCAGGTTGGAGATGGAGATGGTGGTGGATGATTGTGTTGATGGTGTGGTGGTGGTGGTGTGTGGTGGTGGTGTTGTGGGAGAACATGTGCAGGTTGGAGATGGTGTGGTGGTGGTGGGTGGTGTGTGGTGGTGGTGTTGGATTGGTGGTGGTTGGTGGTGGTGGTGATGTGGGAGAACATGTGCAGTTTGGAGATGGAGATGGTGGTGTTGGTGGGTGGTGGTGTAGGTGATGTAGATGGTGGTGGTGTGTGTGGGATGGAACATGGTGCAGTTTGGAGATGGAGATGGTGGTGTTGGTGGTGGTGGTGTAGGTGGTGGTGTTGGTGGTGGTGTTGTGGGAGAACATGTGCAGTTTGGAGATGGAGATGGTGGTGGTGGTGTTGGTGGTGATGGTGTGGGAGAACATGTGCAGTTTGGAGATGGAGATGGTGGTGGTGGTGTTGGTGGTGGTGTTGGTGGTGGTGGTGTTGGTGTGGGAGAACATGTGCAGTTTGGGTCCTGCAGAAGTGTTTTGGATTATTATTGTATCATAATGAATATCTGCCTGGTGTTGTTGTTGATTTAAGTGCTGTGTCGTTATTTCACTGTAATAAAGTTAATATAATCTGACAGAGAAATATTAGAAGTAAATATTTTATCAGGGGTCAAATGTAAAGTAACGTTTGATTATCAAACTTAATAAAAAACTTACTTAAATTCTGCAATTTACTCCTTAATATTGTGGCAGTTTTTTTCTCGGTGTTATTGATATATATTTTATTATATAGATTTATATTTTTCATGGTCTTGTATTGAAGTTAGAATTTCAGTGGACATTATTTTACCCAGCAGCAAAAACATTCCAAGTCAAAGTTAGCTGCAGGTGAATTGTAAAAGTTGATTATAAGTTGTTTGTTTTACCCGGTGTGTAAACTCTTTCCACTTGTCCTGCTTGTCTGGGTGTGTTTATGATTGTGACTGTTATTATTATTATTATTATTATATATGCTGGAGAGTCAGCATGCTGTCCAAGGAGAGCCAAAGTTTAATTTTACACACCATTGGGCCACTGTTGGGACAGCAGAGAGAGAGAGAGAGAGAGTGTGTGTGTGTGTGTGTGTGTGTGCTGCAGAGGCGAGAGGCTTTTACACAACACAGACATTCCTTTTTTCAAGCACATCTCTACAAAGGAAGAGCAGGAATAGACGTTATCAGTTCGTATTCTTACTGTCTATTCTTTCTGTTCCTTTGTAGAGAGCAGATAAAAAGCGATGTGGAAAAGGACAGAAGGGTTTCTACACTCATCCCCTACACTCGTCCCCTACACTCGTCCCCTACAAAGTGTTTATTTTGATGTGTCTGTGCTGGATTTACACTGAGTTTCTCACTGATCCGTACCTCAGTAATGATGAAAGTGTAATGGACGGACACTAGGTGGCAGCGTGATGAGGTTGGAATCCTTTATGGCTCTGTTGTGTGTCAGTGTTGTGTAGAGCAGGAAAGGGTCATGAAACCCCCACGTTTCAGAGATGTGTCTTCACACCTGTGCTTTGCAAAACTTTGTGAAAGGGGCGTGGTTTACTGGGGTAAGGGGCGGAGGGTAGAGAAAAGGTGGAGATTGGGGATACAATAAGTGAGTGAATATTGATCATGTAAACATGTAAACATACACACATGAAGATGAACCAAGATGACGCGTCAATAGAAGTCACGCTGGTAGTGTTTCTTGTTCAGACGGTCGAGACGACAGGAAGTGACACGCCGTCTTTTCTTCAAAAGGAGACAATCGGTGAATTTGCACCACGTCCCAATTCACAAAACTGTCCGCTAATGTTTATCACAAACTTATTTTCTGTGTGTTTTTGAAAATTCCACAAACCAGCATCCAAACTTCTGCTCCGGTCGCAGCACGGGGAAACGAAAACAACACAAACACGAGCCATCACTCTAAACAACAACAACAACAACAACAACGCGTGCTGCTTTTCTCTCTATGTATAAATACGGGGATCTCATGTAAATCACAGTGCAGTTATTCGACTATACAAGTATGTTGTCATGTATAATGTTACATTACTCATGAATAATAGCAGTCGAGCCGATGATGTGCAGCCAATCAGCACGCATACTTGTTGATTTTAAGAGACCGCTCTTTTGATCTTATTTACAATAGAATAGTCTTTATTTGTCACATAAACATTACCGCACATATTTATCTTCACATATCCCAGCTGGGGTCAGAGTGCAGGGTCAGCCATGATACAGCGCCCCCTGGAGCACAGAGGGTTAAGGGCCTTGCTCAAGGGCCCAAGAGTGGCAGTTTGGAGATACAACGAACCTTCAGATCAGTAACACAAAACCTTAAAGCACTAAAGTTACACCTCCACTATTTATTACTCTTTAATAAACAATAAACATATCTTATCCAATTACCTGATTAATATATGGTAGATGGTTGTGATGGTTGTGATGGTTGTGGTGTTGGTCGTGGATGTTGTTGTGGTGATGGTTGTGGTGGTTGTGGTTTGGATGGTTTGGATGGTTGTGGTGATGGTTGTGATGGTTTGGATGGTTGTGGTTGTGGTGGTTGTGGTGGTTGTGGTGGTGGTTTTGATGGTTGTGGTGATGGTTGTGATGGTTTTGGTGGTGGTTTTGATGGTTGTGATGGTTGTGGTGGTGGTTTGGTGATGTTGTGGTGGTGGTGTTGTTTGGTTGTGGTGGTTGTGGTGGTGGTTTGGTGGTTGGTGGATGGTGTGATGGTGGTGATGGTTGTGGTGGTGGTGGTGTTGTGGTGGTTGTGATGGTTGGTGGTGATGGTGGTGATGGTGTGTGATGGTTTGGATGGTTTTGTGGTGCGATGGTTGTTGGTGGTGGTTTGGTGGTGGTTGGTGATGGTTTGGATGGTTGTGGTGATGGTTGTGATGGTTTGGATGGTTGTGGTGATGGTTGTGGTGGTTGTGGTGGTGGTTTTGATGGTTGTGGTGATGGTTGGGATGGTTGTTGTGGTGGTGGGTTGTGGTGGTTGTGGTGGTGGGGGTGGATGGTGTGATGGTGGGGATGCCCTGTGGTGTGGTGATGGTTGTGGTGGTTGGTTTGGTTCGTGGTTGGTGGTGGTTGTGGTGGATGGTTTTGATGGTTGTGGTGATGGTTGTGATGGTTTGGGATGGTTGTGGTGATGGTTGTGGTGGTGGTTTTGATGGTTGTGGTGATGGTTGTGATGGTTTGGATGGTTGTGATATGGTTGGATGGGTGGTGGGGTGTGGATGGTGTGTGATTTGTGATGGTTTGGATGGTTGTGGTGAGGGTTGGGGATGGGGGTGGTGGGTTGGTTGGTGGTTGGTGGTGGTGGTGATGGGTAGTTGTGGTGGTTGGTGGATGGTTTTAGGGGTTTGGTTGGTTGTGGTGGGTGGTTTGGATGGTTGTGGGATGGTTGTGATGGTTTGGATGGTTTGTGGTGATGGTTGTTGGTTGTGGTGGTTGTTGGTTGATGGTTGTGGTAGTGGTTGGTTGTGGTGTGGTTTGGATGGTTGTGGTGTGGTTGGTGATGGTTGTGGTGGTGGTTTGGATGGTTGCACTGTGGTGATGGTTGTGGATGGTGGTTTTGATGGTTGTGGTGATGGTTGTGATGGTTTGGATGGTTGTGGTGATGGTTGTGGTGGTGGTTGTGATGGTTGTGGTGGATGGTGGTGGTTTGGTGGTTGTGATGTTGGTGATGGTTTGGATGTGATGGTTTGGTTGGTTGTGGTGATGGTTGTGATGGTTGCGGTGGTGGTATGGATGGTTGGTGAGGGTTGGTGGATGGTTGTGGGATGGTTGTGATGGTTTGAGGGGGGGTTGTGGTGGTTGTGGTGGTTGTGGTGGTGGTGTTGGATGGTTGTGATGGTTGTGGATGGTTGTGGAGGTGGGGTGGTGATGGTTGTGATGGTGGTGGTTTTGATGGTTGTGGTGGTTGTGGTGGTGGTTGGATGTTGATGATGGTTTGTGATGGTTTGTGATGGTTGTGGTGCTGGTTGTGATGGTTGTGGTGGTTTGGATGGTTGTGGTTGATGGTTGTGGTGGTGTTGGTGGTTTTGATGGTTGTGGTGGTGGTTTGGATGGTCACTGTCTCTCTGTCTCTCTCCCTCCCTCCCACTCTCTGTCTCTCTCTCTCTCCCTCCCCCCACTCAACTGTCTCTCTCTCTCTCTCAAAACCTCCTACTCATCTCTTTCTCTTCTCTCTCTCTCCCCTCCCACTCTCTCTCTCTCCTCACTCACTCTCTTCTCTCCCCTCCCACTCACTCTCTCCCTCCCACTCACTCTCTCTCCCACCCACTCTCTGTCTCTCCCCTCACTATCTCCTCTCCTCCACACACTCTCTCTCTCTCCCTCTCTCTCCTCTCCCTCTGTCTCTCTCCGCCCCACTCTACCTCTCTCCTCTCTCCTCGCTCTCTCCCGCTCCTCCCTCGTCTCCACCCCCCCTCTCTCCGTCCCACTTCAGTGTCTCTCTCTTCTCTTCCACTCTCTCTCCCTCCCACCTCATATCTCTCTCTCTCTCCCTCCACTCACTGTTCTCACTCTCTCTCTCTCTCTCTCCCCCCACTCACTGTCTCTCTCCCCCACTCACTGTCTCTCTCTCCCCAACTCTCTCTCTCTCCCCTCCCACTCCCACTGTCCTCTTTGTCTCTCTCTCTCTCCTCCCACTCAGGGTCTCTCCCTCTCTCTCCCTCCCACTCACTGTCTCTCTCTCCTCTCTCCCCACTCTCCTCTCTCCCTCCCTCTCACTGTCTCTCTCTCCCCTCTCTCTCTCTCTCCCTCTCTCTCCACTCTCTCTATCTCTCTCTCTCCCTCCCACTCACTGTTTCTCACTCTCTCTCTCCCCCCACTCACTGTCTCTCTCCCAACTCACTGTCTCTCTCTCCCCCACTCACTGTCTCTCTCTCTCCCAACTCTCTCTCTCTCCCTCCCACTCACTGTTTTTGTCTCTCTCTCCCACACTCTCTCTCTCTCCCACTCTTTCTCCCTCTTTTTCTCTCTGTCTCTCTCTCTCTCTCTCCCACTCCTCTCACTCCCACTCTCTCTCCCCCCCACTCTCGCCCCTCTCCCTCTCTTCTCACTCATGTCCCCTCTCTCTCTCTCTCCCCCCCCTCTCTCTCTCTCTACCTCCCACTCACTGTCTCTCTGTCCCCCACTCTCTCTCTCTCTCTCCCTCCCACTCACTGTCTCTCCTCCCTCTTCGTCCTGTAGGTGCCATTGTCCTGTAGTAATGAGATTACAGTGTTTTTTCCTCCTCCATCTCACCATGGGGAGTGCACATTTCTGGTGTGTGTGATAGTGTGAGGATAAAGATCAGCTGGGACAGAAAGCCCCCCCCCCTGAATCTCTGTCTTTCTCTTGCACATGAGCACACACACACGCACACACACACACACAACACACAACACACACACACACACACACACACACACACACACACACACAGCAGCCTTGAATAATGCCCCTGTCCTTGCTAACATTAGCTGTCGTTATAATGGAGTGTGTTGGGAGATTGATACACATGCTTAAAGGATCATCATTACAGCTTAACTCACATAGGTGCAGGGCTGTAAAGGTCACACGAGGAAGTCTTTATTGTGTTACGTAAGGTGTGTCATTGGAATACATTTGCACACCAAGGCTGGACAGAGCTAATTAGATATAATTAACAAAAATTGTTAATTTTCTGCTGATTTGTAGAATTTGAGTTTCTTGTGCGTTTATAGGATACGGGGACAAATAAACAACACTGAATGTTTAGGATATTTCTGTTTACAGTGTTTAGAGTTGTCTAACTTTTCTTTAGTTTTCATGTAAATTCTTTAGTTTTCCAATTACAATCTAATAAAAAAATACTTCAGGTAAAGTTAATGATATATTTTTGAGTAAGTTTATAGACTTTCGTTCTAATGCTAAACTAACACTATTGTAGATGAAACTTGTGAACGTGTGAAAGTAGAGGATTGCATTGTTTTTTTTGAAGGAGGAGAAAAAAAATGCAATGAATGTATATTTGTTTAGGGCATTTCTATATTGTATGTTGTTGGTTATAAAGTTGTACAAATGAAGGTATCATTTATATTCCTATAAGTTTGTTTGTTATTATTTTAAGTTTGTTCCTCCTGTAGAAAAGAGAGTGAATGATTTGTGTCATAAACATATCGTGGTTTGTGTATTTTCTTTATCATCTGTTTATAGATGAATCATCAGATGTGTGTGTTATTTTAATTGCTAGAGCGAATCAGCTGGAAGACAGGATCACGCTGATTAAAGGGCGGATTGAGGATGTGGAGATTCCTGTGGAGAAAGTGGACATCATTATTTCCGAGTGGATGGTGAGTGACGGAATATAAAAACACATTTCGCTTTGCTGTGTTAAATTCATAAACAAGAGCTGTTATAATGATTTCATGCGTTTTTAGACGACAGCACTAAACAACGTGTTCCATCAAACCCTTTAGAGTGCCGTTCACATTTCTTATTATCCTTCCTGCTCTCGGTCACAACGCTGTGGAGGGAAAATACAAAGTAAATATCAGGTGTTGCTTAAACCTCCTTTAGATTAGTTTAGATGGTTTTGACCCTCAGTGTGAACTCGCTCCCTCTCAATCAGGAGGAAAATTGAAAATTGTGTTGTGGCCTGTCACAAAGTGATGAAGGATGGCATGTATAATGCAGAATGGCACAAAACTCTGTGATCATTAATAATTTTGTGAATGTCCTGTCACTTGTTATTTGTGCACTGATGACATTGATCAGTATGAGAAGCTCCATGTTACAGATTATTGCTGATATTCATTTCTTGTTATTCGATTCTTATTTACTTACAGCCTTTTAACATTTGCTGTAAATAACTCTTCCAGTCTTATAATGTTTCTATTGATTTTGATTACCAACATAATAGAAGGAACATTAATGTACAGGAACCTTTCTTGTACATCGCCTTTCTTGCAAATGTAAATGTAAATGCTTAGTCCATTATTAATAGTCCATTATTAATGCTTAGTCCATTATTAATATTAACTGAGTCTCCGATTGTTTAGACAAAATTAGATTTTGGACACAGTGTGGGAAAATGTGTGCGGTATTTGTGCCTGTTTTGGGGTTTGTCACTGTCATGTTTATCCCGCAGCGCCACACACACACACACACACACCTCCACACACCTCCTTTCTTTAATCACTACACACTTTAGTTAAATGTTACAGTGGGGTTTTGCTTTGTTGAACATCAGAAGTTACAAATCCCAACCATTTCCATACGACTGATGAAACCCCGCCCCCTCTTGGAAACAAGCTCTTCGGATTTCATAAGTGTAATGCGGGGCGGGAGGAGAACTACGGAAGCCCGCTGTGTCAAACCAAGGTGAAAACGTAACATCAGTTTTCATATTTTCAACATCAGAATAAACCATAAAATGAATCAATAATAACAGTTGTAATCTCCCAGCTCTAGGATTAACACATGAATATGTTTGCTATGTTTGTAAAGTTTCACTTTGATTCTATTCTTCTGAATCCACTTAGAAGTCTAGCAAACTATCTTGAACTTGTCTGTCATTAAAAGATAATAAACAGATCAAAGATAAATAAACACTTTGTGTTTATGAACTATTGACAGACACTGTATTTATTCCTATAAACCGTTCTGCTTTTTATAGTAGCACTGTACGAAATTAATTAGTTTACAGAAGTATATAGAATTATTTTTGCCCCCCCCAGTGAAAGTAGTTGGATGAAGCTGATGAGCTGTTCATGGTGATGGGATGCCGATGTACAGATGTGGCCTTTAAAAAAGCTCGTCTGGGGAAAACGTAGTGACGTTCTCCTGCACATGGAGAACATTACAGTCAAGTTTCTTTCCTACTTCTACTGAAGGCAATAATACACAGGTGTTTACTGACTGCAGGCGACAGAGTGAGAAACGCATTTCCGAGTATATTTTGTGTATGTACAAGTCAAAGAGAAGTAAAATGTGAATGATTGATATTGAAAGTTGTTGCATGCTTGCTGTGGATGTTTGAACATTACACACATAGGATTATTTCAATGTTAGTCAGCTGAACACTACTAAGCACATACGTAAAACATTTCTGACCGGTAAGTTTCCCGCCCAAATGTCTACCTCAGATTGATGCTCAAAAACGTGTTTTTGTTTATCTGTACTTATTAAGTCTGATAGGATTTTGTTGTTGTCTTAAAGCGTTGATTTTTCCATACTTTTCAACACTCAAGAAGAAAAGTTTGCTGTGAATAAGCTTTGAACATGCGTTTACATTAGTGTTTACCTTGTCTTAAATGTAGAATCTGCTGAGAAAATTATACAGTATAAATCACATTACTTTTATTTTTTATTCGACACAAACACAGACTTTTACATTCACTGCATTTAGGAGACGCTGTTATACAGACTGACGTTCAAAAATGCTTTTATGCAATAAAAGTCTCTATCAGCAAATAAATCAACACATTGAGTTGCAAACTTACTATAACATCAGTCTGAACGCTTTATGTTTGCTTTTACATAATGACATAATAAGAAAGTAAGTGCTAGTTCAGGTATAGGAGGAAGAGGTCATATAGCAGTCATATATCCACCTCTTACCAGTCAAGCCAAGCAATGCTAGAAGATGCCACTATAGTACAGTGTGAGACGTGACAAGACCCTTGAGATACGAGGGTTCGGGTCAGATTTTGGCTTTGTTGGCAAGCGTTAGTGTTTTGAAGTTCCAGGGAGCCAGAGGTGGGAGCGCAGTGTCGCGTGAGGACTTAAGCAGGTTGCACAGATGCATTTTGGATCATTTGCAGAGAATGAATTGCATTCAGCAGAGAGTTGCATTAATCTGGACTTGAAATGATAAGAGTCTGAAGAAGCCCCTGTGAGGGACCTGTCTAGGGCGTGTCACATTAGTAACATGTGATGAAAAGGACAGTTGATTGTTTATGGAACACGTAACAAACTCAAGGCTACAGTGTACACGAAACATCGCCTACATGATGAAATCATTCAGGTACGGAAAATAACACGCAGCAGCTTCAGATTTGACATGAACAGCGAAGTATACAGAGATAAAACAACACAAGTATTAATAGTAACGTTTGACCAAAAGATAAAAAAGTTCACGGCAGCCGTCCGCATTTAAAAGTGCACACATTAACGCACTAAACTCATTTAGTTTAAATATATGAAGAAGACATTTTATTTTTTAAGTGGAAACAGCTGCTGTGTGAATGAATGGATGGAGGTTGGAATGATGAATAGATGATGGTCAGTAGTGACTTTTCTCACTTCTCCCTCTTTAAACATGGATTTTATGATTAATGCGTTTGTTGAACGTTTCTTAATGAAGCTGGAAAAGCTTGAATTGTCTTCTGATGTATTTGACTTGAGTGATGGTGCCAGTGCGTCCTCCTCCTTTTCTCTTTTCTTTTGTCCCACTTTTTACTTTGTCTTCTAACAGATGGCAAATGTCCATAAGCTGTTATAACCACCCTCTATAACCAAATGTTTAAAGAAGCACACTTTAAAAAATGATAAGGTTTGAACCCAGGTTACTGAGGCGAGTGTGTAAACAGTATATACACCAGTATGAGCCAACACACATTTATTTATTGTGTGTTAACCCCACCAATGCTATATTTAGCACATATACCCCGCGTTTGACTGGTGTTTGTACCTGAGAATGTCCTTACAGAGAGGAAATGAGGTCGACACACCTGAGCCCAGTTGCCTGAGGGTTTAACAGCATTCTGGAGGAAAATCCATAAATTTAGAAACATCAGCGAATTGTTTCAACCTACATTTACACCCTATATTTGCTGATTTGGCTTTAATATCGTTTCTTTTTTGTCGCTTAAAGGCTCGAGTCTTTACACTGGATCCAGTCTGAAACAGGGACTTAACTGGATTTTGTTGTGGTACATCATGTTACTTGCTTTGTACATGCAGAAGAAGAAAAGTGCATCAGATTGTAGTATAACATTAAAAGTGGACTTTTTTCAGCTTTCATTCTAGGTTTGTTTTTTAATGCATCAATATTTTAAGAATTACAGCCATGTTTTTTTTTTTGTTACAGGTTCAAATGTAAATGCATTAAAATAAATAGCTGACATATTTCAACTCTACCAGATCTGGAACCCGTGCACAATCTTTCAAGTTTCTGCTTGATTGTAGATTCTTCTACCTTCAGAGTGTCTTCAGTAAGTAAGGACTGGTGGTTAGTTGGGTTGAGGACGTTCGACATACTTGTTTGTTTTTTATTTGATAGCAGAGTTGACGGTACAGCACATAGATTACCAGGTATCAGCTATTTGAGTAAATCACAGGAAGTCAGTGTACACTTCAGAATTCATTAATAAGCACCAGAGATCCAGTTCCATTGGCAATTACGAGGCCCAAGCCATAACACTGCCAGCATGTTTGACCCACTGATCGTGAGATTTCTCCTCCACATATCTCTCTTTACTAAATGGTTAAAGAAATATTTTTATTTAACTCATCAAATCTTCAGTTGAAACGAACGTTTGTCATTTGTATCTTGTATATGTTTATCTTATTTCTGTAGTATATTCTGTAGAGACAACGTTACTCACACCGTTTTAAAGCCAGATTAAAGCGTCTGGGGAAAAAATCCACCTTTAAATGGCTCTGAAGTGAATCAGCAGAACAAGGCTCGGTTTATTTTAGTAATAATTTAGATAAAAAAAAAAATAAACGATGACCGATCACAGCTGCGTGACAAGCTGCGGTTTCTTTGCGTTAGGTATGCGTTTTATTTTGGCGCCACCAAAATACATTGTGGTGGAGTTAATTCACATTAAACAGTGATATTAACTGCTTCCACATTATTATACCGAAATCACATGAAAATATAGGAAAAGGAGGAGGAGCTCAAACATCCTGATTCATTTTAACTGACCTTCTTTGTCTTTCTATAGTCTTATCGTTTCCACTTCTACCTCAGATTTAGATCAGAGTGGCCAGAAATCATCCTGCTTATTGGATATCTTGTAGATAACCTCAAGTGAACTTCAGAGGGCAGTTTATACCCATCCCATCCCAAGCGATGTTTTCCCCAAATCTGTGTTAGCAGTACGTATTAGACCTATGGCGTATTATATGAAGAGGAAAATTAATAAAGGTGTAAAGATTGCTCTCTCTCTCTCTCTACCTCTCTCTCTCTCTCTCTCTCTTCTCTCTCTCTCTATCCTCGTCTCTCTCTCCTCTACTGTCTCTCTCTCTCTAATAAAGGTATATAAAGGCCCTCTCTCCTCCTCACATCTCTCTCCCTGCTATACGGGTCTCTCTCTGTCTCTCTCTCTCTCTCTCTCTATATATATCTATATATATATATATATAATATATATAGTTTGGATTTGCGTTCTAGTGAAGTCTTGGGGAAAGTTGCACCCAGGTGGCCAAATGACCTAAATTTAGACTACATTTTCTTCAAATAAATTGTAAAAGCAATGTTATACAGTAATAGCTTTAGAGAGCAGAGTGATGTGATCCATCATTCTGCTGCTTGTCTGGATTGTGGCATTACCTTCATGTATAATCGCTGTTTAAATAAAAATGAGACACTGTCTTTGGTGCTGTCGTTGTTGAGAATGTTTCTGAACTATTGTCCTGTCAGAGTGCAAGGTTGAATTTATACCTATCTTGAGGACGCGTACACGAGCAGCAGCAGGAGGCTCACTACACACAACCCCCTACATTTATGTGCCGTGCATATACTTGTAGGTACATAAGAGCCAAAATATTTTTGTATAGCAGATTCCCTGTATGTTTACCTGTAAGTGTTTAGCATCAACATTTTACTTGTTTGCGATTAATCAATTTACATTTGTCTGAAACAAGAACATTTTTCTGTTTAGTTTTTATTGATCTGGAAATTACACTGATACATTATAAGCACAGTTGCTCAGCGTGTGTTGTAGTTGCTTTCTGATCTAGTAAACATAATGATATCTGGCATTTAGTGACCATAGGAAAGAATATGTCCATAGACTGACTGGTAAACAAAGAGCTTTGTCTGCAAAATGTCTTCCTGCCTCTTCACCACAGATACAAAGCAAGATTTAGCCATTTTCACTTGAAGCAAAAAAAAAATAACACTTGTGCCATTGTATATTTCCTCTCCTGGATTTCTAAACGCATTCTCTTTTTCTCAGGAGAAACCATGAAAATAATGTGAAGACATCCGTCACCGTTTGCCCACATAATGGACTTGTAAGCTGAAAAAGGAAGCCCAGTTCTAAATGTACCATTAACTCCGTATTAAATTTGTTCAGGTTTAATATCATCCACCCTTTTTACAGTAGGACGTTTTAAAGGCTTTCTGGCACTGACCTCCTAAAGGGGAAAGCATGTCTATTAGGATCTTCCAAGTCCTCCTTCTGTTGCTGTACATTTTTTCGTGGGAGAGGTCAACACTCCCCTGCACGTGTGTAGTAAATCTTGCTTATGGCCTTGTTTCATCATCATTCATCACTTGTGTCCATCAGCTTGATCTACAGTTTGCACCATGAAAGCATCAATGGCTTCTGCTCACTGTTTCTTGCAATTGCCTCTGAACTCGGGGCTTGATGTCAATACAGACTGTGTTCCTGACCTCGCTCAGTATGTAACAGCAGGTTCAGTGTATGTGTGTGTGTGTGTGTATATAGCTATATATATATATATATATATATATATATATATATATATATAGATATATATATATATGTGGGCACGGTGGCTTAGTGGTTAGCACATTCGCCTCACACAGCGCCAGGATCCGGGTTCGATTCCCGTCTCGGCCATGTGTGTGTGTGGAGTTTGTGCATGTTCTCCCCGTGCCTCAGGGTTTTTTTCTCCGGGTTCTCCGGTTTTCCCCCCGGTCCAAAAACATTGCACGGTAGGTTGATTGGCACCTTGGAAAATTGTCCCTAGTGTATGAATGTGTGTGTGTGAATGTGTGTGTGTGTGCCCTGCGATGGGTTGGCATTCCATCCAGGGTGTATCCTGCCTTAATGCCCATAGACGCCTGAGATAGGCACAGGCTCCCCTATATATATATATAGTGGGGACCCGAGCACGGAATCCGGGTTCGATTCCCGTCTCGGATCCCCGATGGGTGTGCCTAGTGTTCTCCGGCCCCCCGGATGCACGGTAGAAGATGAATGAATGTGAATGTCATGTGAATGAATGAATATATATGTGTGATAGACCCCTGTTGGTATTGGCTATCCACGTATATGGATATAGAACTATATAAATAAAGATATGAATATGATATATATAATATATATATATATATATATATATATTTTTTTTTTTTGTCTTCTAAACTTTCTACAGGATGCTTTTCTCGTGAGTGTTGTGTTGAGGACGAGAGAAAGTGCATTCAATCAAAAATGTGTGATTGTGTGTGGTTGAATATTTATATCTAATTCTCTGTCGTACTGTACCAGTCCTGCCTCTTGCTCATTAAGGATCTGTAATTCCACATTTCCAAAAAGTATTCCACACTTCTAGTCATGTAACATGTGCAGGCCTGCACTGCCCTCCTCTTATCTCTCCTCTGACCGGCTGGCGAGACAGCAAGGTGCGTGGGATGTTGCCTTTGCCAGCTGTGTTTGACTCGGGTATGTGAGGAACCTGCTCACCAGCCTTGGCCTCGGTTTGACTCCACACACTGGGGTCATGACGATTGCTTATATCTATTTACTAAGATATTACATGAGATATAACAAGTTTACTTTCACTGGCTAAAATGTTCATGATCCTTTATGGGCTCTAACTTTATAAACCAGATCTTAATTCCACAATTCAGCCCCCAATATATAGAACAAAACTGTTGTAATACATTCTTACTTTCTTTTCCTGGCAATTGTTGTGTTATCGGTTTAATTCTGGCTAATTCTGCATATCGCCCCATGTGAACTGCAAAATGCCCACGGCGCTATAAAGAACTCTATCGCTAACACAACAGATCGCGACGGAGCCGAGCTGACTGTGCGCGCAGGGAGGGAGTCACCAGGACACTGCAAATTAGGAGACCAAAATAGAGCACAACAGTTCAGCTCCGTTTCAGCAGAGGGAAAAGATCCCGCTCCTTTACTGCACCGTATCTCTGCCATGATTATAGTGTGAGGAGTAATCACGGTTCTTATGCATTCATTAATCTCACAACATTATTAGTTTATTAAATCATATGAAAACTCCAATAACTCCAGTAACCAAATAATACAGCACAAAATAATAATAACACACAAAATGTCATTTCTATTTGGAATGAAATTTAAGCTACATATTAGTGAAATATTTCCCTTTTAAAGAAAACACGTCTAGTCAAAGGCTGCTGTACCTCGGACTCGTTTAATCGGCTAGATTACAAAGTTGTGTAAGACTTTTTGGACCAGAGTAGAAACAAAGTGGGGACAAAAAACTTGCAGGTGGCTTTAAGATTCAGCAGTGTATCTGTCTTTAAAACAGGAGGTAGGAAACAGAGTTTGGCTGCTCGGTGCCTCTGCCGTAGCCACTCCTCTGTGTGTGTGTGTGTGTGTGTGTGTGTGTGTGTGTGTGTGTGTGTGTGTGTGTGTGTGTGTGTGTGTGTGTGTGTGGTGTGTGTGTGTGTGTGTGTGTGTGTGTGTGTGTGTGTGTGTGTGTGTGTGTGTGGAATAGCCTCATTTTGCTCAAGTTGCAACAATTCCACACATTAAATGAAACAGAAAGACGGTGTTACGGAGCTTTTACCACGAATGAACCCTGACAATATAAAGTGCTGTTAATAGTGAAATCAGTTAATCACTGCATCCCTAGCAGTTTGCTTGAAGGTGTGTGTGTGTGTGTGTGTGTGTGTGTGTGTGTGTGTGTGTGTGTGTGTGTGTGTGTGTGTGTGTGTGTGTGTGTGAATTAATTGTGCTACTACTGATAGTGGTCTCATCGCCTTTTGGTGAAGACAGCAGTCATTACTCACTCAGTCCCCTGATCATACACATAAATACACACACTGTGTGTCACACGTTCATTTGCCTGGTTCTAAACATCCAGACTTGGGTTCTTGAGTTAAAACACACACTGATGTACTGCTTATGATTCAATTTATAATTCACTGCTTAGAAAATGCAATAAGTGTAAAAATGATATTTAAGTTACATAAACAAATTAGCCGTAACATTTATATCACCTGAGTAATACTGAGTAATTCTCCCTCAAACTCAAACATGAACTCCACAAATCCTATTCAGCTCCAAAACATCCTTTAAGTCCTGAAAGTTGTGAAGTGGGGCTCGGACTCACACACACACACACACACACACACACACACACACACACCACACACACACACACACACACACACACACACACACACACACACTCTCAGATTGAGATCTGGGGACTTTGTAGGCCAAGTCAGAACCTTGAACTCTGTCGTGTTCCTGAACATTTGGCAGTTTGGCAGGACCCCTCCTAAAGAGGCCACGGCCGTTAGGGAATGCGTTTGCCATGAAGGGGTGTTTCTGGGTCCGAAACAATATGTAGGTCACTGAAACGTGTCGAACTAAAACCCACATGACTGCCACACTTCCCAGAAGGCATCTGATGATCAGTGCATCACAATTCCTCCACTGGAGTGTATTCGTCCCAAAATTTCACTACATTCCAAAATCCTGCTTTTTTTATGGTGTGACCCTGTGACCCTGTGACCCTAACCCTGCTGTCTCAGGTACTTATGTGCTTATCATTTTTCAGCTTCCAATTCCTTCAAAATCCAGAGCTGATGATTTACATGTTGATTCCTGTCAGGTTCTGTGTGTGCTTCAGTTTAATCATGTTTAAAGGGTTTATTGTTGTTGTGTGGATTGATATCTGTATCACTGCTTGTTTACATCATTATATTTTCCTACTATTTAAGATTAAATTCAAACTCACACTAATTAAACTCCAGGACCTTAAATTTCATTTTATTTTTCTTTCTTTGTTTGTTGTACTTTGTACACATCATGAGAAGCATGGAGCTGTGTGTACATGTGTGGTGTGTGTGGTGTGTGTGTGTGTGTGTGTGTGTGTTTTGTGTGTGTGTGCGCTGTGGTGTGTGTGTGTGTGTGTGTGTGTGTGTGTGTGTGTGTGTGGTGTGAGTGACAGTTGCTATACCCTCGAGTGTACAACTTATGCATGACTGTTGCTGCCCTGCTGAAATGTGTATTGGGGCGTTTATAATTGTGTTGTGCGTGTGCTCGCCTTGGAGAACACAGCTGATGTCGCTGCACTGTAATTGAAAGGATTGTGGAGAAAATGACATTTTTGTTGCAGGGAGGAATTCTGCTGATTCCACTTTTATTCATCAGCATGTTTTAAAAACTCTGACACTGAGTGGCATTTCAGCAAATCCCCCCCCCCCCCCCCCCCCCCCACCCACACACACACACACACACACATACCTAAAGTCCATCTGCAAAAAGCTATAAATTCAGCTGTAGATAAATGTGCACGATTAATATGACTTTTTCGAGCAGGTTTTATGCTTTATTAAATTGTATGTACAGAATTCTCTCCCCATGGTGTTTATATTGGTTTGGCCGATAATTTAGTGGATAATTTTCCGGAATTTAGTGTCCAATGCGTAAGAAAGGTTCTGTTACATCATACAATTAAACATAATAACCTGTCAGTTTTCCCGGCAGATTCGGACATAAATGATAGAAAATAATTCTAATTATTCATAGTTTACCAGCCAATCTAAGGATGTAAATCATATCTGATTGTTGCTGGGTTGTCTGGGTTAATGATAAACTCGTGTATGAAATTCGATCACACTGATCAGCACAGTAGCAGTACATTTATTAATATTGCAGGACATCAAAATAAACATTGATTAGAAGACTTGTAAAGTGTGAGCAAGGCTGTGTCCTGTTTTAATGACAACATAAATGCAGATTCAGCAGTATCTGACTTTGGACTGATCACTAAAGTAGTTTAGCTTTTTTTTTTTCTTCTTTTTACTTTATGTAGCTTTTTTTTTTAAATTAAAACAATGTGATGACAAAAATGTAAGTTTACCAGTTAAATAAAGTGTATTGCTTTGTTTTGCCTCCTTGTGGGAGAAGAAAATGTAGCTCTTTTGTATTTCCATTACGGTCCTGCATTCTGCCTCCATGCTGTAATGAATACTGAACACGGGTTGAAAGGTTATATAGTGGGCGTGATTGGAGCCTGATATGTGTTGGGCCCCGGTGTGTGTGTGCACCGGATCAGGGCTCTGCGTTTGACATCCATGAAATATAAATTATTTTGAAATGATTGTAGCGTTTTCAGGGGCACGGTGGTTTAGTGGTTAGCACGTTCGCCTCACACCGCCAGGGTCCGGGTTCGATTCCTGTCTCGGCCATGTGTGTGTGGAGTTTGTTTGGGTTTTTCTACGGGTTCTCCGGTTTCCTCCCCGGTCCAAAAACATGCACGGTAGGTTGATTGGCACCTTGGAAAATTGTCCCTAGTGTATGAATGTGTGTGTGTGTCCTGTGATGGGTTGGCATTCCATCCATTGTGTATCCTGCCTTAATGCCCATAGACGCCCATAGACTCCCCGTGACCCGAGGGAAGATCGGATAAAGCGCTAGAAGATGAATGAATGGATGAATGAATGAATGAATGAATGAATGTAGTGTTTTCTTTTGTACTGTGAATTTGTTAAAGTCTTTTCTATTCTACAACTCTGAAACTGATCTGACGGTTACTGAGT
>JACRUU010000005.1:649969-657469 GCA_030449085.1 Kryptopterus vitreolus | reverse complement strand
ATATATATATATATATATATATATATATATAGGTTATAGAGGATTACATTATCTGTTGCACTGTAACAGTGATGTACAGCTGGATTATGATATGGACCGACAGAACAATGGTGAGAGAGAGAGAGAGAGAGAGAGAGATCTGTCAGTCCAGCAGAACTTGCACTATATTTTTAGTCTTTGAATTCCTTTCATTCAATAAATTGTATTTGAATATATTTTCTGTATAAAACTATTCTAGAACAAAGGTTTATTTATTGATATTTATTTAACCCATCGTTGCTCTGATGGATCTGATTTTAAGGTTGTATTTGTGGAAATACAAGTTTTTGAAGCTCAGCGAATGATAAAGCTTGGACCAGGAGAGAGGATGATTTTATAGAATTGTCCTTTCCCCGGTGCAGTATAAAGTCAGTGGTTAAATCTCTGTTTCAGCAGATTCGGAGTAACAGGGAGAACACGGCGTCTCCTGGAGCTGAACTGGGGTCAGATAGGGGTCAAAGGGGGAGAAAGAACCCTGGGCAATCATGTATGTAAAGGCATGGGTGATAAATCTGATGTGTGTGTGTGTGTGTGTGTGTGTGTGTGTGTGTGTAGTTGTGCTGATGATGGTGATCTCTAAAACATATGAATATAAACAAATGAAACATATTAAATGTGTTGTTTCTGATTCTCACATCACAGCACAAAATACACACTGTAAACGTGTGTAAGAAGATGTTTACAAAACTAGAGCAAATATTTATTTGCGTAAAATATTTTCCTCTTAGTGGCGGCAAACAGTAACAAACTGTCCTGCTCAGGTAACTTTAATGCTGACATGACAAAAAGCAGGTTTTTTAGCAGTAAATGTATTTATGTATAAATATAAAGCTAAAAGCACAATGTTCATGACTTGGATAAAAGCTGATAAAGGGCTGTAACATATTAATGTTGCTAGATGATTTGTTTACTTCATGTAAATATGGAGTAGTGTGTTTACCACGGGCCGTTACGGATGATTTTTTGGATTAGCAGTTGGTGAAGATGTAAATAATTTTCTTTGCATTTATAAGAAGTTACAGTAAGTAAATACTGCCATAAATAAGGTATAAATAATGCATGAGGCATTTTTAAACAACTTGTGTTCCTCTGCTCAACTGTTGTTGATGGAATAACGTGTTTACGTGATCACATGACCACTGTGTAGTTCTGAAATGACTTATAAAGCAGCGTTACCGAGACGCTGTGTGTGAAGTGATGTGGAGTGCAGGAAGTGGAGTACGCTTTGTAAACTGGTGATAAATACACAAATGTAATTGTTGGAAAATTTCATGCAGCTTTTGTGGAGACATAAATACCATAATAATAACAACACTGTTTATGATTCAATAAATAAATACATAAGAGATCGTTTGTATTTTGATGTAATATGGCAAATAAATCTGTTTCACCCCAAAACAAGAAAAACAAATGTAATGTTGATTTTGAGATGCGTCTTATTTTCCCTCTCTCTCTTATATAGTATCACTCTTTCATAAAGAGTCGATTAATCGACGGAATAATCATTAGAACACTTGATTACAAAAATAATCGATTGCACTTTTTTCAAATCCTTTACAACCCAAATAAAGCAGTTTTTCCTTTTGTAACTTAAATTTGTACTCCAAGTCAAATCCCAAACCTTCCCAAGCATCTATGTTTTATACAGTGTTTATGTTTGCTGTGTTTGTGTTGCTGTGTTTGTGTTTGCAGTGTTTGTGTTTGCAGTGTTTGTGTTTGCAGTGTTCTGTGTTTGTGTTTTGTGTTTGCAGTGTTTGTGTTTGCTATGTTTGTGCTTGTTGTGTTTGTGTTTGCAGTGTTTGTGCTTGCAGTGTTTGTGTTTGTGCTTGCAGTGTTTGTGTTTGCAGTTTTTGTGCTTGCTCTATTCTCCTTTTACCACAAATAATTGTTTCAGTTGTGGTTTTACAGACGGTGTGCAGTGAATCATTGCATTTTGTTTTCTATTTGTTTATTTTTGTATGACAAATAACCAAGCCCTTTAAAAATATCACTTATGCAGAGACTGTACCAGATAATAGATCATTACGATCATTAGTGTTTATTATAATAATATTTGTAGTAATAATAACAGCATCAGATATACATTTATAATATTACCAGTTTTTTGGTAGATATATTCCATAATGTATATAAAATATAGTTTGTTCTTGGGAAATGTGTTCTATACTGATTATAATGCAGAGGGAGAGTGTTAAAATTGTTTACTGTTTTTCGGGACAGGGCTACTTCCTCCTTTTTGAGTCGATGTTGGATTCCGTGATCTTGGCGAGGGATCGATACCTCACTGAGAGAGGATCAGGTGAGTGTGTTTGTGTGTTTTTGTGTGTATGTTATTGCATGTTAGAAGTGCAAATTTCAAATATGGGAGAAACTCTGTACTGTAAAGTGGACAGAGGAAAAACAGTAGGTGTTTATATATTGTTTGAGAAAGCACCATGGAGGGAAAGACGGCTTTATGCGGTGATAAACAACATCTCACAATGATGCGGCAGTGCAGAGTGATTCACACTGTAAACTCAAGGTCATTAGGACAGGACCACAAAGCTAAAACACACACACACACACACACACACACACACACACACAGGAGCTGTAAAACACTGTTATTAGATATTAGACTGACAAAAGATGATTTGTGAAAAGGTCAGATGGTGAAAAAAAGATTAGTGTGAAACCAATTTAGTGTCATTACATTTTCTTAAGTAGTTTAATGAGGTAATGCATAGTTACTCTTTCATGATACGGCATTTTATTCTCTTTCTGAATGACAAAAAAATAAGTATCACTACACCTCTCACAGTCACCTTTCATCCACTATTGCTGCTTCTTCTTCTTCTTCTTCTCTAACTTGCATAGTATCAAATTAATATGACAAAATAATATATCTGTATACAGTGGAACCTCGGCATACTTGTACTGGTATACAAGTCATTCAGTTTAGGAGTCGGGATTCGTACAAAAAGGAATTGTAGCGGCTTACGAGCAAAATTTCTGGTTATGAATAAGAAATTTGCGGACAGGAAGTTTCCAGTGAGAACCGACCAACGATGTGTCCCTCAGTCACACGGACACTTATAACCCTTTATTGAGTTCATATTGAGAGCATTGTCTCGGCATCATCTCTAATACTGTCATTGTTTCGTTAATATTCATAACTGAACACTTTCACATACACTGTACTGTACAAACGTATCATAGTGAGGAACGTAGTGCTTCTCGTGTTTTACATTCTTACAGTGCTTTATTATTATTTATTGCCAAAATACTGAACTTTAAGTACACCAGTATTAAGTAAATGACTAAATAAAGAATGTTTTCCTCTTCTAGATACGAAGGCACAATAATATTAGTGTATATTAGTTGTATTATCATGTTAAAAGGAATATTTTTGTTTGTCTGGAACGGATTAACTGATGTTACATGATTTCTTATGGGTAAATTTGTTCCAGCGTACGAGCTCGTCGTCTTTGAGCTACTGCACATCCCGGAATCCGAGTTTAATACACTGTTTAATTAATTCCACTGTGTGAAATGTAATATTGTTATATGAATATCTTTAAAGTGCACACCACAAATGACTACTGTGCAAAGCCAGTGATTGTCGTGATACCTTTGCAGGGTGTACATGGAAATGTAATTAGCTTTTTTTTTGCTATTTGGTGCAGTTTTGGGTTTTATATATTTGGGTTTTGATCAGTGAAATAAAATAAGAACATTTCTCTATTCATTCTTTCTTCGGTTTAGTGCCTCAGTATCTATTACAAAGCACATAACCCTTCATTCTCTAATTTTCAACACATTCTCCAACACAAGAAATGTGTTCTGTTTGACTGATCAGAGTGTAAAGAGGCTCCAAACAGGCTTCTCCTTGTCTGAATGGATCAGGATGTGTTTGGATCACTGTTCATGTTTTTAGTAACAGCTGTAGGGACGGCGCTGATTTACTTCTCTGTTCATTTCGTATTGTTTCTTATGTAACTGTTGGTTCTGTTATTTCTGCTCATCCTGCGACTTGTGTTAAGTGACTTGTGACTGCTCTGTTATTTTCCTTTAATATGTCTGAGAACGCAAAACAAATCCGACTCGGCTCTCGTTCGTCTCTCATGAGTATACTAGCAAACCTGAGGTGCTGAAGGGAATGTAATTTACTATCACAGTGTTGATGAATTATCAGATTCACTATATGGCTAGGTGTGTGTGTGTGTGTGTGTGTGTGTGTGTGTGTGTGTGTGTGTGTGTGTGTGTGTGTGTGTGTGTGTGTGTGTGTGTGTGTGTGTGTGTGATTTGTGAGTGGCAGTAGAGTGGAGGTTCCAGCGCCTGATCTTTACTGCTTCAGTGAGAATGGGGAGAAAAAGAGACAGGGTCATTGCTCCTGATGGTGGACGTGTAAAGTGTTGAGTAAAGAGGAGAGGAGCGAGAGAGTACTGCGGCTCTTGATGTTTCTCTATAAGAAAAATAAAATCCAGGAAGTGTTTGTGAGAGAAAAGCATTTTTGGAATGATTGTTCCTCCGTAAGAGAGAGAAAAGAAATATTAACTCGGAAATTAATCGGGTTTTTGACCAGACTGGAGGTTAGTCACATGACTATGTCAAGGGAATTATAAGGATGCTGTTTGTCCAAGTAGTGTACAGCTGTTTAATCCTCTTACATCATCACACACTTATAATTGTCTTTATTCTCTTTCCTGATAACCCTGTTGACAGTCAGTACACACACACACACACACACACACACACGACTTCTTACACACACATGACCTTTTGCAAGTCTGGTAGACTTTTTTATTTTTAATTTTTTTATTTTCCACCGAAGGCAATTACACACATGTATGATAATATCTACTCAGTGATGTAGCAAAATGAAAATCTCTCACGTCTTTCCAGTCTTACATCATCAGCTTTTTAAAAAAAAGATAAATGACTGATTTGGGGGTTTGAGGGCGAGTGAAGGCTGAGACCGCTGATAGCATCACTGCAGTAACCTACACAGAACCCGCTTAAATAAGGGGAGATGATGAATGTGGAAGGGTGCGTCTGAATGAAGATAGGGAGGGGGAGGAATAAACACACAAATTGAAAAAAGAATAAAAGCCGTACTCTTTTTTTTTCTGCCCCTCTTCTTTCTCTATTATATATCTCCTTTATATTATTAAACCCCTCTTCCTCCCATCTCGTTTTTAACCTCTCTCTTTCTCTTATGCTCTCTCTTCCTTCATCCTTCCTTCATGATGAAGGTACATTTCCCTGCACCTCTTCATGGTCGAGCGTGAGGTGATAAACGCGCCGTGAGCACCGGCTCGAGAAGGACAATGATGTCAAAGCTATGAATCTTGGAATACGGCCTTTTTCTCTTTTCTCACTCACTTGTGGTGCGACGTGCTGTTACCTGATCAGCACGATCGCATCACTGCAGTCAAACCCATGTCATGTGGTGAGAGAGTAAACGATGCTCTTATTCTGTAAATATTGTGTAGAGAACACTGTACAAGCCTTTATCTGTCTGTCTCTGTCCTCTCTGAAAGACATTTATGCCATTCAGCATATCCAGGGCAATTGTGGGTTAAGGGCCTTGCACAGGGGCCACTAATGGTGGCGGTGGGATTTGAACCTGCAATCTTCCGGTCCAGAGGCCAAAACACTGTCACACACTGACACACACTGACACTCTGACACACACTGACACTGACACACTCTGTCACACACAGTCACACACTGACACTGACACACTCTGTCACACACTGACACTCTGTCACACATAGTCACACACTGACACTGACACACACTGTCACACTCTGACACACACTGTCACACACTGACACTGACACACACTGAAACTCTGGCACACTGACTGACACACGCAGTCACCCTTTTACACTCTCACACACACTGACACACTCTGACACACACTGTCACACTTTTATACGCAGTCACCCTTTTACACTCTGACACACACTGACAGACAGACACACTGACAAACATACTGACACTCACACACAGTCACACACAGTCACACAGTGTCATCTGGGTGTGTATTGTTGTTTTGAACAGGTTTTCTGGATTTGTGTATTTTGGATCTGACTAAGAAAGAGACCTCAGTGTTCAATTACTTACAGTGTTCATTAGCATGTAGCATTTGTAGCTTCCACAGCAGGAAGTAAGCTCAGCTTTAAGCGCTTTTCTTATGACCATAAAACGCATTAAAACTGATGAATGTCCTGCGAGTGTTTATGACCAGTTAATTCACATTTTCTCTTGCCAGAAGATGTTTTGGCTTCTGGTTGTTTACAGAGAATGATGTACATACGCACATATGTTCTTTTTGATTGTGAATATCTATTCTTTTTTAAGTGTGTGTGTGTGTGTGTGTGTATTTTATATATTGTTTTTTATTGTGTTTTTTAATACAGTGTATATATACTATAAAATGTAACATTGTTTGTTCTTTGCTGTTTTCTTGTTGTTTTCTCCTCCTTGTTCTCAGTTTATCCTGATCGATGTAGCATTAGCCTAGCAGCAGTGAGCGATGCTGATAAGCACCATGATCGTATTGCATTCTGGGACGACGTCTATGGCTTTAAGATGGCGTGTATGAAGAAGGCAGTGGTTCCTGAGGCCGTGGTCGAGATTTTGAAACCTGAAACCATCATTTCAGAGCCGACTGTCATTCAGGTACATTAATTATGACTCAGCAGTTTTCAGATTGTTTAGATTGTTTAGAAGTGAATCCTGTGAAGCTGTTTTCTCTTAAACGCTTGTCATTCACTGTGTAACTAAATTATGCTGCTGAGTATTCTAACGGAACATATTTTATTACTATTTTCATTGTTTGCAGGGAAATCTCTCATTTAATGATTGTAATTAAAAGCATGGATTGAAATGAACAATTTGTTTTGTTACTTTATTGGGTTATGAGTTTTTTACCCTGAATCTAATCCGTCCTGGTGTATTGTATTGTTCTGGATGACACATTTGCCTGCGTTTTGATGAGCATTAGGCCACAGTTGAAGGCAGTATGGTGGGATGTGGCAGCGGTTATAAAGGATATTGGAAATCCAAATGATCATTCATACCGTAAATTCTGGACTATAAGCCGCTACTTTTTTCATAGGTTTTGAACCATGCGGCTAATAATAAGGTGCGGCTATTCTGCAGATTTTTTCCCGACCGCTAGGGGCTCTAACCGGAATTAGAATCAAAACTAAGACAAAATAAATGCAAAGAAGAAGAATGCGCTAGTTCCTCTTTAGCAGATATAAGTGGGTAGAAGCGGATAGAAGGAGGACAAACTCTATCTTTACAAGGTTAAGGTGACGTGATTTCACACACAGGAGAAATGAAGATAAATACTGTAAATAGCGCTTATTTTCTCTTGGTTCTGTCCCGTTTTAATCAGCAAAGTTGCTGCTCGGTGCTCTCTTTCTCTCTCCTCCCTCCCTGCTCCCCCCCCCCCTTCCCCCCCCC
>JACRUU010000005.1:642469-644969 GCA_030449085.1 Kryptopterus vitreolus | reverse complement strand
TGTGTTGTGTGTGGATGTGTTGTGCTTGTGGTGTGGTTGCCTGTATGTTGCTGTGTGTGTGTTTGCCTGTGTATGTGTGTATGTGTGTGTGTGTTTGCCTTTTGTGGAATTATGTTGTGTGTGTGTGTCAAAATGTTTTGCCTGTGTGTGTTTTTCCTGTGTGTGTGTGTGTGTGTGTTTGCCTGGATGTATGTTTGTGTGTGTGGATGTGTATGTTTTGTGTGTGTGTCTTTGAATTTATGTGTGTGGGTGTGTATGTTTGTGTGTGTGTTGTGTTTTCCTATATGTATGTGGATGTGTATGTTTGGATTGGTGTGTATGTGTGTGCCTGATGTTGGTGTGTGGTGTGGTGGTGTGTGTTTGCCTGTAGTGGCAGTGTGTGTGTGTGTAGATGTGGGGGGGTGGTTGTGTGCAGTGGGGGTTTGGTGTGTGTGTGTGTGGTGTGTTGTGTGTGTGTGGTGTGTGTGTGGTGTGTGGTGGTGTGTGCGGGTTTGCGGTGCATGTTTTTTCACTTGTGTGTGTGTGTGTGTGTGTGGGTTTTGTGGGTGTGTGTGCGTGTGTGTGTGTGTTTTTCTGGGTTTGTGTGTGGTATGTTTGGGGGGTGTGTATATGTGTATATGTGTGTGTGTGTGTGTGTGTTGTGTTTGTGATGTGGTGTGTGTGTGCATGTGTGTGTGTGTGTGTGTGTGTGTGTGTTTGCCTATATGTGTGTGTGTGTTTGTGTGCGTGCAGTGTGTGTGTGTGTGTGTGTGTGTTGTGTGGTGTGTGTGTGTGTGTGTGTGTTGATGTGTGTGTGTGTGTGTGTTTTGTGTATGTGTGTGTGTGTTTGTGTGTGTGTTTTTGCCTTTATGTGTGTGTGTTTGGCATGGATGGGTGAAGAATGGTGTAGGTGTGTGGGGGGGGGGTTTGCTGTATGTTGTGTGTGTGTGTGTGTGTTTTTTTTGCCTATATGTGTGTGGATGTGTGTTTGTGTTTGTGTGTGTGTAAGTGTGTGCGTGTGAAGTGTGTATGTGTGGGTTTGTGTATGTGTGTGATTTGTGTGGTGTCTGTGTGTGGTGTGTGTGTGTGTATGTGGTGATGTGTGTGTGTTGTGGTATTTGTGTGGTATGTGTGTGTGTTTGCCTGGATGTGTGTGGATGGTGTGTGTATGTATGTGTGTGTGTTTTTTGCCTGTATTATGTGTGTGTGTGTGTTTGACTGATGTGTGTGGCTGTGGTTTGTGTGTGTGTGTGTGGTGTGTGTGTGTTACCTATATGTATGTGTTGGTGTTTGCTGGATGTATGTATGTGTGGTGTGTTTTGCAATGCATGTGTGTAGATGTGGTTTCTGGGGTGTGTGCGTGTTTGCATGTATGTGTGTGGACTGCTGTGGTGTGTGGGTTTGTGTGACTTGTAACAAGTATATGTGTGTGGGTTTGATGTAGGTATGGATGGATGTGTTTGCATGGATGTGTGTGGATGTGTGTTGTGTGTTGGTGTGTTGTGTGTGTTGATGGATGTAGTAGTTGTGTGTGTGTGTTTGTATGTGTATGTTTGTGTGTGTGTATTTGAGTATATGAGTATGTGTGTGGGTGTACTTAGTTTGTGAGTGTGTGTGTGTGTGTGTAGTATGTAATGCTGCGAATGTGTATGGCTGACGTGGAGTTGGGAATATGGTATGTGGATGTTGTGTGTGTGTGTGGCGGTTTTTGAATGTATGGGTGTAGATGCGGTGTGTGTGCTGTGCAACTTGGAGGGCGGTGAATGTATGTGTGTGTTGTGCTTTGTGTGCTGGTGTGTGTGTGGGGTGTTGGGGGTGAGTGGAAGGCTATGTACATGGGTGTGGGTGTGTGTGGGGGGGTGGTGTGTGTGTGTGTTGTATGGATGTGCTCGTGAGGGTGTGTGTGTTGTTTTGCATGCCTGGGTGTGTGTGTGTGGTGTGTTTGATGTGGGTGTTTGCTATAGGTGTGTGTGTGTGTTTGCTATATGTGTGTGTTGTTGCTGTTTGTGTGAGTGCACGTGTGGTTTGAATGGATGTGTGTTGTGTGGGTGTTTTGCATGTATGTGCTGTGTGTGTTTGTGTGTGTGTTTTGCCTTTATGTGTGTGGTGGTTTCAATGTATGTGTGAAGATGTGATGTGTTGTGTGTGGTGGGGGGGGGGGGGGGTTTTGCCTGTATGTTATGTGTGTGTGTGTGTGGGTGTGTGTTTTTTTGTTTGTGTGTGTTTGTGTGTTTGTGTTGTTTGTGTGTGTGTGTGTTGGGCCTGTATATGTGTGCGATGTGTGGGTTCGGTAGTGTGTGTGTGTGTGTGGGGTTTTGTGTGTGTGTGTGGGTGTTTGCCTGATGTGTGTGATATGTGTGTTGTGTTTGACGGTATGTAGGTGTGTGTTGTTTGCCTGTAGGTTGTATGTATGTGTTTGCCGGATGTGTGTGGATGTTGTTGTGTATGTGTTTATATGGGTGTGGGTTTTAGCCTGTATGTGGTGAGCTGGGTTGTTGGTTTGCTGGTGGGGGGGGAGGGG
>JACRUU010000005.1:524969-634969 GCA_030449085.1 Kryptopterus vitreolus | reverse complement strand
CCTCACTGCACCAAGACTCATTGGAAGCAGACAGTCTTCTTTTTGGGAAAATCCTATTCCTGTCCAGACAGGTTTGTAAAGCAGTCATTTAAATATCTTCTTAAATGACTTTACACTGCATGGATACAAAAAAACCTACTTATTAAAAGATGCATTTAAAAATAAAGCTGAATGTTGTCAAATATAAATACATTTACATGCTTTGTAAAATGCTGTTAAAAAGATTTAACTTTAAAGTTAAGCATTGGTGGAAAAGCAATGTTGAAATGAGAGTTTAAAATAAAACATTTGGATCAGTGCAGGATTTTACTGACACTCTGTATAATGAGGCGATGGAGATTTAGGAATGCATGAATAGCACGAGAAAGCGGCTGAAATGCTGGTGTTTGGTGATATTTATAATTAATTTACAATTTAAATTGATATAAAACGATGCCAATTTTCACACTCGCTTCCCATCACATATAAACCTCTTTTTCGGTTTCCAGATGTTGTAAGGAAACGATGACACAACACACATATCCTATGCTTTGTAATGAGATATGCTAATCTAGCACTTCTTTGAGATTCTGGTCCATGCTGACATCATTATTTCCTGCATTCTCAGCAGTTCAGGTGCATTTCATGCCGTGAATCTCCCGTTTCTAGCAAACATGATCTTTCAGATTCACATCTGGCAGCTGTGGGGGAAGGCATCATGTTCATCAGGCCAGTTTTATCTGACTTTTTGCTTTGTACGTTGTCAACAAAAATCTTGAAATGGGTATTTAAATACCAAATGGTTGTCGGTATTAATGGGCTGAAATTGCTCCAGAACAAAAGTTTAGTGTATAGTGTTTATTTAATTTATAGTGAATCACATTAGGAGGATTAATCATGGTAAAGGGGAAGTTTGTGCACTCTTGTGCCACTTTTGTGCGTACATGTTCCTCCGGCTGACCTGAGCGATGATAAGTCCGTCTTATCGTAATAGGAATCGGGAAAATGTCATCTGATGTGCCGATGGATGATGCGGCACGCTGAGATTACAAACGACAGTTGGTCTGCGGTAAAAATTTGCTTTGGTGTTCCGTATTTATTTGGACTTTGCTGATAACGGTGCAGGATAAAGGGGTTGTGTGTTGTTAGTTGGACATTGGTGCATATTCCAGTACAACAGATAAAGGAGTCCGGTGTCATGAATGTTGTGCTACTTGTTCCGCCGCTGTAGATTTATATAGCAAGATGACTCAAATAAATAATGATATAAAATCCATATCTTGTCTTCTTTTCGCTTCAGCGATGATTAATATAAATGTATAAAAGATGTTTGCAGTGTAATTCTTGTATCAGCTGATGTTTGATGGGTGTATTTAACACTAGCTTTTTTGTAGCATTATTGGGTATTTATTGATTGTCATGGGACTGTGATATTTGTAAAATATTAATGCACATACAACTTTATTTCACAAACAAAATGTTACATTATGTAATCACATGGGGAGTAGTACGGTTTTGTATTTGATCTAATAATGCTGAGATATCTGATGTAGTTTTTTGTGGGTCAGTAGCTGCCTTCCTGTATGAATATTAGAAGGGTATTTGTAGCTGGACATGTTGGTGGCACAGATGTCCTCATCACTGCACATTTTGGGCAATCTTTTTTTTTTTCCCCAAAGGGCCACCTGGGAGACCTGAACTATAAGTTGACTTTAGGCAGTGCGCTTTGCATGCTCTTTCTTTGGGGGTGGGGTGGGGGGTCTGCACATAGTTTCGCTGCTCTGTGTTTCTCTATAATTTTTCTCAGTGCGTAAACTCCGGCGCGCTGTGCGGTTAAACTTATTCTGACACGGCAGGCTGGCATTTTCACCTCGATTTCATTTGGACAGTTCTGTATCAATCTTCAGGCCGGGTTGAAAGAACCAATGTGCCGCATGTGGCCCGCGGGCCGTAGTTTGCTCACGTCTGGTGTAGAGGACAGGGTTGTACAGGGAGACAGGTGATCCACTGTCGATACCCCTAATGGGAAAAGAAAAGATGATGATGATGATGAAGGAGCCACTATGTTTAACAGGTTTTTCCATTCTATATTCAGCAGAAAGGCATGTGCCTGACTTCTTTGTAAAGCATTTTCAGCAGTAAGTTGTAAAAAAACATAAACCTTGTCAAGTGAGTGAAAAGAGAAGGTACTTCAATCACTAATTCCTTGGTTAACTCCAGTCCACTATAGCGCTAGTGTCCCCTGGTCTCCCATCTCACACTGTTTACACACTGATGAGATTTTAACAGCAAAGGCTTTCTTACAGCTCTCACTAGGTCACACACACACACACACACACACACACACACACACACACACACACACACACACACACACACACTCACAATTATTCCCATCTGAGCACACTTTACAAGAATGGCAAATCTCAAAGTCGGCCCAAAGGCGTCTCATATCTTGCAGTGCCAGGTGTCCTAAAACTGGTCTTTTACCTTTAAAGCCTAATTTGCTTTACAGAATTATTTGACAGTTCTGTTAAGAGAGTACATGTAGATAAACGCTGTTTTGAAACAATGTTCATTATCAAAACACTAGACAAATTTAAAAAGAAAAATCATTTGAATGGTGATTAAAATGGAATAATTTCTATCACGACTGCTTGATGGTTATCAGGATCCTGCTGCGTGTCAGAGGCACAGGAACGATCTCTCTGTACACGGCTTTATCACAATCCTGACCTGATTGTGGAGATGCCATCAGATAATCAGCCTCTTTGTTTCAGCACAGAGAGAGAACAACTCTTATGCATTGCTTTCTTGCTACTGTGTACATCATTGTCTAGCTGACAAACTATATGGTGCTTGTGTGATGAGGAGGTGGAAATGTACCAGGTGCATGTTGTGCAGTGTGTGAAAGGGGCTATAATGGCTAATAACCTAATATTGATTGAGTGCACTCCTCGACGGTTTGTTCTAGTCCCTACTGCTTTGACCCAATAAGATCAAACTATTAGTGAAGAATGACTCCTGTTAGAGAAGTACATTTCAGAGCACTAATGAGAAAGGAGGCGGCATTATTTCATTTATTTAACAGACGCTGACAAACATCCTCGGAGAAAACCCTGGTGGAAATGCCTCACTTCTGAAGCTTTATCAATTAAATCACCTTCATTTGTCATGCTTTAGTTTATTTGCATGGGTCGTTAAAACTAGAAAAGTTCTCTTGAGGGGCCCTGTGTCTCCTGAAGTAACCTAGACACCTATTGGGCTAGAAGAACTTCCCATGATTCTCAGTGTAGATTTGCATTAGTGGTTGCAGCACCTGTTCATTTTTACAAATCATAAATAATGTCTGTGTATTTATTATGTATATGTATATATGATATATATATATATATAGATATATCTATATATATATATATAGATATATATATATATATATATATATATATATATATATAATCACTGACTGTGTTTTCGGCAGGTGTGGAAAAATGCAGTAAACAAAGAATGCAATCAGAAATATAAATAATATTTTTTTTTTTAATTATCAACTTACAAAATGTGACATGAGCGAACAAAAGAAAAATGAAATGAATATTTGTTGTGAGTAATGTTTATAAGAAGTAGAAGTAGTGTTAGTGATGTTACGACCCCCACAGAACCTTGATCTCTACATGATGGAGTGTGTGTGGGATTTACATGAAGAGACAGAAGGATGTGAGAACGTCTCCATCCACTTCTCCAAGATGGAACAAACAACCAGCCGAGTTCCTTCATAAACACTGTGTGTACGTGTAAATAGAAGTGTTACTGCTGTTTTGATGGTAAAGTGAGAAAAAAAGTGAAGGCAAATATTGATTTGATTTCCATTTCTCTTTTTTTTATTCACTGCATTTTCTTCATTGATGAAAGTAAATAATTAACACTTTCCATTTTTGAAAGCATTCTTTCTTTACAGCATTTTTTCCCACCTGCAAAAACTTTTGTACAGCACTGTATAAAAACTCGTAGCCTTTTCCATAGTTGAAAGTTTTATCTTGATATCATTATTTAGGCTGTTATTACTTTTATTTGTGCAGCCAAGAGCACAGCACACTGCACCTCATTTAACAACCCACACACACACACACACACACGCACACACGCACACACACACACACACACTACACATCACCTTTACAGCTTCATTGCTCTCATAGGCCGCATTAATAAATCCATGCATTAAGTTGCACTATTTAAGAGTCTTTAGATGCACTCTTATGGACGCACTGGTGGCTCGAGTAAAATCAGTAATTAATTGAGAGCACAACTTGGAAACTCCTCAGAGCATAATGATTAAAAAAGTCCTATCTTACTGATGGATGGCAGACGCGATGTCTACAGCAGCATCTGGGAGGTTATAACACCTCGTTCCACTGAAGCCTCGATTGGATTTAAGCTGCCGTGCTCCACCGATCTGACTCGAATCTATCCGAGTGTGATTTTGCGTGCAGACGTGTTCACACCTCTGCACCGTGTGTAAAAATGATACCAAACAGATATCGCTGGGAATAAAGCAGTGTAGCCTTTTACACTTAACTGTTGAATTGACTTCATTTAGAAATGTTTTCAAAATTCATTTGCTTGCTTTATGAAAATAGCTGTTTTTTTACAGCCCAAATAGTCTACTAATCCGCATTGTATATCATAAATGACTACTTAGTTACTGTAAACCAGAAAAGTGTTTACCTTCATCTTATTTCATCTTCAACTTATGGCATTCTTTTGTTATGCATGTAGGGCCTTGAACTGTTTGAGGATATTAAACTTGATTGAAAGAAACTTGACTGCAAAGCAAGACTATTAAAATAAACAACAAGAAAGAAGTCTCTAAGAAATCAATATTTTATGGCGTGGCCAAGAGTGTTTTTTTGTAGGGAGACCTTTCGCCTCCACATTCATATGCTCTGAATGACCAGTCAGACAAAAATAGGGGAGTGTAATATTGTACTATACAGTCCACATAATTCTCTAGTGTAGGGAATAGGGAGTAAGGTGGCGTTTAGGGAAAAAGGGCACAGTATACAAAATGCAGGGTTCTTCCACTTTAAAGGAGTCTGTTTCAACATGTAATGAATAAAGGGTTACATTTATGCTTTGACTGCTGGAAGTGTGTGTCACTGCGGGAAGTGTGTGTGTGTCACTGCTGGAAGTGTGTGTGTGTGTAACTGCTGGAAGTGTGTGTCACTGCGGGAAGTGTGTGTGTGTGTCACTGCTGGAAGTGTGTGTGTGTGTCACTGCTGGAAGTGTGTGTGTGTGTCACTGCTGGAAGTGTGTGTGTGTGTCACTGCTGGAAGTGTGCGTGTGTGTGTATAAAACAGGAATGTTTTATAGCTCTTCGTTTCTCATTATGGCCTCTGTCGCTCTTGGTTGGTTTTTCGTGTGTTTAATGCAAATAACGTCATGATGGACGACTCCTTTTCCCCCCTGTTCAATTCCATGCATGGCAACGTCCAGCTCACAGAGAGCCTTAAGATCCTCCGAATTACTCTATTTAATGAGATTCTGCTTATGAGAGGAACTTTCATTTTGGGAAATATGTTATGGGCAACACTTCCTCTGAATAACCCTGAAAAATACAGATGAAATATAATCCTCCTCTAATGGCAGATATATTGTTTTGTAATAGTAAAACCCACCTATATAGATATATACCTATATATATATATATATATATATATATATATATATATATATATATATATATATATCTATATATATATATATATATATACACACACACACAAACAGTGAGATCAATAAGTATTTGATCACCCTGTGATTTTGTAAGTTCTCCTACTTAGGGGTCATGGAGGGGTCTAGAATAGAGACACAGAATCTAATAATAAAAATACGGAAATCACATTGTATGATTTTTAACATTTAATTTGTGAATTACTGTGTTAAATAAGTATTTGATCACTTGCTTATCAGACAGATTTCTGACCCTCAAAGACGTGTTCTTTTACTTTTAAATAGTCCAGTTTTCTCTCGTGATTATAAATTAGTAGCACGTATTTGAGGTCATTAGCCGTCATAAAGACGCCCCACAATCAGCCACAGACTCAGTATCAAAATGGGGCAAAGAGCTGTCAAAACACACAAGAGACAAAATTGTAGACCTTCACAAAGCTGGAAAGAGCTACGGGGGAATTGATAAGCAGTGTGGTGAAAAAAGAACAAGTGTTGGAGTAATTGTCAGAAAATGGATGAGGTTAATGATGTCACTGTCAGTGTCTCTCGCACTGCGGCCCCACAGACGATCTCTCCTCGTGGGGTATCAGTGATGATGAGAGTGGTGAAGAATGAGCGCAGAACTCCACGGGAGGAGCTGGTCAATGGCGTGAAGAGAGCTGGGAACACTGTTTCCATGGTTTATAATCATGCATCGCACAGAAGATTCCGCTGCTTAAATCAGCCCGTGTCCAGACCCGTCTGAAGTTTACCAGAGACCATCTGGATGAATCCACAGGAGTCATGGGAGAAAGTCCTGTGGTCAGATGAGACCAAAGTAGAACTTTTTGCCGTTCGCCGTGTTTGGAGGAAGAAGAATGATGAGTATCGTCCCAATAATCCCATCCCTACAGTGAAGCATGGGGGTGGAAGCATCATGCTGTGGGGGTGTTTCTCTGCACAGGGGACACAGGACAACTGCAGTGTATTAAGGAGAGGATGAACGGGGACATGTATTGTGAAATATTGGGTAAAAACGTCCTTCCCTCAGTAAGAGCATTAAAGACGAGTCGTGGCTGGGTCTGCCAACATGACAATGACCCAAAGCACACAGCCAGAAAAAGCATGGAGTGGCTCCATCAAGGTTGTGGAGTGTCCGAGTCAGTGTCCAGAGCGAAATCTAATAGGAAATCTTTGGAGGGAGCTGAAAGTCCGTGTTGCTCAGCGACAGCCTCGAAACCTGACTGATCTACAGGAGATCTGTATGAAGGACTCGAACAGAATCCCTCCTGCACTGTGTGTACAAGAACTACAGGAAGTGTTTCACCTCTATAAGTGTTAACAAAGACTTCTGTACCAAATGCAACTATGGAAACAATTTGATCACCCAGTGATTTTGTAGTTTAAGGGTCTAGAATTTTCAGCATAAATTCTAGACCCTTTCACTGCAAAATCACAGGGTGATCAAATACTATATATATATATATATATATATATATATATATATATCTATATATATATATATATATATATATATATATATATATATATAAAACCTTCTGTTTATAAGATGCTCTATTCCGGTCACAGTTTGATTCGTTGTCAGTCTGATCCTTATAATTTCCTGTTTCTTCTCATCAGCTTTGAGAAATGACTCTTTACTAGTGTAATATATCTCAACCTCGACAGGTGCCATTGTAACAAGATAATCAATGCTATTTACTTCACCTGTCAACTGTCAGTGTTTTTGTTATGACTGATTAGTGTGTGTGTGTGTGTGTGTGTGTGTGTGTGTGTGTGTGTGTGGTGTGTGTGTGTGTGTGTGTGTGTATTTTCTTATATGTAATTCGTTTACATTATTATTATTCACATTCGAATTTTCATTTATAGATGAAGAATTAAGCAGTGATTACACACACACACACACACACACACACACACACACACACACACACACACACACACACACACACAGGGATGAGTTATTCTCTAAACATGTGTTGTCGTTAAACAAAAACACCAGTTTTTAGTGCAGATAATTGAATGATTACTGCATTTGCACTATAGTGTGGCTTTTAAAATCCTACATTTAGAAACTGTACAGCTGTAAAGCGATATGGAACACAAACGTATGGTGGAATGATAATCACTGTGCTCTCTCACTCTCTCTCACTTTCTTTTTTCTTTTTGTTCTTTCTTTTTGTTCTTTTTGTTCTTTTAATTTTAATGCCTGTCTTCAATGCTTTATCTTTAATAACACTGAGACAGAGAGGATGTTTTTTGCTTGTTTGCTAAATGAGTAAACATTCATTTACCCCCAGCAGTGGTACATGAACTTAATCAGTGATTATCTGTTTTCATCATCGACATTATACGAGTCTCTCTCTCTCTCTCTCTCTCTCCCCTCTCTCAGCTCATCTCTCTCTCTCTCTTCTCCTCTCTATCTCTCCTCTCTCCCTTCTCTCTCTCTCTCTCTCTCTCTCTCTCTCTCGCATTCTCTCTCTCTCTCTCCTCTCTCTCTCTCTCTCTTCTCTCTCTCATCTCTCTCTCTCTCGTCTCCTCTCTCTCTCTCTCTCGTCCTCTCTCTCTCTCTCTCTCTCTCTCTCTCTCTCTCGCTTCCGCCCTCTCTCTCTCCTATCTCTGATCTCTCTGCCTCCTCGCTATTTGTGATTGTGCAGCAGCTCCTCCTCCTCCTCCTCCATCTGGAGCTGAAAGGCATGTCAGTGATCCTTAATCCAGGAATCATTGTGAACATTCTCCTGGCTGCATGAGTTGCATGTTTGATGGCTGCAGTGTTGCTGTTTTTTATGCACTATTTGCTGGTTCTAATCACATGGATGTGATTTGCATTTCTGCATTTTACTCCACTTCTGAATGCAGTACTGGAAAACATTGTTTCCATGAACAAGCCGGAGCAGCAGTCTGCCAATACAGTAACACAAGAATTCCTGTGTAGCAGTACAATCGTTAGAAATAAATCTTTGCAATTTTTTCTTTTATTCTATTATTTAAATCATGACCCTTGAACTCCAGATGCCGAGTCTGACAGCAGGACATTAGCAGCAGGTCTTTTAGGTCAAGTCAGGAGGTTTTTATTGTCATTCAACTACACACACACACACACACACACACACACACATATATGTGTGTGTGTGTGTGTGTGTGTGTGTATATATATATATATATATATATATGTGTATGTGTGTGTGTGTGTGTGTGTGTGTGTGTGTGTGTGTGTGTGTATGTATGTATATGTATATGTATATATGGGTATATGTCTCTCCTCCATCTATCATATATATAAATATATATATATATATATATATATGTATATATTATATATATACATATACATATATACATATATCATATATATATATATACTATATACGATATACACATACACATATATATATATATATATATATATATATATATATATATATACATATATACCACATATATACAGACATACACACACACAGACACAGTACACACATAGTACACACACAGACACAGTACACCGAGAAATGAGACGACGTTTCTCCAGAACCTTGGTGCTCCATAAAACAACATCACCACACAACACAAAGCTACACAACACAGAGCTGAAGACTACACTACATTGTCCTAACCACATAAAGTGCATCATGTGCAAACAGAGCAAAACAAAACAGTGTAGGACAACACGAAAACAAATACAAACACAAACTGATATCGACCTGTAACTTACTATGTGTCTCTATACAGTGCAATGTGTGATTGTAAAACAGTATTGTGTGTGTAAATGCAGCGAGCAGAGCTGCGGCAGTAATAGTGGAATGTGCTGTAATAAGTGTGGTAACTTGTGAGAGGCATTTGGAGGATTAATCAAACCCAATCTCATGTTCTTTAAATATAAATTATAAAGTGAGACTTGTTGGTTATTAGTGAATATCGTGGCCATGAAGGTGTGTAATGTTGCTGCAATCTTTACTAAAGTTGTACATCTGCAGCTGAAAAAGCCGGGTTATTGGCAGGATCCTGGGTTATCCAGCACACGGCCGTCCATATGATGTCAAAGAAAACGTTTCACCAGACCACCTTCTTTCACTGCTTTTTCACGTTTACAGTATGCTAGAGTAGGTCAAGCCCCATAGAGCCATGCAAACCCAAAGATCCGTTACTTATTCACCAACAGTATTTATTACTGATCACTGCAGAGCTGGCGTGATGTAGATACTCCAACTCCGTCTTCTAGCCATCACAAGTTGTCCTTTATCAATTTTGTTCAAATCCTTACACTTTCCACTTTGCCCTGCGTCTCCCGATCTGACCTGTTCACTGACCTCATTAATCCCACAACCATCACATAATCAGTGTTCTATATAAATGACTATATTAAATATTGCTGATTATATACATTATATATTATACATGTACATGTATATCATGTTATCTCAAATAAAAATGTTATTTTTTATACAAAACCATATACAGAAAGATGTTTATTGAAATGCTTATGACACAAAAAAGACTAATAATAAAAAAAATGTGAAAAGCATTAAGTAATAAAATTCAATATTATTGCAGCAAATTGAAAACGATAGAATAGAGCTTAGATTAGTGAAAAGCATGGAATTATATTACAAATATAGAAACAGAATGTGGAGTAAAGGTATTGTATTTATAATCCACATTCTGGCGAGGCAGAAACAGTGTGATATCTGTATGGTTATTATCTATTAACATGCATCTTTGGGGGAATGTTTGGGGGAAGCGGGTCGCAGTACTGATTATTCCATATTGAGTTTACTTTCTAGTCTTTGGTGTTCAGATTCAAGGCTTATTTAACAGTTTACTTGGTTTGCCTGGTTGTTGTTTGATGTTTTTTTTTATCTGCTAATTAGAAATCACTGTTGTAGATGTACATGTAGAGCAGATAATTATTGTGTTTAGTGAATTTTCTCTTTCTTTTTTCTTTGCTCTTTTTCTTTTCCAGGTGATGAACTGCCTGGGCGAATAACAGTGTGTAAGAACAGGAAGGACCCACGAGCGTTAATTGTTACGTTAAACATTGCCGATTGGAAGCAGACGTATTGTGTGCAGTAAAACTTGTTTACTGGTTGTTTTCATCACCGGGCCAAACAGCTTTACAGTTGTAGAATTGTTTCATTCAGTAATAAAACTCTGGAAAAGATTTTGGATCATTTCAATTTCAGTTTTCTTCTCTTTCCATCCACTAATGATTTTTTTTCTGTTAGGACTGAGTTTCTTGCTTCTCCACTTTAGAGCACAAAAACATTCAGCCCACTTTGCCCAACATTATAATATAATACAGTATAATATGTGAATGCCCAATTGTCTTTAGGACATTTTTCTGCATCTGTTTCTAATTCAGTTGCTGCTATGAAGTGCTGATGTGTGAGATTTATACTCCACTAATCCGCAGTGCTGATGCAAAAACTTATCAGCAAAAATGAATCACACCATATATAAAATATTCTACGATTATAAACAATAACTGCAGCATTTGAGTGTGTAATGAATTATTTCTTACACAAATGTCTTGACTGTCTTTTCTATAAAGCTGGAAAGATCATTTTCTAAAATGTTAGTGTATGCTGTGTGTATATTTCCCTGTTTGGTATCAGTGGGTAAGACTCAGGATTTCAAGCCCCCAAATTCACCCCACTGCCATTGTTGGGCCCTTGAGAAAGGCCCTTAACCCTCTGTCCTTAAAGGATGGTGTATTGTGAGTGACCCTGTGCTCTGACCCGAGCTGCTTTATATTTACTGGTATGTGCAAAGAAAGAAAGATGTTTACTGTGCTGTAATGTACATGTGACAGGGATAAAGCACATTGATCTTGCTGCTGAAGATCCTGCATTCTGAAACGCTTTGGTGAAGGAGATCAGAATCGAATGCTGCGACAGGAAGTCGATGGGAAATCAAATAATATCTGTTTACTATAACTATTACTACACAGAAAAACTACGCATCGCAGCCTGCACAATACATCACATCTTAAAGTGAATGAGTTGCACCATCTGAAGAACACGTCAGGTTCCAATCCGGCAGAGAACAAGAATCTGACACGAGCATCGTCACACACTTCACCAGACTTCTGAAGAGTGAAGACTAGGGGATTATTTTCACCACATATGTCAACTATTCAGTTTGGCGTGTTCTTAAACACTGCAACACACTGCATGGATGATTATATAAAATATGCATTTTAATCTCTATGTTAGATGCTTGTTGCAGATTATACCTTGTTTTTTGGATTTCGCTGCCTGTTCAATATTATCCTCTTATCTTGTGAAGAATGAAGAGGTGGTGTGACAAATTCTATTGGCCTACTGTGTAATTAATGCCAACTGATCATTGAGATTATCTCATTTTAATGAAGGGAAACGTCCCCAAAGTATTTTTTGCTCCTTAGTATTCAGTAATTTATTTCAGACTAGATAAATTAGTTTGATTACATTAGCATTCTTCTAGATAAAAAGTTTTTTTCCCCTTTATTCTGTTTATAGGAAGGAACATACAATATAGACTCTGAACACACACAATGCACATGAGCGTACAGTATTATATACCAGAAAGTGTCTTAAACACATGCTGGTGTTATCTTAAGGATAATGAAACCTGGTATTTATGTCCTATGCATTCCAATTGTTGTATATGTTGATGTTCTTTGCATACACATTAAAGCTGCTACACACACTGTGCAGAAATATAGACCTGAAACACACATTCATTTGCAAACCACTTTCACATTTTAGACTAAGTAAAAATAATTAAAAACATCAACATTACAGGCTTCACACAAAGTACCTACATCAGCAAAACCTGAGGTTCTGCCAACCTGCTACATTCATTCATTCATTCATTTATCTTCTAAAACTTTATCTGATCTTCCCTCGGGTCACGGGGAGTCTGTGCCTATCTCAGGCGTCCTCGGGCATCAAGGCAGGATACACCCTGTATGGAATGCCAACTCATTGCAGGGCACACACACACACACATTCACACACACATTCATACACTAGGGACAATTTTCCACGGTGCCAATCAACCTACCGTGCATGTTTTTGGACCGGGGGGAAACACCGCCTGAGAACATGCAAACTCCACACACACACACACACGGCGGCAATCAAACCCTGACCCTGATGATGTGAGGCGAACATGCTAATCTCTAAGCCACCGTGCTCTACCAGCTTGCTACATAAATGTGTGTATGTGATGTAATATTGATATGATATGCCTGGTTGTGTATGTGATATGTAATATTTATGTTTTTACTGGAGTAGACCAGTCCAGCTCTCCAGTCTCATAAGATGGTCTGACCCACGCCAGAGATGTGGCCAAATGTTGTAGAAACGTGAAAAAGTTGGAAATGAAAACATGGTTTACTAAAACTGCTGTGGAACATCTCCAGCGGCCTGCCAGAGCTCTGAACTCAACACCACTGATACTAATTACTTCCCAGGTTTCCTGCCTGACAGCAGTGCCAAACTTTAAATAATGCCCTGTGGATCACTAGTCATATTCCCACACCATGATCCAAATGCTAGTGGAAGGCCTTCCCAGGGGAATTTGCAGATTTGCACTTGTTTTACTTGTCTTTGCACTTTCTTAGCACAATGGAAGTTAATCCCATGCCTTCTCCTAAGGAAAGTGTGTATATTGTGAAGAGCAGAGGTAAATTAGTTAACTGAGTGTGTTAATGATTTAAAAGATTAGACGACTCGAAATTTACTATTATAAAACTATGATAAGACAGAAATATTGCTCATCGGCCCAAAGATCAGCACACAGAAGCTCTAGCATTTAAACTTATAGTCAGAACAAACAATACTTACTGAGTTATAAAGCTGTAAATGGTTTTCGCTCCCATGTATTGAATCAGTCTTCTAACACGCTTACAATCCATCACGATCCTTAAGATCCCAAATCTCTGGACTTCCACTAGTTCGTAGGATAGAAAAGTCCACTAAAGGCAGTAGAGAGTTCTCACATTTAACTTTGGAACATCCTTCCTGACAGTGTTCAGGGTTCACACACTCTCTCTGAGTTTATTCATTCATTTTCTATCGCTTTATCCGATCTTCCCTCGGGTCACGGGGAGCCTGTGTCTATCTCAAGCGTCTATGGGTATAAAGGCAGGATACACCCTGGATGGAATGCCAACACATAGCAGGACACACACACACACACTCACACACACACACACACACACACACACACACACACACATTCATACACTAGGGACAATTTTCCAAGGTGCCAATCAACCTACCGTGCATGTTTTTTATTTTTGGACCAGGGAGGAAACCGGAGAACCCGGTGAAAAACCCCTTGAGACACGGGGAGAACATGCAAACTCCACACACACACATGGCCGAGACGGGAATCGAACCCGGATCCTGGCTGTGTGAGACGAACGTGCTAAACACTAAACCATTGTGCCTCATATCTCTCTGAGTTTATGTGTAGTTTAAAGACTTATCTTTTTAACAAGATCTACACTTAACACACTTTATAACACACATTATAACACACATCATAACCTCGTACAAGTGACCTTGCTAATATCCCAAAAATGAAATACTGCAAACATCCAGATGTGTATCAGCTCCCCTGGTGCTGGAAATGTATATGTGACAAATAAAGGCTATGGGAGGTAGGAGTTCAGTGGTTAAGGCGTTGGCCTCTGGACCAACCGGAAGATCACAGGTTCAAATCCCTTGAGCCCTTGAGCAAGGCCCTTAACCCTCAATTGCTCACTTGTGAGTCACTCTGTGAGTTTCTTCCTCCTTCCATCTAAGGGAGATTTTCCTTCAGACTTCATCATCAGGTATAAAACTTTATATATTAACATTTTGTTCTATATAATGTTCATTGTGAAATGTGTTATAGAAATAAATAAACTTGAACGTCCTAAATGATATGATTCTCTGAAAATAGTAGTTGTAAATATTTTATATTTTGTATGACTAAATGATATAAAGCACCTTTTCCAAACCATCATGTTCTCGCATCATGGGCATCATGCTCTCGCGTAACCCTACAGCACTGCCCACTTAATCCCACTTTGCAAGAAGACCATGCCAAGAAGTGTTTGTGTCAACATGGAGGGCATAACTTTATTGTGTTGTCTGAGTCATTTGCATGCTTTCTTATAAAATATGGCAAAAATATATAATAAAAATATAAAATATTAAAATATACCTCATTAAGGGCCTTAATTAAGAAAGAAAGATATTGTTGTTTGTTCACTATATTACCACCCAAACAAATGTTTTAAACTGATGTTCATTTCATCAGTGATATATTAAACCAGTATTTCGATGTGTTTAGTTATTACACCAAAAATTCATGGTACTGTTTGAAGTCAGGTAACCTAGTCATGCTAAATACCGCAAATGTAATGTAAATGTAAAAATTAACATCTTCACATATATAGAGTGAAAGAAATTCGTTTAATTCAGTCTAAAAGCAAGATATTTCCCATAACTTCCTCTTAAAAATCATTAATGTTTGTGCCTATGGATCTGATTCTTAGGCATACTGCCTTCTCCATTAGCATTGGCAAACAGTTAAACACTTAACCTTGTGACATTAACCTTTATCAGCTTTCAAACATACATTTATAACATTATTGGCCCCTTATCCAGAGTAATCTACATTTATTTTACTTATACAAACCAGCAGCTAATGGGAAAAGGACCTCGCAGAAATCTGTGGTTGGGATTTGAACTCACTGCCTTCAGATTAATGCATTATCCCCTAAGCTACACCTCCCCACCAAACAACACTAATAACATAAAAACTACAAGCAAACAGATTCAAAGTAGATTTAAATTTGTAGTATATGGTACTAGATAATTTTACAAACAAATTATAAAAAAGACTTTGCACATGAATTGAGAACCAAAGAGTGCAGGTCAAAGCAGTTCACTAGCTTCATTTGGACTTGTGTACACAGTGTGTGTTATTATGTCATTAAAATTAAAGTAAAAATGAAATAAATCCCTTCTATAAATATGATGGAGATGCTGTGCAACCAGGGAATGCTTTGTAATATTGTCATGAAGCCGGCTATTTCATTTAACTGATCAATACTCCAAAGAAATTCATCAAGAAATATTAGCCAATCAGAAGTGGTCTGTGAAGTACTGGTATAGCTGAAATAGCCGACTTTATCAGTCATTTTTAGATCATATGAACAGCTGTGTGAATGTCTCTCACTTACCTGGAGATGTGAAGCCACAGGATACAATATGTAATGTAAGTTATGTTGCCCCTTTCATTCATGTAAACATTTTAATAATTACAACCATCCACGCAAAAAGTATTCGTGATCAGTAGTGGCCTCTTTTACTGGGATAATTCCACACAAGACCATCTGCCACATTCCTAAACTGTTAGACATTTAAAGAGTTTATGTTCAAATTCCCTGGATCTCAATCCAGTCATTGATTCAGTAATTACTGAATAAAGAATTCCAATCCATGGAGGACCAACTTTTACAACTTCTGCTAAAGTTCACCTTCAAAAGTGTTGTCGTGTTCATGCGTTTTGTGATCCGCGCTGTCCTGAAGGCAGAAGGAAAAAATGAACATTGTTCAAGACATTTTAGCTTCATAACAATGATTTTACAGATCATTATAAAATGTTATGGGTTATATTTTTTTAGGTATGATTGAAGCAGAAAATTTCATTTTATATTTACATGCAGTGCATTTATTACTTAATCAAGGTATAAAATTAATCACAATTACTGGAACAACACTGGTAAGAGCTCTCCTCTGGTCAGGATTGTATTTCCTTTCTGAAATTTAATTAAACAGCACAGTGTATTATAGTATGAATCATTTATAATAAGAATAGTATAAAAGAATAATAATAATACAAGATTTAAAAAATGAATGAAATTAAAAGAATGAATATAATTATTCTGTACCTGCCACCAAGGGAGCAGAATAGATCAACCTCCTATAATGATTCACTGCTTTTGATGATTTTTGTTTTATCCAAAATATTGGATAAAAAATGTTTACAAAATATTGACAAAGTTCTCATGGGATCTTCTTTTCAAAAGGTAAATGAACTTATACAATACACACACACACACAACACACACACACACACACACACACACACACACACACACACACACAGGAAAACAGCACGCACACACACACACACACACACACACACACACACACACACACACACAGGCATATACATATACACTATATATATCTATAAATATATATATATATATATATATATACACTATATAGCACCATGTATGACAAAACAAGAAGTAAACTTGTAAACTTGACAGCAAGACTGTATATTATATCATATATGCAGTGATATTAGTGGAGCTACAGGGATATTTACACGTGGCAGCTGATCCATGTGTGGGACAACAATCTCTTATATTCTTTAAGCTTCGTCTTTAGAATGGCATCGTTAGGCAGAAGCCAATTTTCACGGAAAATTCCAAACCTACCCACATCATCCAAACCTTGAATTATTTATTATATAATATTATTTATTATATAGTATTTATCTTGTCAAACAGCTGCTATTTTTAGATTTTTGTACACCCACTGTATATGGATAAGCAGAGACATTGTTATGGAGATGAGTCAGGGGATAAATACAGAGAAGTACATTTTAAAATACAGGTAAGTACAAAGAAGTAGTCTTAAAGGAATGAGTTAAGGGATGAATATAGGGGCTGTTAGAATCTTGACTAGAGGGACGGATAGAGGGATGGAGAAGCAGAAATCAATTACGGTTATTCTGTGTTGACAGTGTAATTAAAGGCGGAGTGGCTTATCTCTGATTTACGACATGTACTGCCTGAATGATTATCATCCTCACTATGCACCTACACACACACACACACACACACACACACACACACACACACACACACACACACACACACACACACACACACACACACACACACACACACACACACACACACACAGAGAGAAACACAATAAAGCACTCGCGCACACACACACAATGCAGAAATAGACACAAGCAGACAAAGGCACTTGTATAGCCAATACATGGCTAATGCACACAATCCCACTCTAATCCTGGTACACATTTTTAATGTGATAAACCTAAGGAATATGATGTCTACAACACACACACGCACACACACACACACACACACACACACACACACACACACACACACACACACACACACACACACACGCAAATCACCATTTTATTTAAGCGTTACATTGTAGACAATCGCGCATAAGATGGTAACTACACTATAGGTGCCCAAAACATATCCAACATATCCTACAACATGAAAATGAAACACACTGCATAGCGCTGAGACACAGAGATAAATCAGGAAAGTGTAGACGCAGTCCACCACCCATAAAGCACCTGCAGCCTACACACCGCAGTCCGGGGAAGAGGAATGAAGCACAATGTCCTACACAACGAATGACGCACAAAGAATAAATGAAGTTTACACGGATGCGTTTTGTTGTGATTGCACGTGATGTGGTGCACAATCTAGCGCATTACGCTTCAGGCTTCCGTTCTCTTCTGTTTAAACAATGAAAAGGGAGGGATTAACCTGCCCGAAAATAACTTTCACTCCCCAGACACTTCGTGCTGCACTCAGGAGATGCTCCAACGGAGAGAAGCGCTGTGGCAACACAGTCCATCAGAATAATCATTTTAATATCACAATAAATCTTGTGAATGTATCATATTTATAGAGAAAATGGGCGAATTCACTGGGCTAAAACCAATGCGTTGGCATGAGACACATTTAAACAGCATTGAATGAAATGGTTCACAAAATTAAAATATGATTGTTTTTATTTAAATAATTATTTATTTCAGGGTTAAACTAATTTGAACCTTGAATTCATTTTAATATCGAGATTCTTTTTCCACTTTTACATAAATTAAACCAAAATGACAATAATTTTCTTAAATAAAAAATAAATAAAGAATAAAAACAAACCAAAAAAGCTCAATACTCATCACATTCATCAAAACTATTATTATTATTATTATTATTATTATTATTATTATTAACAATATTATTATTATTATTATTATTATTATTATTATTATTATTATTATTATTATTATTATATATACACACATGGCATTCGTTATTTGGTTTTGTGAGTTTTTTTTTATTATTTAAGATTAAGATTAAGATTATTTTTGAGCGTAATGTTCAGACAGACGGCATTACAACACACGCAAAAGCAGATCTGTGGAAGGAGTTAAAGACATTGCATGCTTTTAATTGTATTATATGGAGTCTGCGAGTTCTTATCTGTTTGGATTTGTAGCTACAAATTTTCTTCACAGCAAGAAATTCACGTAAATGGCTGAAAATGCCTTGTTGCATTTATGATGCTGCATTGCTGTCATGGTCCAACACTGCAGGGTGTGTATGATGCAGCACACATCCTGTTATTTACTTATTTTGGAAATTCTTCCTCCAAAGGTATTTTATATGTTAAAGATTCAATCAAGAACGTAATTGATTTGCCGAGATGAAACAAATAATTACACCACAGAAATGTTTTAATCAAGAATTTTCACTTTATTCAATAATAGCAAACCATAAACCAGACTTATTACAGACCCGGAAGTGACACAAATGTGGCTTTTGTTGCCTTTCATGGTTTTAAGCAGTAGATGTGATGTACATGTGCATAGTGCGCAGTGCAGGACTGCTTTTTTTTTCCTTCAAAAACGTTTAATCACTTTGTTCCTTTTAGCACATGCCATACCTAAAGAAAAGGATAAAGTTAAATATAAAACTAATAAAGGAACAAATTACGTAAAACACGTGAAGCACGTAAAACAGTTTGTCAGTGAGCAAAGTCCAGTTTTAAGAGATAGAGCAACCCCCCCCCCACACACACACCCACACACATACACACACACACACACACCTTCTTAAAAAAAGAAAAAAGAAAAAAGAAAGAAAAAGCGCTGCACATGAAGGCAGATGATTTATCAAACTCAGTGCTGAAGGAAACGTATGACGAGGTGAAGGGCACCTTGCAGTGCACTGACGCAAACCCACACACTTATAGAAAGCTTTGCACACTTTGCACAAACCAAATTCACTTCTGCCTGCCTGCGCGCGCTGCTCCACATCCAGCCCGTCTTTTATTATTTATTTATTTACTTCTCTCCTCCGCATTTCTCCTGCATTGGTGTGCACATGGTAAGTCGAGCGCGTGCACTGCGCTATTTCTTTTCATTTCTTCTTGCTCAGTGCATGCTATTGTTTTTATAGTGCATTTCTTTTTTTTTAAAGGTCTGCATTTAATGCTCAACTTTAATGTAAACTGCTGTTACTTTTCCATCGAGTGCATGGAGTTTCGGACTTTTCTCACACATGTTTACTGCTAGGCTTTAAATGATCCATGCGTTTGGGTTTTTTTTTTCGTTATATCTACATGTTTACACGCAAATTAAAATCAGTTCAGAATGACACGTTCTTTCTAAATAAAGTTTCGAGCCATCGTGCATTGAGTTGAGTAAGATTCTGTTTGCTAATTATTTGTACGTTTTTTTTCCTATTTTTTTTCTTTCTCCTTTTCTTATTCTTTTTCGTGGTGCATTAATGCCGGTGGGGGTGAGGAGAAACCCCGATTCCCGCGCGCTCGAGCTCTGAGTGACAGCGGGGCAAATGGGGCGGAAAATTAAAGCATCTTTCGCTAAAGGGGTAAAAAACGAGAAGCAAAAGAGAAACGAGAGGAGCACGTGCTCGGAAAACGAGCTCAAATATAGCGGACAGAACTCGAAAGATCGATATATATATTTATTTATTTACATTTTTGTTTTCCTATTTCCCGTGGAGATTATATTTATCAATTGTTTCATTTTTTAAATGTGTAATTTTATGCAGATCAAACTGCGGAATCTCATTAAAGATAAAAAGTGAGCTGAAAACGAAATAAAATCAGGAAAGATATTTAATGAACGTATTTTAATTTAATTAATTTATTTATTTTTACCGGTAAGCGGCTGTTACATTTCGATTGATTCTGGGCTTCTTCATCCTCTTCTTCTTCTTCTTCTTATTACTATTATTTTTGGTTATTATTATTGTTATAGAAGGTCTCGGCTGGATTATGAAATGATTGTATTAATGATTCTCTGACGCGCATTTGGATTTGGCGTGCACGGAGGTGTCATTAACGCCGCTCTTTCCGACCTTTTTGCAGGATTTCTCCGAGCAGAGAGACATGCAGAGGCAGCTGCACGAGGGCGCGGTCGGAGTTGCCCCTGGTGTCCCAGGGGACGCGGTTCAGTTGCCCCCTGATGTCACCGAGCGCAAAACATTCTGCCCCGCGGAAAAGAAATCCGGAGAAACGGATTCCAATAAAGTGTACGGAACGTTTCCGAGTGGGGCCCCCGTTCCTTCCCCCGGTTCCTGCCCCTCCTAAGGATGCCTCCGGGCCGTTTTTACCCCAAACGGATAAAGCCATGTCGCAGAATAACTGCCCCTCCTCCGCGAAACAGGGCGCAATGGTGGTTCTGGGCACAGATGGCACTGCGTCTGTTCAACTCAACCGGGTAAGTGGATGTCAAATTCTCTTTTTGTAACTCAAAAGAGAGGCATTTATGGATAATTAAGCCCGAATTAACCTCTTGGGGAGAGGGGGCTAAAAGCATGTAGAGCGAGAACAAAGCTTTAGGGACATTAGAGGTGGGTAAAGTACACCTGACAATCTGTTCTGTAGTGCTGACACCAGCATGGATGATATCTGAACGCCAAGTCCAATCAAGCAGTGTAGAATTGCATGGCTGATCATGAGTGAATGAATATAATGAGAATAATGAAAGAAATAAAATAAAACTAATTGAAGTGACATTCTCAAACCCGCGTTAGAAGCGTTAGTGCGTTAGAAGCACGCACGGAATGAACATAGACAGAATTAGGAAAGTCAGTGGGTATTCCATTCGGTAGTGCTGAGATCAGCATGTCTGTAAGAATGTTAGATCTGAATAGCAGAAAACTAGGATTTTGTCAGCTGTGTGCCCAAGGAAAAAAAACTGTATTCTCGAATTAGTCTATACAATTCTGAACGTAAATATAATATTATAATGACAACAAAGAAAAACGGAATTAAAAGTGCTGAGATCAGCATGTGTGCTCATATGTACAAAATTTGTTCATTCTGTTAAATAAGAAATAAAAATAATAAAAAATAAAAACTATATATAATAAAATAAAGGCAATGCACGAAAGGCAAAGACTTATGTTAATATGTTACTGTAATTGTTACACTGACGTTTTTTGTTTCTTTTGCCGTTCTGTTAATCACTGCTGAGTTCAGCATAAGAAAGTGTGACAATTACAGTAACATATTAACGCCTGCAATGTTAAGAGCATTACAATATTGGTGCAATTCCTTTTTTATTACTGAGCTCAGCACATGTGTAAAAAGTAATCAAGAGGAGAGAATAGAAATCCTAGCAATAGAACTCCTATAGCACTAATTAATACCAAGTTTAGAGACCTACACCTACAGTGTTGTAGTAGTAAAATGATATCTGTTAGAGATGCTGAGCTCAGCAAGAATCAGTCAAACAAATCAGTCCAAACATCTCCTCTTTAGTCACTGGTTGATTTGTAAATTTGTGGCTCTAAGACAAAATGTGTTCTGATATGTATAAATTCAACAAATTATATCAGCATTGAATGAACTCTTAGTGTTTAATGAATTCTTTCAGCAATAAATGGAAACAGTGAGTAATTAATACATGCAGTGTTCCTCTGCATCAAACTAAAACTTGGTCTCCTTTTAGATAAAATCTCTCAGTTAACATTAATATCTTCATAATACCTCCAGGAAAGGGTGGGTTTATAGCGTGGTATCCTATGCTTAAAGGGATAAGAATATATGATTGTTTGAGTATTGTGTGGATGTGGGGACTGGTCCCTCTAAAGAAAACTGTATTCTTATTTCTTATTTCTTATTTTTTTCTAAAATACACCCCCCCAAAAAGTCTATTATTATTGTTATTATTATTATTATTATTATTATTATTATTATTATTATATTGTATTGTTATTATTATTATTATTGTTATTGTTATTATTGTTATTATTTGATTTCATATAGGGCTCCTTTTGATCTTGAGGTTAGATCTAAGTGGAGCATGGCTTTAATTATCTGCATTAATAATTATGTCATGGAAGGTGTGTGTGTGTGTGTGTGTGTGTGTCCCTAACCTTGGGGGATTGTGATTATTTTGCAATGCATTTGGTAATAGCGCTAACACAAAGGTGCTTTGTGGAAACAAATTTGAAAGCCGAGTGCTGACTTGCTCTGCACTACTGTATTGCAGCTTTAAAACTGTATAATGGCACTGCAGCTTTAACACTGCAGTAGCGCTGCTTTAACCTCAGTACTGCACTATAACACTGCAGCTTCAACACTGCACAACTGTACAAATGGCTATGGTACATTAATAGAGCATCACATTACTGCAGATATATCACCATAGCTCTGCACTACACTAGATTTTTATTTTTTATGCAACTGCAATTCCATGTAGCAGTTTATAACTGTTTATTAGTGTACTTCTAATACTGTACAAAGCAGAAACACTGTATTATACTGTAAAGCTGCAACACTGTACTATAATTCAGGCTTACCACTGTAATAGTGCACTGCAGGTTTAACACTAAATTACAGTGCTGCAGTTTAGTGCACTGCGGTTTGGGACGGAGCCAACCATTTGTGACGGTGCTTGTGTGACACTGCAGTATAATTACTATTGTCTTTTGCACAGGAGAAGTACATTTATCCTGTTCACACATAACACACAAGCAGCTCTGCCTAAACTGTGTGATTTGCAGTGTGTGATTTGGATCACGAAATGTAACATATTGGTCTGTAATTCTTGCAAATGTTGCAGAACATCGGCTCACGTGTTGGTTTGTCAGGTTTAGATAGAGCTGAGGATGATTTTCCTGATTATTTTATACTCACTTCTTGTGGCCTAATAAGTGTTGCATATTTTGACATAGATTTGTAATAAGTCTTTATTGAAGATCTGCATAAGAAAAATTGTGCCATCGTTTCCGCTTTTTGGAGATTTCTGTTTATACTTTGATATCTGTCAATTTTCTTAACCTACTTGTTTCTAATGTCCTCTTCAATTATTTCTAGTCTTGGTGAAGCTCGTTATTTCTGGTTCTAACACAAGTCACTATTTCAGGTGTGTTAGTGTGGTAAAATAGAGAAATATTTAAAGAATTTAAACTTTATTTACAGAATTTTGACCAAAGATATATTTCCTTTTTAAATTGTAGTTTTACTTACAGGATATCAGAAGTATTTACTGCAAACTAGATGGCAAGAAGCTAGTTTCCATTGTCAATGTGTCCCTCTGAATCCATTAAACTTCTACTGGTGTCTGTATTCTTATTCCTCTAATTACACAAGGAAGGGTCAGAGGGAAAACAGAAAAAACGCATAATAACGTATTTTTAAAATAGTGCATGGCAAGTGTGAGCACACAGAACAGCCTTGGCAAATGTTAGTCGTGTTGTAGTATGTTACATTCTGACCTTCGGTTGGGTTTGACTTTATGAAGGAAAAGTTTTATCATAGAATGCAGAAAATGAGTCAGTATAGGTTTGTTGATAGATGGTGAGGCTTCCAATGAACTGCTTCACCTTTACCATTCTCCATGTAGAATTCACTTAAGGCATTTATTCTGCATGTTAAAAAACGCTAAATCCTAAAAAAGTCAATTGCTCTGACATTGTGAAGCCTAAAGTCACATTGTGATAACTTGAAGTTCCTCAATGGTACAGTCTACAATTCAAATATTGCTTATTGATTATTGTTTGGTTTTCTTTCATTTCTCAACTATTATTCTGCCTTAGGAGTCTTAGGAGAGAAATGCTGTCCCATTTGACTCTAAAACAAGATTCCTCTTGTTCAAGAGTCCATTGTCTTTGTTGTATTTTTCATTATATGTGGCAAATGTTTTTAAATAATTAAAGATCAGGACTGAATACAGGCCAATTTAGTTCCTGGATTTTTCTACTACAAAGCCATGTTAGTGTAGATACAGTATGTGGATCACTAATGTCTTGCTGAAATATGCATTGCTTTTCCTGAAAAATGTGTTGTCTGAATAGAAGCATTTGCTGATCTAAAACCTGTCTACACCTTTCAGCATTGATGTGCGTTAGCAGTTGTGTAAGCAGTTTTACATTTTGATTTGTATTATTGCCTTTGAATGCGCTTTGGCTGGGAGAAGTTGACAGGGTTTCAGGATCATGGTCACATATGGCTTTGTCTTTGCATGACAGAGCTTTAACCTACATTGTGATGTCTACATATGTGTTCTGCCTCCCCAATTATTTTCATTACCTTTTGTTAATCCAATGCAATGGAATTTCAAATATATTACAATATTGCATTTTCTTCTTGGAATCTTTTGATGATATTATACAGTGTTATCTGAAATTCATAGACATGATTTTGCAGTTTGGTGAACTTCTGCCTTTAACATTCAAAAAGTATATTTCCTCAATTTAATCATTTGATAAGTTTTCTGTTATAAAATTTAAAAACATCATTGTACATTTTATAATTTTGTACATTTAATAATAGAGAATGGTTATGAGGACAGTGGTGATGTGGCAGATCAGTTGTTATGGAACAGAAGCTTGGACTACTGGCTGTGTAGATTTTGCCTCTTTGTGTCCACATTGGATTCCCCTGTTTACAAACACAGAATGTGGATTGTGTTAATGCGTCTCTATAATGGACTTGTATAACATTCAGGATGTATTCTCACTTCAAGCCGAGTGTTCCTAGAATTCACTCCGAAACCAACATTGATAAATATAACAATATGAAAAATGACCAAGGATAAAGATATAAAACATTTACAAAAGCTAATAAATGGTGGTGATACAGAAACCATCACCAATCATAGTAACAAATGTATTTTGTAACACTCATTACAGGAGGAACAAGATGATGATGATGAAGAAGGTGATGAGAACAAAGCAAGAGGAAACTGGTCCAATAAACTGGATTTTATTCTCTCTATGGTTGGTTATGCTGTGGGATTAGGAAACGTGTGGAGATTTCCATATCTTGCCTTTCAAAATGGAGGAGGTGAGAGAAGCAATAAGTAAGACACGTTCAAATTTGAACAGAGCATGGCTTAAAGTTGTATTTCTGTACCAAAGCCAAAGCAGCTCATGCTTAAATATTCATGCAACATGAGACAACATTTCAGAATAAAAGCAGTTTAAAAATGTGGAAAATAATTTGTAATTTAAGTGACTCGTGACCTCTGCTGTGTACATAATACTAGAACTTTCTTTCATTTTTAATTTTAGTATATTTTGTCTCGTATAGTAATCATGCTGCACATTAATAACACATTTAATGTTATCAAACAATCTGATGTCACTGTTAGCATATATTTTTGCATATTTATGAAATTAAAGAGATTAACATTTGCTACTACATTTACTAAACAAAGTTTGTGTGTGTGTGTGTGTGTGTGTGTGTGTGTGTGTGTGTGTGTGTGTGTGTGTGTGTGTTTATTTCAGGTGCATTTTTAATCCCATATCTGATCATGTTGGGTCTTGCTGGAATTCCCATCTTTCTTTTGGAAGTTTCTTTGGGGCAATTTGCCAGTCAAGGACCTGTTTCTGTTTGGAAGGCTATTCCAGCTTTACAAGGTAAATTTACACCTTCAGAACTTTAACATTTATGGTATTTGTAAGATTCCCTTATGCAGAGTGTCTTAATCTCATCTATGTAGTTAAGAGTTAAAGGCCCCTTTTAACTGTAATTTTATTAGTGTGTGTGTGTGTGTGTGTGTGTGTGTGTGTATACACAGGTGTATCTCAATTAATATAAAAATTTATTTCAGAAATTCATTTTAAAAAAGAAACAGATATTTAAAAAACACACAAACTGATCATTTTCAAGTTTGAATTTCTCTTCATTTTTATTATTATGGCATACAGCTAATGAAATCAAAAATCTCCAAACATAATAAATAATAAATATTGTGAGAAATATAAATTAGAGACTGACTGTGTCACACTCTAATCAGCCAATGAACTCAAAACAAATCTAAAGGGTTCCTGAGCCTTTAAATGGTCTCTCAGTCTGGTCCAGAGGATTACAGAATCATAGGGAAGACTGCTGTCTTATACAAAAGATGATCATTGACACCTTGCACATGAAGAGTAAGACACAAAATCTCATTGCAAAGAAGCTACAACTGTCACATTCCTTAAAATGCTAAATCAGAGACACTGTGGGAGAGGTCTTACCTGGGTTAAGGACAAAAAGGACTGGGCTGAAAATGCTGATTTCATTTCCCAGCAGGACTTGGCACCTGACAAACTTCCAAAAGTACTAAGACCTGGTTTAAGGACCATAATATTCCTGTGTTTGATTGGCCAGCAGACTTACCCTGCCTACAGGACTCAAAAGACATTCTATAGAGTTCTGTAAGGAGGACGATATGAGACACCAAAACCAACAATGCAGAAGAGCTGAAGGGTGCAATCAGAGCGTTTATACCACTCTACCACGTCACAGCAGCAATTCATTCAAATTCACTTCCAACCCGAGTACTGAGTGCTGTACATGTGTAGTCCAAAATCTTTATTTTATTACATAATATTATAATTTTCTCAGATACTGCATTTAGAATTTTCAATAGCTGTATATCATAATCATCAAAATTAATAAATAAATAAACAATTGAAATATATCAGTTTGTAATCTGCATAAAGTTTCACTTTTTTTATATATATATATATATATATATATATATATATATATATATATATATATATATATATATATATATATATTATATATTACATTACTAAGATTATTAAGATCTTGGTGTGAATTATAAATAACTGCATTCATCTCATGACTTAGAATGTATTTGTTTTCCTGTTGGTCAGTAATGTACTGTATCTTATGTTGTTTATTTACTTTAGGTTGCGGGATTGCCATGTTGATTATATCAGTGTTGATAGCCATATACTATAATATAATAATGTGCTGGACTCTGTACTACCTGTTCGCTTCGTTCACTTCGTTGAAGGGCTTATTGCCATGGACTTACTGTACCAACGAATGGAACACAGCTGAGTGCAAAGACAAAGACATGCTGCAGCTAGGTAAGGGCTCTTTGTCTATCTCTATGTCTGTCTGTCTGTCTATCTATATCTATCTATCTATCTATCTATCTATCTATCTCTGTCTCTATATCTCTATATCTCTTTGTATATTACTTGAATAAAGTTTAAAGCTTGTTTTAAGCAGAATTAATCGTCTTGTCCATCTCTAAGTAGTGCCCAATAAAACTTTTGCAATATATTCCCTCTTTATTTATCTTTTGTCTTTCCTATCTCACACATATTTGCCACATATCTACAACAGGGTTTGATCATTATTGTCTTAAGAATCTATTCAAGCTTTTTTACTTTTGGAAAGGCACAGACTGGAATAGACCAACAATGAATAAAAATTTGTGTGACAAATATAAAATAAAGGGTTTATTTGGTTTCTCTCAAGGGGAGGCCCTTTTCACCTCTCATTGATTTCCTCAGCTGATGTGCAGTGTGCAGCATCCCTGCATCCCCCCCCCCACACACACATTATTATATACATGCTTTATCTATTATGCTTAAATAAAATTGTTTGTGTAAATGTGCCAAAAGGTTTTTCTAACAAATAATAATATATAATATATAAGTATAATAATATATAATATATATTATAATTATATAATTATAATATAATATAATATATATAAGTATAATAATATAATTGCCATAATTCCTCTCATTTATGATTTCATAATATTTAGAAGTAATAACATAGAATGAGTTATGCTGATTACACTGTAATATCTGTTACCTAATGCAGTTATTTCATTTATTTTCTTTATAGTACAGAGAGAACCAAATCCAATTTATAAATTATTACAGTGTAATTCAGCTATCTAATGTATAATCAATACACATATAAGTCTTTACACAATTGCCTAATTCCCTAAGTTTGAATTTAGATTTTTTTTTTTCATTTAAAAAATTAAACAGATATGTTAAATTAGAAACGAAGTCATAATGGGCTTTAATGGGTGAAATTTGGTGACGTCGGCTTTTGTGGATTCAGCAATAAAAATCTGCTTACTGCACACATTTACAGTAGAAAGCTGTAGTGAGTGACAGTGCAAAGTCACACGCCGTCTTGTGTTCATTTTGGTGAACTGCATTTCAAAGTCAGACCCATGGCGCCCCCTGGAGTCAAAACGATTGCTTTTCAGTTGTAATTACTCTACTCATTTTGTCTCAGTTTATAAATGGCACCGATGACTACAATCAGTAAAGCATAATTGTTCGTTAATTGGTAGAGACCTTTCTAGTTAAGTGCTGAACATAAATGTGTGTAACAATACTTGCGCATTTCCAGGATACACAGAGAAACAGAAACCTTAGTTACTTTTGTCTAAAATGCTATTAAATGATTGTTATTTATTTTTTTTTATTACTTGATAACTATTCTTGGCTACTTAAACATTAAGTAGTTATTTGATCAAGTATAACCTTAATCAAAAATCACATTTAGTGATACAGTTTAACACATAACAAATATTATGTTAATATGATTCATCCTCAATAAAATGACTATGTTGCATTTAAAGTAAAATGAATCACTTCAGTAAGGATAATTAAAAATGACATTTGAACGTACTGTAATAGAACTGGTAAACGTTCTCCTCTTTGATTTTGTAAAGTCTAACATGAAACACAATTTATGTGAACTGAACAAAATAATTTCTCTAATATTAAAATGATCGCTGTTTGTTATACATATAAACATATTATTTTTCTTCTCTTTTTCTCATGTGTTCTTTCTGTTTAACAGATTCCTGTATTCTTCGAGACAGAAACATCAGTTCCATTAAGAACACCACTTTTTGTTTGTCTGCAAATGCTGCTGGAAGTTTAAGCAAGCTGTTAAATATCACAACAGACAACAGATCTTATGTTAGTCCCAGTGAAGAATATTTCAAGTAAGGGATTGTTAAGCAACTTTCTGCTGTTTCTTGAAAATGTGAATTCGTGAAAGAAAGTGTGCTGAAATTGTTTTAATTGTTTCTCCGTTTAGATATAATGTGTTGCACATTTCCAAAGGGATTGAGTATCCAGGAGACATCCGCTGGCCCTTGGCTGCTTGCCTTTTTCTTGCATGGCTCATTGTGTATGCTTCCCTGGCTAAGGGAATCAAGTCATCAGGCAAGGTAAAAGGCCAACTAATTAACTCTCTTTGAAACTACAATCATTAATTACTTTCACTTTGCAGGATGTTTGCATTACTGGGAAATTAGCATTGTGCTGAGTTGCTAAGATTTCTAGATAGGTATAGGTATAGGTATACTGCCCCTTTGCGTCCATTAGGTGTCACTGCAGTGACTGACTACCAGTATTGAATTTGATACAAATACAAATATACACAATGTAAATAATAGACTAGAAGGCAGTAAAATTGTATTATGCTCTTAAATACAAATACTTACTTTTGCTCACGGAGTTAGATTTATATCAGAAATATGTTTTATTTTAAGCCAAGAACAAGCAAGGAATCTCGGTCATGACATGAGAATGATATTGTGTTGTTTATTGTATTGTTTTGACGCTAATCCTTATTTGGTCTTATTTTGCCCAAAATAATAAGTTGATGAGCAGCTCCAGGGTCCACCACAATCCATAGAGTTATCTTTGTGTTTTTTTTTTTTGATATTCCAATATATGCATTAGTTTCCTTCAGGAACTACAATTACCTCTGAAAAAAAACAAGCCAGCATTTGACTGACCAGGTTAAATAATCACTAAGTTCCAAGAATAGGTTCTACATTAACTACCATTGTGTTGCAGCAATGTTGTCTTATATTAATATTGTGCCAACTTTATTTGATCTTTAATACATGTTTTAGCTCAATAACGTCAATTTCAATTGAATACAATTACATTACTTATTTATCTGGTGCTTTTAACAATGTTTATTGTCCCAAAGCAGCTTTACAGAAATATAGAGATAAAAAAATTGGTACCAGAAATTTGTCTCTAAAACCTTTCGTCCATAAATAACAAACCATTCTTAAAGGAGACATCAAATATCATTACAGTTCCAACATTATTGAGATTAGTTTATGATTAGTTATGATAGTATAAATAAAAGAGAGCTAGAAGGTAACACAGACGTGAGGGATGTAAAGCAGCAGCTTCACTGCCAAGATTCACACATCCAAATTCACCAGAAGACTCCACTGTAGTGTTCACTATTCAAGGCAACAGCAAGTCGCCCACTTTCTGATTGTAGCAGTTTGCAAGTACAGTATAGCCACACTGAATGTTTATAGACACAAGGTCAGACTGATCAGAGGCCAGTAACGAGTCATTTATCACCAGTGCTGTCTCTTTGCCATGATGAGCTCGAAATCATGACTGATACTGTTCATAAATATTATTCCTATTTTTAGGATTTTGTAGGAAAAAGGTAAAGGCATTTTTATTTGTTTCTATTTATCTGTTTGACATCTTGGTAAAGGATGTAATAGCACAGTTGGTGATTTTGGAGAGTTTCTTAATTGATCTAGTCGTATTGTTTTCCATAGGATTATTCATCAAATTGTCTGGCTTAAAAAAAATCATCAAATCTTCATTGTCACCTAATCATGGTGTGCCTGTTACTCTTCAGCTTGATTTATTTACATTGATTTATTATTACAGTATTACCTCCTCACAACCCCTGACATAAACTATACATTTACAAGATTTGTGTAGTTCTAATGCAAGAAATAAAAGTATGTGGAAATATAAATTCTATATTAACAGTGTAAAAAGTGAAGGCTTGCATATGCAAAGTCCTGCAGAGATAGATGGTTGATATATGTTGTTCTATGTACATTTGATGTAAAGTTAATAAAATCACTTATTCGAATTATTCAAATTTCTTATTATTTTAAATGGGAAAGAGTTAAACAATAACAAAATAGTATCTTTCCTGTTTGTCATTTTAGGTGGTGTATTTTACAGCCACCTTCCCATATGTGGTTTTGGTGATTTTGCTGATCCGTGGCGTGACGCTGCCTGGTGCAGGATCTGGCATCCTTTACTTCATAACACCGAAATGGGAAAAACTCAATGATGCCAAAGTAAGAGGCAGACAGATATGCCATCACATTTCCTGTAGGATGTAAGCATGTTATTCCCAGAGAGATATTTATACATGACTAGGCCAATAAGTATTCAGACAGGAAGAAAATGTATTCAAATCTTGCCTCTGTGCACAACCACAAGTATGAATTCAAGCATTTGAAGGAGTTGTCTTTTATGTTTATATAATACGATTTAACAGTTAGAGAAGGATACAATATCCTCTGTAAAAGATAGTAGAGGCAGTATTACATCATGGGAAGGTATTGCTTCCAATAGAACTGGCGACTGATATTTATCATGTGAATTGTCATAATGCTAATCGAGGTAGCAATGTGACATCCGATGTGTACAGTGCTTTACTTACTGCTGGATTCTGTAAAACCAATAGGAAAGCACTTCACAGTACAGATAGATAATGCTGCGAGTCTTATAATGCTACAGAGTCGTTTACTGTACCAACGAAATAAACTGGTCCCCAAAGTCACATTTTAACAATAATTTTCATTGTATACATATGTTGGTTTGTACAGAGAAAAATAATAATGTATGTTATGGACCTACATCTACATAGAAACAATTCAGCCATGACATTAAAAACCATCTGCCAATATTAATTAGGCCCCAAAAACCAAACCAAAAACCAGAAAAATAACAATTACATATCAAAAAAGTTCCTGTAAGTAAAGTGAGTCTTTACTTCAAGGTGCTCTTTACCTACCATTAACACTCGCATTATCGTTCTCTTTACCTACCATTAACACTCGCATTATCGTTCTCTTTACCTACCATTAACACTCGCATTATCGTTCTCTTTACCTACCATTAACACTCGCATTATCGTTCTCTTTACCTACCATTAACACTCGCATTATCGTTCTCTTTACCTACCATTAACACTCGCATTATCGTTCTCTTTACCTACCATTAACACTCGCATTATCGTTCTCTTTACCTACCATTAACACTCGCATTATCGTTCTCTTTACCTACCATTAACACTCGCATTATCGTTCTCTTTACCTACCATTAACACTCGCATTATCGTTCTCTTTACCTACCATTAACACTCGCATTATCATTATCGTTCTCTTTACCTACCATTAACACTCGCATTATCGTTCTCTTTACCTACCATTAACATTCGCATTATCGCATTATCATTCTCTTTACCTACCATTAACATTCGCATTATCGTTCTCTTTACCTACCATTAACACTCGCATTATCGTTCTCTTTACGTACCATTAACACTCGCATTATCGTTCTCTTTACCTACCATTACCATTAACACTCGCATTATCGTTCTCTTTACCTACCATTAACACTCGCATTATCGTTCTCTTTACCTACCATTAACACTCGCATTATCGTTCTCTTTACCTACCATTAACATTCGCATTATCGTTCTCTTTACCTACCATTAACCATTAACACTCGCATTATCGTTCTCTTTCGTTCTCTTTACCTACCATTAACACTCGCATTATCGTTCTCTTTACCTACCATTAACACTCGCATTATCGTTCCTTTCATTCTCTTTACCTACCATTAACACTCGCATTATCGTTCTCTTTACCTACCATTAACACTCGCATTATCGTTCTCTTTACCTAAAATTAACACTCGCATTATCGTTCTCTTTACCTACCATTAACACTCGCATTATCGTTCTCTTTACCTACCATTAACACTCGCATTATCGTTCTCTTTACCTACCATTAACACTCGCATTATCGCATTATCATTCTCTTTACCTACCATTAACACTCGCATTATCGTTCTCTTTACCTACCATTAACACTCGCATTATCGTTCTCTTTACCTACCATTAACACTCGCATTATCGTTCTCTTTACCTACCATTAACACTCGCATTATCGTTCTCTTTACCTACCATTACACTCGCATTATCGTTCTAATTTACGCCATTAACACTCGCATTATCGTTCTCTTTACCTAGACCATTAACACTCGCATTATCGTTCTCTTTACAGACCATTAACATTATGCTCGTTCTCTTTCGACATTATCGTTCTCTCGCATTATCGTTCTCTTTACCATTAACCATTAACATTCGCATTATCGTTCTCTTTACCTACCATTAACACTCGCATTATCATTCTCTTTACCTACCATTAACCACTCGCATTATCATTCTCTTTACCTACCATTAACACTCGCATTATCGTTCTCTTTACCTACCATTAACCACTCGCATTATCGTTCTCTTTACTTACTATTAACACTCGCATTATCTTCAGTCTTTGGTGAATTTTCCGTTTCACGTCTGCATACAGTGAAGTTTGTACATCTGTAGCTACAGAAATATCAATCTACTTGTATTCTTTTATTCATTCACTTTAACATTCTAGAATAGAATATACACATAAACATTACAGCACAGTGAAATTCTTTCTTCGCATATCACATCTTGTGTGGGAGTTGGGGTCAGATATTAATATTTCTATACAAGGTGAACTAACAAATTTGTCTACCTTTGATTTATTTTATTATTTATAATATTCTGTTTAATTCTGATTTACATTCTTTAAAGTCTGTTTCAGAAATTTTGAAATCCCTTCCTAATTTATTGAAAAATGGTTTGAGGAACATAATGATTTAACATCACTTCCACATACATTGTTATTGAACTAATTGATTTGCAACTTTGAAACTACCAGCACCAAAAGCATCTGCTGCCGTTGTCATCAGAGTTCATTCATCAGATGCCACACGTCTTCATTCATCGGAGTTCATAGGCTAGAATATTAGAGAGGTGTTTAATGTAGTGTCTATACACACATAAACATCTCTTTTTCTCTTTTGCTCTCTCAGGTATGGAAGGATGCTGCCACTCAGATTTTCTTCTCCCTTTCTGCGGCATGGGGAGGATTAATCACTCTTTCTTCATACAATAAATTTCACAACAACTGTTATAGGTAAGATTTATTACTTTAATAAGCAAAACATAAATAAACTGAAGTAAAAAGTAAAGTTTGATGGTAAAAACGAGGAACCATTTGGTTAACATGAAGGCATAATAGATTAACATTAAATGAAGTAAAAGCACTTTATTCTTCTTAGTTTTATGGAAAAATCATCTAAATATGAGGGAATGAATATGTTATGTGTTTCAGTAGGGCTGAAAGACTCACTAGAAAATCTGTTTATAAAAAAAAAAAAAACCCATAAGACCATCCAAAAAGAAAAAATCCATAAGACTCTGGACTAATCCAACCAATATTAGCATACACTAAGAGATTTTGTATCATTCAATTGCTGATTGGCAGTATCCAACCTTCTAATTACACCAAAGGGTCTCCACATGCATTATTTCCCTTTGTGTGAACACAGAGTTTTCACAGATAGAAACCTTTGTTAGTAAAGCCTTACATTTCCAAGAAATTAGAGCCTGTACCCTTTCTGAAGCGACTCCACCTTTAAAATCGGATGGATTTCCAACAGGCTGAAAAGGACAATGCAGTGATGAGTACTTTTGGTATTTTTAGTCGGCATGAGGCAATGTGTTTGAAATCATATTACAGCTTGACATACATTTGAGCACCGTTATGATTGTTCTAATATGTTCTGCATGGTTATCCTCTGGGGGCAAATAGCAACCCCTCATCGTACAAAAAGTGCTTTGAGTGTTTATCTATGAATAAACGAACATTGGTTTGCTGGGTCACAAACGTAAGATATAAACAACCATAAACTCTGTTGAGATGGAAAGTGCAAAGACATATTCCTGTTCTCAGGCAGTTTTTCCTTGCCACCGTCGCTTCGGCTCAACAAGAAGCAATTAGGGCAAAACTGATTTTCACTTTTCACACATAAGTATTATGTAAAGCTGCTTTGAGAGGATGACAAATTGTTAAAAGCGCTTTATAAATAAAATTGAATTGAATTGAATTGAATTGCAAAGACTGTTGGCCTAATGTGCTCACTGCACAATAAACAAGTGTTTTCCACTGTAACTTTAAACTGCTGCTGCAATGAAAGCAGGACGAAGACTTCAGCAGTCATGCTGTTTTGTTCTGTCTCACATTGACACACATTGCACCAAAAGATTCACAAGTTTCGCTTATATAGTGAAGTTGATCTGTCTTATGATAATTGACGTTTTTTTTATTCTTTTACGAACTTGCTTTTGTCGAATTTCTAGGTAAATGTACTTTATGGCTTATAAATCTTGATATTTTCCTTCCCTACAGGGATACTATCATAGTTACATGTACAAACAGCGCTACCAGTATTTTTGCTGGTTTCGTGATTTTTTCTGTCATTGGCTTCATGGCTCATGAGCTTAAGGTGCCGATTGAACGAGTGGCAGATGAAGGTAAGTCAGCAAACGGCTGCTCATTTATTTTGCTTTGTGAAGTAGTTGTTAATCTGGGACTCACTTTATTTGCTAGATATACAGTAATTTAATAAATAATGTTCATGCCGGATTAACAGTTAATCATGTTGTAAGAATATCACATTCTCATGTAAAACCAAGTTAATTTATGAGATATGTATTAAGAGGAGCTATAGTTTAGGCTTTTTGTCCATTATTAACAGTGATCGCAGGTTTGATAGCATTATTAATGTCTCTATAGTGCAGGAGGGGCAATTCTTTTTTCCAAAGGATCACATGAGAAACCTGAGCTGTGTTCGAGGGCCGAACCAACAATAACCTGAGATGATGTTTAATTATGTTCCATATTAATTTTCTCCACCTGTAAACGGCGGTAAATGATATAATTTTCATTATGCTACCGCTAATCAAAAGAATAAAGATATTCTCTTACAATAAATATACAATTGTGGACTGAGTCAAAAATACAAGTCATAAACAGAAAAACAATAAATACAAGTATGTCATTTTATTTTTAACACCCACTCAGAAATGCTAAGTAGTTTTGCAAGTATAGGTAATTATAAACAATGTAAAATGCTTTAAATTGTACGCCATAAATGACCCGGTGCATCACTCCAAGCACACGGCTTCTCGCTTAAACTCTGTAAATAAATAATTTTGCAGCCTGTTCACTATCAAACTTTTGTTTTTTCGAGTTAATTGGCATTTTAAGGGTAAGTAAATAAGCGTGCACTTGTCACCTGCGTATGCGTACAGAAATGAAATACTTTCCAACTAAAAGCAGCACAGTGTGTGGGCCGTAAAATGCCCGGGTCTGATATAGGGCTCATTCATAAAGAATGGTTTATTTTAGTCACTTGGTTATAACTTGCTAAGTCAGTGATAGTTGCTACACATTCTCACGGACACAAACTCGCCAGTCTGAATCTTAGTCAGAGGATATAACGGATATCTTTACGTAGGCCGCCCAATGCTTGCTCATGCATAAAGAATAGTTATAATATAATTTTAGCCACTTAGTTATAACTTGCTAAGTCAGTGATAGTCAGGAATCAGTAGGTCTCAGGCGTTGTGCTCTATGCTCCATCCACTCATGAGCCTCCTGTTTGTACTATCCTGGTCATAGATTTGCGGTAACACCAGACTATATAATTTTTACATATAAATGACTTCAGGAGATTTTAGATATTACAAGAATCTTATATTTATTTTCCAGGCTATACTCAATTAATACAAGTTATCATATCAAACAAATAATAAAACAAAGAAAGCAAGGTTATGTAAATATATTTAACAAAGTATTGTTGCAAAGTTCTCATACCTGGCAAGAGATACACACAGAGACTGTGCGGGAAGTTCTGGCTACTGAATGCTTCCTGTTACCAAATTATAAAGTATTATTTAAGTTTATTTTATCTAGTAGAAAATACACACAGAGAACTGTGCGGGAAGTTCTTGTTACCGAATGCTTCCTGTTGCAGATTATAATTTAAATATTTTATCTTAAGAATACTTTAAGACTTGCTAAAGTATTATTGAATTATATATTTTATCTGACAGCAGATACACACAGAGAACTGTGTGGGAAGTTCTGGTTACCGAATGCTTCCCTGAGTGTTTCACCAAATTTCCTTAAATACCTGAACCACCATCGTAAACCCCCGGTCATAAAAGCTTGACCAACCTTTTGTTATTGACAGAGAGCCAGTCCTTCTCATCCCCAGGGGGGATTTGGGACAATTCTCATATCAGTAGACCAGTATATTATCTTTATTTTTGGTCTGTTCTACTAATATGAGAATGAGATCATATTTTCTACCACACTGAAACCTTTAAAATGATACCAAACAATGTAAAGTTAATCACATTAAAGATAGGATTAGCAAAGTATGCATATGTTGTAAGTCACCCTTCCATGGCCCTGCCATATCCCCAGGGGGTAAGGGAGGGGTTTAAGGATGGGTGCCGGAAGTTCGTTTACAGAGAGATTTTGTTCCTGTGATCAAAGTGATCTTCTCCCCAGATTAGAAGGTTTGTTGTTTTATTGCATGGAAGTTCTCGTGGTCTGGCTTCATGGAGATATCTGACCAGCCTTACACTACACTTTTCTGTTTTAAAATGGACTCAATCGACTGACTGATTATCCACTGACTGTGTTGTGGATGCCATCTTGGTAAACAAACAAGTGCCTGGAAATTTGTTTTGAGTCAGTTGGTTGAGTCAAGGCCTGACACACTTAAAACAGAGGTGAGCAAACTACGGCCCGCTGGCTACATCCGGCCCGTTGGTTCTGTCAGTTAGGTCTGTCAAAGATTGTACAGAGCCATCCAAATCAAATTGCGATGTAAATGCTCGCCTGCCGTATCAGAATAAAGTGGAACTGCACAGCCACAGAGTTTGTGCAGCAAGAACAATGACGGAGAAATACAACCAGCACATGCAGAGAGAGAGGGACAGGACAAACCGAACAGACAGTATTTAGACGACAAACCGACCCCCCCCCCCCCCCCCCCCCCGTTCATCCCCCACCAGGAAGTTGAAGAAACATTATCACAATTTAAAGCTAATTATTGTTTATTCTTGACCAGTCCTTAATAGTTTTTTTGTTTACTGTTATTGTTATTTATTGTTTTTCTGCTGACTGCTTTGAAGTATGGGGATTTAAAAGGTGCCTTAAATAAAATGTATTATTATTATTATTATTATTATTGTTATTATTATTATTATTATTATTATTATTATTATTATTATTATTATTATAATTATTATGACCTCAGAAGAACAAATAGAAGCTTAAAGATAGAAAGATAAATCAGGAGCAAGTGAGAGCAATAAAGAATCCTAATAGTTTCAATCATGTCATAATAATTTCAAATCTATATTGTTTGGTGCAGAACAAATATTTTTTATAATTTGGTCGTTCCTCTGTGTGTGTGTGTGTGTGTGTGTGTGTGTGTGTGTGTGTGTGTGTGTGTGTGTGTGTGTGTGTGTGTGTGTGTGTGTGCAGGTCCTGGTATCGCATTTGTAGTTTATCCAGAAGCCCTCACCAGACTGCCAATCTCTCCATTTTGGGCCATCATTTTCTTTCTCATGCTCCTTACACTTGGACTGGATACCATGGTAACGTACTACACATTTTGTGTGTGTGTGAGAAAAAAAGAGTGTGGTGCATAGAATGATAATTATGTTAACACATTTTTGTCCGTTCTACAGTTTGCAACCATCGAGACTATTGTTACATCTGTAGCCGATGAGTTTCCAAAGTACCTGCGAAAACACAAGCCTTTATTCACCCTTGTGTGCTGCGTGTCCTTCTATATTCTCGGCTTCCCGATGATAAATGAGGTGAGAAACATGACTTTTAAACTGGAACACATTACAGTTAGTGTGTTTTAATGAAGCTTTGAGGCAATTTCCAGCGAGATACACGCTGTAGAAATACTTGAATTGAAAAAGTAGAGAAGAGAATACACAATAGTGCATCATTTTTTCAAGCCACATCTTGACTGATGTGTCCGGGTTCGATTCCCGTCTCAGCCATGTGTGTGTGGAGTTTCTGCATGTTCTCCCTGTGCCTCAGGGTTTTTTTCTCCGGGTTCTCCGGTTTCCTTCCGGTCCAAAAACATGCACGGTAGGTTGATTGGCACCTTGTAAAATTGTCCCTAGTATATGAATGTGTGTGTGTGTGTGTGCCCTGCGATGGGTTGGCATTCCATCCAGGGTGTATCCTGCCTTAATACCCATAGACGCCTGAGATAGGCACAGACTCCCCGTGACCCGAGGGAAGATCGGATAAAGCGGAAGAAGATGAATGAATGAATGAATGAATCTTGACTGATGTTGCATTTGTTTTATAAAGCTAAGATATCAGTTGATGATCTTAAGAATTGATTTGGTTTGATCACTTCATTTGTGAATGAAGTAATCTCACCTTAACCTGAGTATTTCTGGCATTCAGGAGCCACTGCAGTGTTTAGTGAAAGTGAGAAATCATATAAATTTGAAACCTCCACTTTTATAAAGTAGACATTTCTGTTTTTTATATCATTTTGACCAAATACATTGATTTTATATATATATGGACAAAATAATGACAACAAGGAAAAAATAATAAAATAATAGATGCTAATAATTGAATAATAGTTTAAATACAGTTTCTATACTTTTCTTCACTTTAGTTATGTTTGTGTATTGTGTGTTTGTGTTGTGTACAGAGTGGCATGTACATGCTTCAGCTGGTTGATACCTATGCAGCCTCTTATTCTCTCGTCATTATAGCCATCTTTGAGCTGATTGGAATTTCATACATTTACGGTAACTTCATGCCCACTCTTATGTCTTTTCTGAAATAATGTGTCAAAAATGTGAATGAATGAATGAATAAATGGAATGATGAAGAACTATTTTAATATTTAAAAAATGTCTTTCTTTCCATTTAATTTCTTTCCTCATTTTTGTAGTTAATTTATACCAAATTGTAATTACAATTTGACCAGACATTTCATAAAAAAGAATTGACTGTGAAATAATTGTAAACATAGAATTTTTTTTTGCTATTGTTATTGCATAGTACAGTTAACACAGCAACGAAATAAGTTTTAGCATCTATCAGAAGTGCAAATAATAGCAATGTAGACAACTGCAGTTAAATGTGCACGTATATGTACAGCAAGTAAATAATTAAGGTTATAACCGTGAAATATGTGCAAAAAGTGCAAGAAAAGTACAACAGGGCATTGAGAAATGTGCAGACATTTAATTTAAATCATTAAATTTATATCTGAAATGTAAATTAAAGCATGCACAACAGCACTACAATTTAAAACATTATATATAAAAAAAAAACATAACAGATAATAATATTGATAATAGTGCATTCTTTTTCTTCTTCAACATCTTCTTCTTCATCTTAATATTATTTTTGCTATTGCTGGTAAAGGTTTGGGCATATATATATATGGTGTGTGTGTGTGTGTGTGTGTGTGTGTGTGTGTGTGTGTGTGTGTGTGTGCTTATTGGTGAGTGCAATATGCATAAACATGTATTGCAGCATGTTGTGTCTGCGAAAATGTTGCATTCTAGTTACATAATGTTATCACAAGTTATAAAAAGTTCAGGAAAAAGTTGATGTTTCTAAGGGGCATAATAATAATAATAATAATAATAATAATAATAATAATAATAATAACAACAACAACAACAATAATAACAATAATTATAATAATAATAATAATAATAATAATACAATCAGTAATTTTTTATGATGGTTTTTTTTATGCTCTGTGGGCAACAGAAGAATAAGGTTGAGTTTTACTCCTCTACACAAAAACAGGACATTCAGCACAGACTCAACACTTGTTCTTCATTGTGTAAATTCCAGTTGTACTAAATCTGAGCAGATCATCCTTTCCGAGGGTTTTAAACTTTAATTCTATCTGTATGATTTTAGACATTGTAATGTTGCTACATAATTAAACATTCGATTTTAAATAAGTAGTTTTTGGTATCTTTCAACATAAAGATTTATCAGCGTACAAGGTTTCTTTGATACGTCTAAAACATTAAAAAATGAAATATTCATATACCAGTGAATAACATATAAACAGATTGTAGAATTAGACAGTATTACATCACTTTCCCTATTATGCTGGATCTCAGTTTTCATTATAGTGCATGCATGGACTTCACTACAGCTCCATTCCGATCTGGATTACTTAAACTGATGATCACAATAAAGCTGTATTAAATGTATATTTCAAATGTGGAACATCGATTGGAGATTCAAATATTTGAAGTTTGTGTGGTGAAATTAAAAGTGGCACTCCGGTATGATGTCACTGTGGAGTTAACATAGTTACAATTTTTCTACAGTGTCCGAATGTATATTGTTTTTTTTTTTATGAATTTCTCCCCCCCTCTGAAGCTCTCTTTCTCCCCCCTCTCTCTTCCCTCTCTCCCCCCTCTCTCTCTCTCTCTCCTCTCCTCTCTCTCCTCTCTCCTCTCCCTCTCTCTCTCTCTCTCTCTCTCCCTCTCTCTCTCTGCAGGCTTGCAGCGATTCTGTGAGGACATAGAAATGATGATTGGTTTCCAGCCGAACAGGTTCTGGAGAATATGTTGGGCTTTTGTAACCCCTACTATTCTCACAGTAGGTTTGATTCCACACAAAACACTTTTATCATTTTTCCCAACTCCTACGGCGTCATTTTGTCTGTCAACCAGGCATTTGTGCTCAAATTTGCGAGAGGAAAATGACTGGTAGAGACTTCCTGAGACTGAGAAGGAAAGTTTGTTTCTGGTGCAGTTCAAAACAGGATACAGTACCAAATTTTACAACTTCATTCATTCTGTTCATAAATTGGTGTTAGTGTTAGATGAGATATATATATATATATATATATATATATATATATATATATATATATATATATATATATATATATATATATTATAGGTGACTGCATCTTAAACCATGAAATGCAGCAGTAGTACTAAATGAAAAAAATTTATTAAGCCAATAAGCATTTATAGCCAATAAACAATTTAGAAATTTAGCAATTGTCGTATGCAATACTACTATATTATTTATGTAATGTTTTGAGTATGTACTACGGTATTTTTTTATTCCCAAACTGCTATTGTGGAGCACAATAAACCACAAACATGCTAGTGTAATAAAATTCACAAATAAATTAGTCATATGATAATAGCTATCTAGTTAAAATACATAGTAAAGAAGAAGAAAAGTGTAGTGAAATTCTTTCATTCAATCATTATTCATTAATCACTCCTGAATAACATGAGGTTAAACATTTCATGCACTTAAATAAATTATTCATGAGTAAACAAAGGATGACTGAAAATGAAGATTGTCCAGAGTTTGTTTTATAATTCAATTCAATTCAATTGTATTCATTTAGCACTTTTCACATTGTGCAATTTCTCAAAGCAGCTTTACACAATGGGATAATTACAGAACATTAAATATTTATATGGATGATTTATGTGTGTTTATCCCTGATGAGTGAGTCTGGGGGCGATTGTGGCGACTGTGGCAACTCGCTTAGTGGAATGAGGAAGAAACCTTGAGAGGAACCCGACTCAAAAGGGAAACCCATCCTCATCTGGGTGTTATTAAGAGTGTGATTGTGTGTGTGATGCAGAACAGCAGAGTGTGTAGTGTGTGATTATGAATAATGTCCTTCTGTACAGTTCTGTACAGTTCGTTGATGTGGAACCTAAAGAAGTGCAATATCAAATTCTGCATGAAGTGGGATCCAGAGGTGGTACTTCATTAGATGAGTCGGGATGTTTGCAGATGTTCGGTGAATCACTAGATGGTTCGCGTTGGACAGGGGTCTTGTTTATTCCAGTGTCTACTCACACTTATGGGGTGGAACATGATTAGGGTTGGAAGGAATGAATTCTAACATTAATATTATGTTTCAGAAATATAAAAATTCAAAAATAAAATTCAAGGTGGTATAAAAAATTAAGATACCATAAGATGTATTTATTTGTGTATTTTCTTTATTCATTTTATTTTATGTTTAGGCATATTCAATAAAAATGTAATTGTTATTTATTTTATCCTTTGTTTATTTGTGTCCTACTTTGTGTTGTAGTTTATTTTGGGACTGAGTTTGTACCAGTGGAAAGTGATGACCTATGAAGATTACACCTATCCCACTTGGTCTATGGTGCTTGGCTGGCTCATGGTCATCTGCTCGGTTATCTGGATCCCAATCATGTTTGTCATTAAGATGCACCTTGCTCCAGGAAGCATGATCGAGGTAATAAGGAGGAACTTAAACATTATACACTTTATTGAAGTTTAATATATTGCCAAGTACTCAACAGGAGCAGCACATGTGTGTATGCTTGAATATAATATCGAGACAAAAACTTGATATATATATATTAGTGTCAAAAATTGTTTGCCCCTTCCTGATTTCCTAACAGATAACATGAATAAACACAAAACATAGATTTTAAATGAAGATTTTTATTATTAAGGGAAAAACAAAACTACTGTGTGAAAAAGTGTTTGCCCCTAAACTGGTTGGGACACCCTTAGCAGCAAAGACTACAATTACAAGTGTTTGTGATAATTTACACTGAGTGTGTTACAGCGCTGGTGGAATTCTGCTCCACACATCTGTGCAGAATTGTTGTAATTCAGCCACATTAGACAGTTTTTGAGCATGAACCTTTTTAAAGTCACGCCATGGCGTCTAAATAGGTTTGATGTCAGAACTTTGACTAGGCCACTCTAAAGTCTTCATTTAGTTTTTCTTCAACCATTCAGATGTGGACTTGCTGGTGTGATTCGCATCATTGTTCTGCTGCAGAACCAAAGTTCACTTTAGCTTGAGGTCATGAACAGATGGCCAGACATTTCTCCTTCTGGATGTTTTGTAAAAACATCTGCATATTAGTAAAATATGGTGGTGGTGATCTGACGGTCTGGAGCTTTTCGCCCCATTGTTGGTATGATGTTCTTTTTCTGAAATGCAGTGTTACTTTTACGCCATATGTAATGGGACACGCATCTTCAAAAAAGTTAACTAACTTTTGTATCGGCAGTCCACAGAATATTTCCCAAAAGTCTTATAACCTTTTCCAGACTGATAGATCTCAATTACTTTCTTTCTTATTTATTTCTTTGGATCGCGGCATGATTTATAGCTTTTGAAGATCTTTCGATCTACTTCACTTTGTCAGGCAGGTCATATTTGAATTATTTCTTGATTGTGAACAGGTGTGGTAGTAATCAGGCCTGGATGTGGCAACAGAAACTGTACTCAGGTGTGAAAAAACACAGTTATGTTTTATTAACACTTTATGGGTAAACACTTCTTCACATCGGGCCATGTAGTTTTGGATTTTGTTTTCCCTTAATAATAAAAATGTTCATTTAAAAAGTGTGTTTTGTGTTTAATCGTATTATCTTTGCTTAATATTTGAATTATTAACATTAAAGTATGACAAAAATGCAAAAAACTAGGAAATCAGGAAGGAGGCACACACTGTTTATATATATATATATATATATATATATATATATATATATATATATATATATATATATATAAATATTTAATAGTGTTTTTAAAGCATCTTATATACAACAGACGAAGTAGTTTTTAACTGCTACTTGTATACAACAAAACTCTGTCTTTTGTCTTTCTTCCACACTATCTTTCTTTCTCCCTCTCTACTTCTGTCTCTCTTTCTCTCAGCGATTAAAGCTTGTATGCTCTCCTCAGCCCGATTGGGGTCCTTTCTTGATGAAGCATCGCGGTGAGCGCTATAAAAACATGATTGACCCACTTGGAACAAATTCATTGGGGCTCAAACTTCCACCTAAAGACTTCCAGCTCTCTGGCCCTTGACCTCTAATCAATGTCTGTTACCCTCTGACCTTCTGACTTCATTTGTCTTCCCTCAATTTCTATTAATCCCTTAATACGCACTAACCAACAGACTTGGCTCAAACTCACAGCCACTTTGACCGTTGCTTCTTCAACTAAAATTTTCTACCTTCAAGTTTTTCTTATTCCTTCCTCCTCAAAGGAAAAACCCTTTTCTCTCTAAACCTTTCCATCATTTTCCATGTCTTCACTGATCCATGTTCTCATCAAATCTCTACTTCTTCCCTTGCATTTTTAGCTGCAAAGCTGCTATCATTTCACTAGTGGACATTTTGCACACAGATGTTTTCACATTCTCATGCACAACCATTTTCTGAAAATCACATTAGAATACGAAAATCCATTAGAACCTGCAGGCTTTCCCGTCCTTTATCTTCTCTTTAAATCTATAACTTTGTGCCTCTGACCTTCTGAATATAACAATAATAGTTTTACATTTGTGCAGTAACATTTCTGTTTCTGTTTAAGGTTTCTGTACGCTTCAGAATAGATACAAAACTAGAAGGACAGCATTATGCTAACAGATAAATTCTATATTCTTGCATTATAAGAAGCACAAAGCTACTTTTTGATTTCTTTTGATTATATAATCTCTCATACAGTATGCACATTTATCTCTCAATTTAAAAAGAAAACCTTGACAATTACAGCCATAATATTTAAACCCTACTCAGTGGCCAGGTAGCATTTATTGTGTGAAAACATACACACACACACACACACACACACACATACATATATATATATATATAGATATATATATATATATATATATATATATATATATATATATATATATATATATATATGTGTGTGTCTGTGTGTATATGTGTGTGTGTGTGTGTGTGTGTGTGTGTGTCTGTGTATTTAACTCCACATGCTTGTGATCTTTACTTGGACTTGCTGTGACCTTTATGCAAGAAGGAGAATATTTATGACATCATGTATAAAATCTACACTGACAGTGTGGCATGTGTGCTAACCTGTGTATTGTTGGCTGTGCAGCTGATAAATCTATTTATATATTTTAGAGAGCTGTAGTTAGTTAAGCTGTATGTTAAGTGTCATCACCTTTCATCAGTGTCAGTAGATTACAAATGTAGTTGTTTGTCTCTGAGTAAGATCTTTGGAGATATTTCTCCTTATCTTTACATTTGTTGTTGAAGCCTTGCCATGAAACAGGGTCTCAGGTATAATTGTCATTGGCCTTATTTTTTCTGAAGAAGTGAATAATTTGTCCTTTTTATTTGAAAAAAAAATTCTTTTGGACTTTCAAAAGCTTCTAATGAAAAGACAGGTTTCAGAGATGGATAATGACCCTAAATATCTCTCTACAATCAAATTTCTACTGAGATAATAATGTGCATTTCCTCACTGACTAATGGAAATACAGTATAGGTTCACACCTATATTTTTCTGCTTAAGAGGTATCACATTTATATCTATATAATAGATCATGTATGTAACTTTTATTTCATGTAAAGTTTACATTCTTTTAAAATAATTCACACATCAGACACGTCCTAGTGAGAAAACTGATGTATTATGACAAACAAGAACAACTGCTGTCTGCGTCAACGGTTAAAGTCCCTGCTAGTAGATTAATTCATGTGAAGCCATGAGGCAAATTACCTTCTACTACAACTCAGAGTACATTACTATATATCTATATACTATATTATACTATATATACTATATACTAGAGATACGCTATATCCAATGTATGTGTGATAGTGACCAATATAAGTAATTCATGTTAAAGCAATCAAACATTATTGGCTTAAAATCACACAGACCTCTGTAGGTGCTCACCCTGCTGTATGAGATGTATGAGTGTGTCTGAATTTGCTGCATGCTGTCTCACACCGTGAAATGTTTGACATGCAATCATGCCATGAGATGTCAGGAGAAAAAAATAGCATATTATATATACAAACATATAAAAAATTATATATATATACACATATATATAAAATATAATCTATGTATATGAATTGCTTTACGTATATATACAAAAAATTCTATGTGTGTGAGTGTGTGTTTGCGTATGTATAAAAGTGCATTCCTTAGTAATTGTGTTCCTAAATAGCCATCTAGTGTTAGCAGCCTGAGATATAGTAGATGGCAGATAATGAAAAATATCTGACAGTCAGCATAGCCTATACAGTAAAAAAATAATCTCCTGTAGGCTTGTTAGATTAGTGCCCAACAATAGCCAAATGCATCAACGACCTCTTTATATATTTATCACTACACTGTTCTGGGATAATACTGAATCATTTATCATGCTTGCAATAGGTCAAGAACAACAGAATACTGCAATATTCAATTATCCAAAATCAAATATAGTTTTTTAGACCATGTTGCTATTTGCCATTTGCACACACACACACAAACATATTAAAAAAGGCAATATTAGAATTAGCTTTACCAAACACCAAATCAAAAAAGAAGAGCAAAATTCGACATGTAGACACTATACAGTCATTATATTTATTCTTATTATTGTATAGTGAGCAAAAGAAGAACATTAATGATCATACATTTTGGCTTCTTAAATTACAATGCTATTCTGTAGTCATTTTATAGACATTGTATACAGTCTCTTATAATAATAAAAATAATATATTTTTACAGATATAAAACAGCAGTACACCATTTAAACAATAGCACACATATTTATGATGTTTAGCAAGATGATAAAGATACGCTTGCAGTTTTCCACATGTGAACACTTTAACTAAGTGATCACTAAATAATATTGGAAATGTTAAAATGCTTGAAGAAATATCACCTTTGTAATACATGTTCTGAAAAATATCTGTGATGACACTTCCCAGTGTTTAATGGGAATCTATATTGTGCAAAAAAGGCACCTTTAAGCAACTGTTTTCCTCCAGAAAGCAAAGCTCAGACAGAAACCACTTTCTGATAGGCGACTATAGACAGAGCCAGACCATGTCCTCAAGCAAATGGTAGAGAGAGTGTTTGTTGAACTGATTATAATGTGGGAGAAAATGTGAGCCTGGGATCTGGACAGATCCTTCTTTGTGCTGGTCACCCCTTGAAGCGAACTCCCCATCTCCCTACCCCAAACACACAACACACAACCCCAAGAAAAGCAACAAAGAAGGAAATGTTTCAGATTCTTTTTTTTCTCCCAAACAAAAGTTATTTTTCTAAATTTCAAATACTATACTCAAACACAACAGTATTTATGCAGTGCAGAAAGCGGATTACATAAACATGCTTAATAGCCATCATCTTTACATATGCAGTGCCCAGATGTTAGTATATAATCTAAATGTCATGTCTTACTGCAGGGAATTTACAGTAGCTTGCTGTTTTCCTTCTAATAGCAGGCTAATGAATAGCCTAGAGTTTAGGATGTATCCATAAACTCTATAAGTAGAAAGAGAAGAAATTAGAAATGTTTTGATGTAAAGAGCAATATAATGATGAGATTAGATTGGGGACTATAACTCGTGGTCATTTCATAGAGCATTAATGTAATATTCAGCATAACTATCTCTAAGCCTAATGTCACTCCATTCTCTGAAGCCCAGCTGAAAAAGTAAAACCATGAGTACACTAAATAAATAGCTAGCTGACTTACTTGCATGCACTGTTTGTGTTTATCTGTGTTACTTCAGTGTTTTTTTGGCCTCTACTTTATCTTCTCTTCTCTCTCCTGTTCTTCTCCTTTCTCTGTCTTTTGCATGTATACCTCACATCAGGACAAACTGGCTTTAATTTTTGAATATGTTTCCCCTTCTTAAAAAACAAAAAACAAAAAAGTAATAAATAAAAGCCTATGGTCCAACAAGGGCCAGTAGGTAACCAAAGAAGGAGAATTTTGTTAAAAAATGTATATAAAAAAAGATAATATCTACATATAAACTATATAAATAGCATATATATATATATATATATATATATATATATATATATATATATATATATATATAAGACACAATATTAAGCTATGTGTTTAGGAGACAGAGATACTGCCACTCATTTCCATGTAGTGCTCACTGATGTATGTTCAGGTCAATCAGCCTTATAGGTAGTTAAAAAAACATATACTGTATATTTCAAAAATATCAATACCAAGTAGCTTCTAGTCAGTCATATATTTCCATATAGATCTCTAATGTAATGTCTGTTGTGTCTTTTGGCACTTTATTGTGGACCTATCATTGCATAGGTAAAATCTCTAATTACTTATGTAATATATATTTCTGTGTGTTTTATTATAGAGAGGGAAATCTGCCTATGGATACAGATATGTACCTCCAACATGTCATAATATTAATAAAAAAAATGTTAAAAAAATATATATATATAAATGAAAAAAGATATATATATCTATAGGTTTAAAAATCCTGTGCCATAAAATATCATGTATGTGAAAATTTATTTTAAATGTCATTGAGGCCCTACCTCAGAATTTTTGTATTTATGTAGAAAAATGCGACTATAGTATCTTTGCCAATAAAGTAATAAAAACCAGAGTAACCAGAAAATGTATAAGCTCCAAACTGAGAAATAAATGTCAATGTTTTCAACTTCAAAAGCATTCTGACTTTTATTTATCCAAACTGACACAAATATACACTATATGACGAAATGTTGCTGACACCCAACCATCGCACCCCTATGTAGTTCTTTCCAAAAAGCTCTGTTACAAATATGGATACACATATTTTTGAATGCTGTGGCATTATAATTTCCCTACGCCAATAACTGGCAACAAATACGGATTTACAGAAATCAATCAAATGTGAAAAAATAAGCCGTGTTCCGTTCTGCAAGCAATTCTACTACACGACACTTATGCCGATTACACGGTACATAATTTTAGTCCTGATTTCCTGCTGCAGAATATTTTGGGGAAAGTGCTCCAGGTCCAATTTTAGTTGTGCTTGATAAGATACCACTGTGTACTACCAACTCTCCACCTGACTATTGTGAGAACTTCAGCAGCACATTTTCTCAGTGAGTCGTTTCAAGCATGCATGATATATTTTTTTTAGCAAATTATTGTGTGAGAGAATGAAGTTAAATCTAAACACAATATTGTTGCTTATACAAGAAATGAAATGGTATAAAATCAATCACCAATCAGAGTGTGGCACAGGGTCCTCCAGAATGTGCACTATAAAAACAAAACACACAATAAATTAATGCAGGTGTGTCAAACAGAGTTGTTGCCACACTTGTATAAATTCAATCACTTGCAATACAAACTTCATTTACAAACATTTATACAACTGAACTGAACTCACGCACCGTTCTGTGATAGGATGGCATCTTTGTCAAGTCGTCAAAAAAAAGGAGAGTTTATTGCCATTGTAACTATACACAGTGACAAACAAACAAACATCAAACAACATGAATTAACGAAAGGAACACACAACTACACGCAACTCTAAAACTAACATCACAAATGGTACATGTGCATCATTTAGTTAAATACTCAGTAATCGTCAAATACTGCAAATCCTGTGACACAGTATCGCTGATCACTATTTTTTTCTAATGAGGTGTGTGTGTGTGTGTGTGTGTGTCAGTCCAGTACAGTCATGATGGCTTGTAGAAAGAAACTATTACAGAGTCTAGTTGTGAGTTTTGGTTGGTTTTTCAAATTACAAATTACAAGCAGCAACTCAGCAGTGATGAAGCAGAAAAGCATGTAAAGTCACAAGGTAGGTGTGTAGTGGGTGTGTAGCCCTCTGTTTAAAAGCCACAACTCTCTGATGTATAACACACCACCAGTAAAAAAACATGCTGTGTAGATCACACTTCTCTGTTTGGCCGTGTGTCCGTGTTTGAAGTCTGATTACATGCCTGACTGAGAAAATGGAAACAGTATTTTTAGATCATGGACGAGATTCCTTTACTCTAATGAAGGAAAATCTTAACGCTTTCCCATGCCAAAGTATTTGAGGTAATATTATGCTTCCAACTTTATGGGACAAAGCATGTTTCATAATCCCTGAGCTCACCTCATCTTGTGATGTTCTGGGAGGTGCTAGCCCAGTAGTTGGTGTTGGACAAGGTGTTGGACTCTGGACCAAACCCCACCACCAGTAAGATACCACTGGTGGGCCCTTAAGCAAGGCCCTTAACCCTTAATTGCTCAGTTGAAAGTCGCTCTGCCAAATGCTGCAAATGTAAAATGTACTGGAATAAAGATTGCATGTAGGCCATTGCACTGGTTGACTGGCCAAACCCTTTTACAGAAAACATTTTAAAATGCTGTGGAAAGCCTTCTGAGTACTTTGGAAGCTGTTATAATTAAAAAGAAAATAAAAGATAGTTGGGATGCCAGCTCTATATTAATGTCTATGTATATTAGTACATATACTAATATATATATATTAGAAGGAGATATCATTACAGTCTCTGTTAGTGTAATGGTCAAGTGTCCCAATACTTTTGCCTATATTGTGCTTTGTGTCCACATTTGGAAACATTATTACAACATAGATTATTAATTAAAATGCGTTTAAAGTGAGTTTAGCCCAGTCTGATGTTTATCTTGATTGTGTTATGAAATCCTTAAACTTAACCCTAAATTAAGGACATTCTGCTGACTGCTTATAGTTAAGTACAAATTCAAACATGGTCTAATATTCTCAGGCATGTACATTCACACACATATTTCCTTTGAAGAGAAATGGAAAAAGATGATCTGAAACTTTGCTGATGGGAAAATCGGAGAATGCGACCTGCATGTTAAATGGTATGAAAAGCTGAAAGCATCTAATTAGCCACATTAAATCAGGTCTTGAAATGAACACTACTACCAGTTCCATCTTTACTAGTTTTATCCTTCAACATTAGCAGCAGATCCTTCGACATTAATTCAGACTCAAGATAAAGTATCTTGCTGTAAGTCCAAAGAACTGGTTAAAAAATATTAGCTTCTTATTAATTTCTCAGAGGGAATAATCTAATGTGGTAACTTGCGTGTACTGCACCCTATATAGTGTACTAAGGGTTTATTTGTTATCCAATATTGCACTATATCAGTTGATCTAAGACCATTGAGATTTATGTTTGTGTCAGCAGTATTTGTATAGTGTTGGATAATGTCTCTCTCTCTCTGTTTTTAAACTTCCCGATCATAAAATTGCAATCTATATGCCCTAGTAATTATACACTTGTTTTAAAAGTCACCATTTAATGGCAAAAAAATTATGAGAAAATAAGTTCATTAACCCAATATGTCTTAAAAAACAAATAAAACTTTCATCAGCCCCACTATTTAATTCTGCTAAGCTTTGGGACAATGACAATTGATGAAAGTGCTATACAAATAAAATGTAAATTCAATTAAATTAAATATAGATATTCAATTCAATTCAATTTTATTTGTAGAGCGCTTTTTATCATTTGTCATCGTCTCGAAGCAGCTTTACATAATACGTAATGAAACATAACATATAATGAAAAATGAAGATCAGTTTGTCACTAATTGTTTCTGGTTGAGCCGAAGCGACGGTGGCATGGAAATAAACTCCCTGAGAACAGGAAGAAACCTTAAGAGGAACCAGACTCAACAGAGAACCTCATCTTCATTCGGGTTGTTAGTGTTGTGTGTGTGGTTGAGGATGTTTATTGTGGAGTGTATTCATGAATTTATTTGAGGCGTTTTCAACCGGGGGGCAGAGTCACCAGGAGGTTCGGACAGGACCAAGGTGGAGAGGGGGGGGGGTCTGGATCACTGGCAGCTCAGCAGGACATGTAACTCGAGAGAGAGAGAGAGAGAGAGAGAGAAAGAGAGAGAATAAGAGTGGTTATACACAGTGATAGTTGCAGTATGGGAGTGTGTATATTTAGTGTCGTTTGCAGACGTGGATTTCGGCAGGATTAACTATAACAGCATAACTAAAAGAAGAATTAGAGCGGGGTGACAGAGGTCGGGTTAGGGTTAACGGCGGACAAGGTCGCGTCCGCTAATCGTGGAAGTCCGTGGGACAGGAGCAGCTGGAATCAGAGCCTGATACGGGAATCAGAGACATATACGAGGTTAGTCACGAGTACACAGAGAATCCGTGCGTCCGCTTTGCAATATACGTTGTATACGATATACGATATACGAGACCGGATCTGGAGTGGAGGGAGAGCAGGGCTTAAGTAGGGAGAGAGAGTGGGGGAGAAACGAGGAGCAGCTGGGGCCAATTAGGAGTGAGAGTCTGGGGAAAACCCCTCCTTGAACCGCCACCTTAACGTGGTGGAGGGGTTTGAGTAACCGGATGATCCTAGGAGCTATGTTGTCGGGGGCTAGATGCCCCTGGTAGGGTCTCCCAAGGCAAACAGGTCCTAGGGGACGGCTCAGACGAAGAGCGGTTCATATTCCCCTTATGAAAAAATTTAAAATCAAGGACCGTAACGTCGCCCGGTATGGCGCAGCCGGGGCTCCTCCCTGGAGCCAGGCCCGGGGCTGGGGCTCCGAAAGCGAGCGCCTGGTGGTCGGGCCTCCACCCATGGGGCCCGGCCGGGCTCAGCCCGAATGAGTGACGTGGGGACACCTCCCCGTGGGCCCACCACCTGCAGGAAGGCTCATAAGGGACCGGTGCAATGTGGTTCGGGCAGTGGTCGAAGGCGGAGGCCTCGACGACCCGACCTCTGGACACAGAGACTAGCTCTAGGGACATGGAATGTCACCTCGCTGGTTGGGAAAGAGCCCGAGCTTGTGCGGGAGGTTGAGAGATATCGGCTAGAGATAGTCGGGCTCACCTCCACCCACAGTCTGGGCTCTGGAACCATACTCCTCGAGAGAGGCTGGACTCTCCATTATTCTGGAGTTGCCGGCGGTGAGAGACGACGGGCTGGTGTGGGCCTGCTCATAGCCCCCCATCTTAGCCGTCATGTGTTGGAGTTTACCCCGGTGAACGAGAGGGTCGTTTCCCTGCGCCTTCGGGTTGGGGAAAAGTCTCTCACTGTTGTTTGTGCCTATGGGCCGAATGGCAGTGTAGAGTACCCGGCCTTCTTGGCGTCTCTGGGAGGGGCGCTAAACGCCCCGATGGAATTCCGTTGTTCTACTGGGGGACTTCAATGCCCACGTGGGCAACGACAGTGATACCTGGAGGGGCGTGATTGGGAGGAACGGCCCCTCCTGATCTGAACCCGAGTGGTGCTCAGTTATTGGACTTCTGTGCTAGCCATAGTTTGTCCATAACGAACACCATGTTCAAGCACAAGGGTGTCCATCAGTACACATGGTACCAGGACACCCTAGGACGGAGATCGATGATAGACCTTGTGGTTGTTCTCATCTGACCTCCGTCCGTGTGTTTTGGACACTCGGGTGAAGAGAGGGGCGGAGCTGTCAACTGATCACCACCTGGTGGTGAGCTGGATTCGATGGCGGGGAAGGAAGCTGGACAGACTCGGCAGACCCAAACGTATTGTGAGGGTGTGCTGGGAACGCCTAGCAGAACCCCCTGTCAGAGACATCTTTAACTCCCACCTCCGGCAGAGCTTCAACCAGATCCCGAGGGAGGTTGGAGACATTGAGTCTGAGTGGACCGTGTTCTCCACCTCCGTTGTCGATGCAGCCATTCTAAGCTGCGGCCGCAAGGTCTCAGGTGCCTGTCGCGGCGGTAATCCCAGAACCCGGTGGTGGTCTCCGGAAGTAAGGGATGCCGTCAAGCTGAAGAAGGAGTCCTTCCGAGCCTGGTTGGCTCTTCGGGACCCCTGAGGCAGCTGATGGGTACCGTCAGGCCAAGCGGGCTGCGGCCCGGGTGGTTGTTGAGGCAAAATCTCGGGTATGGGAGGAGTTCGGAGAGGCCATGGAGAGGGACTATCGGTCGGCCTCAAAGAAGTTCTGGCAAACCGTCCGACATATCAGAAGGGGGAAGCAGTGCCCTGCCAAAACTGTCTACAGTGGAGGTGGGGATCTGTTGACTTCAACTGGGGACATCATCGGACGGTGGAAGGAATACTTTGAGGATCTCCTCAACCCCGGAGTCATGCCTTCCGATGAGGAAGCAGAGGCCATGGGCTCAGAGGTGGCGTCATCTATCACCCAAGCTGAAGGTCACCGAGGTAGTTGAGAAGCTTCTCGGTGGCAGAGCGGGGGTGGATGAGATCCGCCCTGAGTACCTGAAGTCTCTGGATGTTGTGGGGCTGTCTTGGCTGACACGCCTCTGCAACATCGCGTGGCAGCTGGGGACGGTGCCTCTGGATTGGCAGACCGGGGTGGTGGTTCCTCTTTTTAAGAAAGGGGACCGGAGGGTGTGCTCCAACTATAGGGGGATCACACTCCTCAGCCTTCCTGGGAAAGTCTATGCCAGGGTACTGGAGAGGAGAATTCGGCCTTTAGTCGAACCCCGGATTCAGGAGGAACAATGCGGTTTTCGACCTGGCCGTGGAACACTGGACCATCTCTATACCCTCTACAGGGTGATGGAGGGATCATGGGAGTTTGCCCAACCGGTCCACATGTGCTTTGTGGATTTGGAGAAGGCATTCGACCGTGTCCCTCGCTGCACTCTGTGGGGGGTGCTCCGGGAGTATGGGGTCCGAGGCCCTCTGTTGAAGGGCTGCGCGATCTCTGTATGCACGGAGCAGGAGTTTGGTTCGCATTGCCGGCAGTAAGTCAGACCTGTTTCCGGTGCATGTTGGACTCCGGCAAGGCTGCCCTTTGTCACCGGTTCTGTTCATTATTTTTATGGACAGAATTTCTAGGAGCAGCCAGGGGCTGGAGGGAGTCTGGTTTGGGGACCACAGGATCTCGTCTCTGCTTTTTGCCGATGATGTTGTCCTGTTGGCTCCATCAGGCCAAGACCTTCAGCATGCACTGGGAAGGTTTGCAGCTGAGTGTGAAGCAGCTGGGATGAAGATCAGCACCTCCAAGTCTGAGGCCATGGTCCTTAGCCGCAAAAAGGTGGTTAGCCCACTTCAGGTTGGTGGAGAGCTCCTTCCCCAAGTGGAGGAGTTCAAGTATCTTGGGGTCTCGTTCACGAGTGAGGGGAGGATGGAACGGGAGATCGACAGGCGGATCGGTGCAGCCTCTGCAGTAATGCGGTCGATGTACCGGTCCGTCATAGTGAAGAGGGAGCTGAGCCAAAAGGGCAAAGCTCTCAATTTACTGGTCGATCTACGTTCCTACTCTCACCTATGGCCATGAGCTTTGGGTCATGACCGAAAGGACAAGATCCCGGATACAGGCGGCCGAAATGAGCTTCCTTCGCAGGGTGGCTGGGCGCTCCCTTAGAGATAGGGTGAGAAGTTCAGTCACTCGGGAGGAGCTCAGAGTAGATCCGCTGCTCCTCCACATCGAGAGGGGCCAGCTGGCGTGGCTCGGGCATCTATTTCGGATGCCTCCTGGGCGCCTTCCAGGGGAGGTGTTTCGGGCATGTCCCTCCGGGAAAAGGCCTCGGGGAAGACCCAGAACACGTTGGAGGGACTATGTCTCTCGACTGTCCTGGGAACGCCTCGGTGTCCCCCCGGGGGAGCTAGAGGAAGTGGCTGGAGAGAGGGAAGTCTGGGCATCTCTGCTTAGACTGCTGCCCCCGTGACCCGGTCCCGGATAAGCGGAGGAAGATGGATGGATGGATGGAGTCTGGGGAAAAGAGCAGGGAGGAGCGAGGAGAGAGAGGGAACCGTGACAATTATCTACATGAGCTTCGAATGAGAGATTACAGTCTATAATCACACTCAGATCTTTTACTGTTGTACTGGGTGTGATAGAAAGACCATCTAGAGTTACTGTTTGGTCTGATATTTCACTTCTAGCTGCATGTGGTCCGAGTACTAGAACCTCTGTTTTACCAGGATTAAACAGGAGGAAGTTACCTAACATCCAGTCTCTTATGGCTTTCACACACTGCTAGACTTTACTAAACTGATTTTTTTAGTTTGGTCATGAAACATATAACTGTGTGTCATCAGCATAACAATGGAAACTAATATCGTATTTACGAATTAAGTTGCCCAGAGGAAGCATGTAAAGAGAAAAGAGCAATGGGCCTAATACCGAACCCTGTGGGCACACCATACTGTACCTGGGAATGCACAGAATAGTCACCATTTAAATCTACAAACTGGCTAGCGGTCAGTTAAATAAGACCTGAACCAGGGAAGGACTGTTCCCTGAATTCCTACTACCTTTTCTAACCTGTGAAGGAGAATTTTATGATCAATGGTGTCGAAAGCTGCACTGAGGTCGAGTAATACCAGCAGAGAGACACAGCCTTGATCAGAGATCAGTAAGAGATCATTTACTACTTTGACGAGTGCTGTCTCTGTGCTGTGATGAGGTCTAAATCCTGATTGGTAAAGTTCGTGTATGTTATTCCTACATAAGTATGAACTTAACTGCTGTACAACTACCTTTTCTAAGATTTCTGAAATGAAGGGGAGGTTTGATATCGGCCTATAGTTTGATAGCTCACTGGGATCGAGGTCAGGTTTTTTAATTAGTGGCTTAATGACTGCTAATTTAAAGGATTTTGGAACAAACCCACTGCTGAGTGAAGAGTTTACTATTGTCAGCAGGGGTTCTGATACTGATGTTACTACCTGTTTAAGAAAGTGTGTTGGTACTGGATCTAAAAGTTGTCGATTAATGGAAAAATCGGGATTTAAGGCCTGAATATTTTCCCTAATATTTGTTATTTTGTTATTGAAAAAATTCATGAAGTCGTTGCTACTACATGTTGTTACTGTGGGTATTTCTATCTTGTTCCTATTCCTAGTTAACTCTGCTATAGTGTTAAATAGAAATCTAGGATTGTTCTTATTAGTTTCTATAAGAGTGGAGAAATAAGATGATCTAGCTTCACTCAGGGCTTTTTTATAATTCCTTGTGGTCTCATTCCAGGCTGTTTTAAAGTTTAGATTAACAGCATTTTCGTTCTAATTTTCGAACGCTCTTTTGTAAAGAGCGTGTTTGGTCACTATACCAGGGGGCAAGTTTCTTATCTTTAACCGTTTTTCTTCTAACTAGTGCAACATTATCTAAGGTGCAATGGAAGGTTGACTCTAGATATTCGGTCGCCTGATCGAGTTCTACATGGTCAGAGGGGGATCCAATGATCATGGATAATTTTGGATAATTTTGGAGATCCTAGATCGAGATCTGCTGATGAAACTCTGAGCGGCTTTGATTGAAGATGTGAAAGATATGTGAAAGTTACTGATAAAACGTTTGATTATTTTTGTGTTTGATAGCGCGGTGTTGTGTGTACATCATTACCGTAACACACTTTAAATGAAATTAGATCGTGGTCTGATATAACTTCGTTCTGCGGGACAGTCACTATGCTAGTAATACTTACCCCGAACGATAATATCAAATCTAAGGTGTGACCTGCTTTATGAGTGGGTCCTATCACACACTGATTCACTCCCATTGAGTCGAGTATGGACATAAATGCTGTCCTCAGTGGGTCGTCTGTGTTCTCAAAATGAATCTTAAAATCTCCCACGATTAGCGCTCTGTCAACAGAAACGACCAGGTTTGATAGTAAATCTGCAAATTCACTAAGAAATTCAGAGTACGGTAAACGACAATTAATGGAAACGACTGTCTCACCTTATTATTGGTGGCTATACTAATGTTAGTATGGAGAACTTCAAAGGAAGTGAACTTGTGTCCATGCTTATTTACAATGGTTAAATTATCCTTATAAATAAGTGTGACTATATAAAATATAGATATAAAATATATATAAAACTGATGTAAAACTATATGCTTAAATAATTAAATCATTGTTTTTATGGAAGCAGGTGTTCTTTAAATCCTTTAAATTAGCAGTCATTAAGCCACTAATTAAAAAACCTGACCTCGACCCCAGTGAGCTATCAAGCTATAGGCCAATATCAAACCTCCCCTTCATTTCAAAAATATTAGAAAAGGTAGTTGTACAGCAGTTAAGTTCATACCTTACTGTAGGAATAATATACATGAACTTTACCAATTAGGATTTAGACCTCATCACAGCACGGAGACAGCACTCATCAAAGTAGTGAATGATCTCTTACTGATCTCTGATCAAGGCTGTGTCTCTCTGCTGGTATTACTCGACCTCAGTGCAGCCTTTGACACCATTGATCATAAAATTCTCCTTCACAGATTAGAAAAGGTAGTAGGAATTCAGGGAACAGTCCTTGCCTGGTTCAGGTCTTATTTAACTGATCGCTACCAGTTTGTAGATTTAAATGGTGATTATTCTGTGCATTCCCAGGTACAGTATGGTGTCCCACAGGGTTCAGTATTAGGCCCATTGCTCTTTTCTCTTTACATGCTTCCTCTGGGCAACTTAATTCGTAAATACGATATTAGTTTCCATTGTTATGCTGATGACCCACAGTTATATGTCTCAGCTAGACCAAATAAAAAAAATCAGTTTAGTAAAGTTGAGCAAGTGTGTGAAAGCCATAAGAGACTGGATGTTAAGTAACTTCCTCCTGCTTAATCCAGGTAAGACAGAGGTTCTAGTACTCGGACCACATGCAGCTAGAAGTGAAATATCTCAGAAATATAGCTAAGATTAGGAATATGTTGTCAATTAATGATGCAGAAAAACTAGTCCATGCTTTTATCACATCCAGGCTGGATTATTTTAACGCTATACTGTCTGGATGTTCAGCACGGTGTATAAATAAACTTCAGTTAGTTCAGAACGCGGCAGCGAGAGTGCTCACTAGAACTAGGAGATATGAGCACATCACCCCTGTCCTATCCACATTGCACATCACCCCTGTCCTGTCCACACTGCACATCATCCCTGTCCTATCCACACTGCACACATCACCCCTGTCCTATCCACACTGCTGAGCTGTCAGTGACCCAGACCCCCACTGCACTCTGTTCCTGTCTGAACCTCCTAGTGACTCCACCCCCACCGGTTGATGATGCTTCAAATTCTTGAATACACTCCACACTCCACAATAAACATCCTCAACCACGCACAACACTAACCACCCAAATGAGGATGGGGTTCTCTGTTGAGTCTGGTTCCTCTCAAGGTTTCTTCCTGTTCTCAGGGAGTTTTTCCTCGTCACCGTCACTTCGGCTCAACAAGAAACAATTAGGGCCAAATTGATTTTCACTTTTCACACATAAGTATTATATAAAGCTGCTTTGAGACGATGACAAATTCTTTAATAGACAAAACTTGTGAAAAGTCAAGGATTACATTTAAAACTCATTTTAAGATAAAAAATATAAATATTATTTAGTCATGTAGTCAGACTTAAAGCTACATACTTCCTGTAATTGTCGCTACAATATGGTTTCCAAAAAAGGTAAAAGAAAGATCTAATACTAAACATGTTTAGGTGTAGTGTGAAGGCATATAATTCACTGTTGACTGAACTGTATATATAAATAGGATTCGATGTTTAATATTCCAATATTATATTAAAAGTTACTTACCTGTTCATGATAAACATCATTAGAACAAGATGGAAAAGAAATAAAAATTCGCTGTCATGATGAAATGCAAGATTGAAAGAACTGCATAAAATGTTAAAATTAACAATTTGCATATGAACAGCTTTAGTGTGTGTATATAAAATGTATATGAAAAGTGAAACTCCCTGCACTGACTGAACAGTGATACAGTACGTTATTAGAAATCTTTGCTATTAACCTGCATTTATTAATCTCACTGGTCTGATGAATGGTAGTAATGATAAAATGCTATTTTAGATTTGCACTGAAGTAGATACAGAAAGCATTGACTTTAAAATGTAATTCAGTGCTACCATTTTTTGAGCATGTTTGGGTTTTAGCGGAGCAGAAGAAGGTGAGAAGGTAAAAGGTGATATTACTGATGAGTTGGGGGAAGGCTAACAGAAGGATAACTTGGAAGACATTGCAGTAAAGTCATACAGTATTTGAGCAGGTTCATACAGCCTAATGATCTTTTAATAATACAATTAATCAATAAAATTGATAAAAGTACAAAATAAAAATTTACTATGGAAGTCTCCAAGAAGGCGGTGGAAACATTAAATACACGTTTGGAAAAAGATGAGATAATGATAATGATAAATGATAACAGCCTGCCAACTGCAGGAACTGCCACATTCTGTTGGTTTTACAACACAGGCAGGTCACATTCACTGCAATCTCACGGAAGCCCAGATATCACACTTTCACTCATCCAGATACATAATCGTTAGATGGACTTTAAAATATATTCAGACAGCTTCCAGATAACACAGATAACAAAACCTCTGCTGTTTATAAATGTCTATATTATTATAAATAAAGATGTCGTGTACATAAGCAAGAACATAAGCACTGTGTGGGTAGATTATTCTGCCCTTGAGACAAAAATAATATAACGTTAATAATATAACTTCTCCTAAAAAGATTGTATATGCAAAATCATCCAATGAGAGGTCCACTAGCGGAGATCCAGGTTTATTACTGTTAACAAGAATATTTCACATCTAAAAGTATGAATAAAAGACATTTCCATGAATTAAAATGGAAACGGTATTTTTAGGGCATGGAGGAGATTCCTTTACTCTAATGAAGGAAAATCTTAATGTATCTTAAAGTATTTGTGGTAATATTATACTTCCAACGTTATGGGACAAAGCATGTTTCATAATCCCTGACCTCACCTCATCTTGTGATGTTCTGGGATGTGGTAGCCCAGTAGTTGGTGTTGGACAAGGTGTTGGACTCTGGAGCAGAATATCACAGGTTCAAACCCCACCACCAGTAAGATACCACTGGTGGGCCCTTGGGCAAGGCCCTTAACCCTCAATTGCTCAGTTGAAAGTCGCTCTGCCAAATGCTGCAAATGTAAAATGTACTGGAATAAAGATTGCATGTAGGCCATTGCACTGGTTGACTGGCCAAACCCTTTTACAGAAAACATTTTAAAATGCTGTGGAAAGCCTTTTGAGAAGCTGTTATAATTAAAAAGAAAATAAAAGATAGTTGGGATAACAGCTCTATATTAATGTCTATTCATTTAGAAGGAGATATTATTACAGTCCCTGTTAATGGTCAGGTGTCCCAATACTTTTGCCTATATTGTGCTTGGTGTCCACATGAATGAATTGTTTCAAAAATAAATAAATACAAAAAGAGTTACGTGATTTTTTTTGGACCTGAGAAAAGAAAGGACTTTGTGAATAAATGTTGGAGTTTATATTTAAAGATCATGCAGAAATGCTTTAACACACATCCTCCATCATAACCTGGACAAGCCTGTCATCTACTCTGATGAAAAAGTGATCGGCTGTAGTCTCCCATCTCTCCATGAGCTGTATGTATTGTATGAGTTTATGATAACAGTCTTAATTAATATATTAATACAAAATGAATTTCAAATTGTGTTGCCTAATAAGAGAAAAGATTATGGTCTGGAATGTATCTGTGTTCAGTCACACACACACAAAAAGATGAGATAATATTGAACAGGCAGCAAAAAAGGAAATTGCAAAGCCTCTATAAGTCCACGATGAAAGGAACAAAGAAAAGAACTGACAGACAAACTCCAAAATACCAAGCAACCACCTGAGAAAGCCACACATAAGGTGAAATACAAACAAAATCAAAGCCTTGGAAGCCGCAGATGAAGTTCAATGTTTGACCTAAAAGCTTCAGTACACCAGAAAAGAGGTCAATAAAGCCCAAAGAGAGATCAACATTACTTTGCAACCAAAATCAAGAAGCGTGAAACACAATTAAAGTGATGAAATACTATTTGATATGGAAATGAGGCTGTAAATGTCATACGAGGGGTGGTTCTTCTTTTCTCAAACACAAACTAAAGCACTTTCTGACCTTCTTTCAGCTTTTCTTGCTTTGTTTTGTTCTAGTAACAAGTTATTGTTTAACACCACACTAGAGACACATGTATTCTAACACATATCACAGTCTATTACAGTGGTTCTCAAACTAAGAGCCACCAGATGGCGCTAGGGGGATGCAGTGAAATTCAATTCGGTGTAATTAGTATCCCAGTGTGATAAAGACATACCTAGAATAAAGTTTCGTGGGTTAACGGCCGCTACAATTATGAAGTGACCTGCGTCTGTTTACTGCGTCTGTATAATGCAGTTGAGAAGATTAATCAGAGGCTTGTACAAAAAAATGGCACAATCTAATGTTTTTAAATAAAATTGTAAGTTTGAGGATACTTTATGTCATGAGTTTTTTTTAAAGATTTACCCTACTCAAGGGAAAAAGTTTGAGAACCACTGGTCTATTACACTGTCAGGACCAGTCTCTCCTACACCAGATATACACACACACACACACACACACACACACACACACACACACACACACACTATGGACAATTTTTCAAGGTGCCAATCAAAATAGCATGCATGTTTTTGACTGTGGGGGGAAACCGGAGAACCCAGAGAAAAATTTAAATGAAATTGAGACTTGTTATATAAAATTCGCTGTGTAAATTTTCTCACTTAAATCCCTCCCTTCTGTCTCTTCCAGTGACTTATCCAGTAAAAAGTGGAAATCGTATAACTGCTGGTCCTGGATCAGTATGTTATATTACATAAAGAAAAGATGCATGCATAAAGAGCATGCGCTGTCTGTAGATCAGCTGCAGCAGATGTAGGAAACGTTTTTGCATGGCATGCGAATGCACCAAGAACATTTATTAATGTTTATTTTTTATTTAAAAATGAATAAAATCTATATAATAAATACACTACAAAAGTTGAATAATGATTTCATCACATTAAATACAAATTGATTGGTGGAAATCTCTTCTTGTTTGTTCAGAAATCTTTTTAAATGCATCCAAAGTAAGCAAATCAAAGTCTTTCCCTGTTTGCAGAAGAGTATATAAAAGTATATATAGAGCTGTCACTAGAATATTTATATCACATCACATGATTGGCATGAGTTAACTCACGATTAATCGCACATTTTTCTGTTCTCATTAATGAATACTTTTCATGTTTTTAATACTCTAACTAATTGGCTGTTTTTATTATTATAAGATCCCTTTATAGAAGGTCCCCCGGAGATGTAGATATTACATACAGGTCACCGACTATAAGAGCTACCACCCAGTAGCCCAACGACGGAATCCACTGGTGTGGGCAAATGTGTGCTGCCTTTAAGTATGTCTTTTCTGCTCTGTTGTCAAAAATTACTACACTGGATTGTAGTTTGTTATATTAATTACATTTTAAACTCTTTTAAAATTTATAATAATATTTAATCTTGAATATTGCTTAATTAAAACGGATCCCCTTATTGATTGTATCTTAACTTTAATTTTAATAGATTATTCTCAGCATTCCTTCTTTTCATTTAATCATTAATTATGGACCTGGAGTCGTTGAGAGACTTCTGCTTGTGAACGTCTTAGTCAGAGGATATAACGCTAAACTAATATTCTTTAAGTATGCCGCCCAATGCTTGTTTATACATAAAGAATAGTTTATTTTCATCACTTAGTTATTGTAACGGTACAGACACACACAAACACCGGAATCAACTCAAGATGTTTATTTCAAGAAATGGAGAACAAAAAGAGACGCTAGAGGTTCTCAGGATGTCCGTGACCGGGGAGAGAGATCAGGCTCAACGGCGGACGAGATTGCATCCGGGTAACAGGAGCAGTCGGGATCGGAACCTGATTCGGGAATCAGAGAAACAAAAGGTTAGTCACAACTCTAGGAAATAAATGCGTGTCCGTTTCGCAATCCGAGTATTACGAGCCCGGACGTGGAATGGAGGGAAGGCCGGGCTTATATAGGGTGGGCTACTGATGGCACCAACTAGCCACAGCTACTCATCAGTAGCTAGGCAACTGGGAGCGTGGAAGCGCAGAGCTGGGACATTGGTCGTGACATCACCCCCCACTCCAGGGAACGCTCCAGAGGGCCTAACATGACAGCGGCTTTGGGGGCGTCTTCGCCCTCGGGGACCAGGCCAGTTGGGGTGCGCCCTATGGAATTCCTCCAGCAGAGTCGGATCCAGAATGTCCTCCCGGGGAACCCATGCCCGTTCTTCGGGGCTGTATCCTTCCCAGGCCACCAGGTATTCCAGTCTGCCCTGGCGCCGCCTCAACCCTAGAAGATCCTTTACCTTGTTCGCCAGACCGTCCTCGGTGATGAGAGGCGGAGGTTGTTTTTCCTGGTGCACGGGGTCCGAGGAAACAGGATCGACGTAAGGCTGGCCTGGCCAACCCGTGGCTCCCGAGCCTCATGCGGCTCTTTAACTAGTTTCCTGCGGCTCTTTAGGAGCTTTCACATAACATGCGTCAATGGAAATGGGATGATGTTCATGTGTACCCATGTGTATGATGTGGCTCTTTGCAGTAACACAGGAAAAAAAGTGGCTCTTAGCCTCCTACTAGTTGGCCACCCCTGACGTAGGGCTTGAGGAGAGATACGTGGAAGGCTGGGTGTATACGATAGGAGGCTGGGAGCTGGAGGCGATAGGTTACCCGGGTGAGTTGCCGTAATACAGTGAATCGGCCGATAAATTTAGGACTTAGCTTTTGCAGGGAATCTGCACTCCACTTCAAACTCTGCGGCTTGCCGCTGAGGATAGAGGTGAGTGGGTGAGCTAGGGAGCTGTATCCTCGGATGAACCTGTGGTAAAAGCGGCGAAACCGAGAAACCGCTGGAGATCCTTGACAGCGGTGGGCTCAGGCCAGGAGGTGATCGCCCGAACCTTCTCCTGGCCCATCTGCACACCCTGGGCAGAGATGACGTATCCTAGGAAGGATAGCGTGGATTTGTGGAAGGCGCATTTCTCCGCCTTGAGGTACAGCTGAGATTCTCAAAGATGCTGGAGCACACGGGCGACGTGTTTTCGGTGCTCGCTGGGGTTCCTGGAATAGATCAAAATATTGTCAATATAGATCATCATGAATTTCCCCAGCATGTTCCTGAAAACCTTGTGCTTAAAATCCTGGAAGACCGAGGGTGCATTAGATAACCCAAACGGCATCACCAGATATTCGTATTGGCCTGTAGGGGTGATGAACGCCGTCTTCCACTCATCTCACTCTCGTATATGGATCAGATTGTACATTTGCAGGTTTGCAGGTCCAACTTGGAGAAGATGGATGCACAGCGCAGCTGTTCCAGGGTGGCAGGGACGAGAGGCAGTGGATACCGGAACTTTACCGTGATGCGATTCAGGGCACGGTAATCGATGCAGGGTCGAAGACTACCATCCTTCTTGCCTACAAAGAAAAAGCAAAAGGCTGCTGGTGAGGTGGACGGACGAATGAAGCCTTGCTCAAGGGCTTAATTGACGTATGGAGCTTTTTGTTCCGGTCGAGAGAGGGGATAAATCTTAACCCGCGGCAGGGGCTCACCTGGCACCAGGTCAATAGTGCAATCCCAGGGCCGATGCGGCGGCAGACGGGAGGCTCTGCGGGGGACAGAAAACGTCCGAGTACATCGCGTAGACATTGGGGATGCCCAGGGGTTCGGGAAGCACAGGATCCTCGACAACGGAGGCTATGGGGTACTCCGAAGACTAAGGGAAAATCAGGGAAACAGTGGTGAAACATTGGTCCCCCATTTCAGTATGTCACCTGTTTCCCATGAAACCACGGGGTTGTGCTTCACCAGCCAGAGACGACCCAGAATGACGGCAGAAGTGTACCCTACCAACACCAGCAGGTGGAGCTGTTCAACAGCCCAGCGCAGAGTGGGTCCAGTGAGTAGCGAGATTACGTGCGCAACCTTTGACCTCTCCGTATGAAACAGGTTAGGTTACATCTCAAAGATTAGAGAGCACTGGAGCAGGAATCCATTTCATTCCTCCGGAGCGCCGGCAAAGGGCGCGGGCTAATTCATCAGGCTCGGGACCATTGGGAGTGACCCAAGCGGAGGAACGGCGCTGGGAGGTGTAGAGACGCTGGGCGGTGTGGCAGCTTCCACGGGTGCGGTTGGAGGCGGGGTCATGACCGGAGAGAGAGATCAGGCTCAACGACGGACGAGATCGAGGATGGAGGGCGGGCTACTGATGGCACCAACTAGCCACAGCTGGAGCTCATCAGTAGCTAGGCGACTGGGAGCGTGGAAGCGCAGAGCTGGGAGGAGACATGGTCGTGACAGTTATAACTTGCTAAGTCAGGAATCAGCAGGTCTCAGGCGTTGTGCTCTATGCTCCATCCACTCATGAACCTCCTGTTTGTACTATCCTACTCATAGATTTGCGGTAACACCAGACTATATAATTTATTAGATATAAATGATTTCAGGAAATTTCAGAGTAATCAAGAATCTTACATTTATTTTCCAGGCTATAATCAATTAATACAAATGACCACATTAACATGTTAAACAAGTAAGAAATTAAAACAAGAAAGGTGATATAAATGATCAGCATGAAACCAATCTCTTATAAATGTATTTAACAGAGAATTGTTACATATATAGAGTTGTTGCTGAATGCTACAAATGTAACAAAATAGTTACTGATTGCTTCCGATTGGAAGGTTACTTTAAGAATTGTATAATTTAAGAATTACCAAAGTATTATTGAATTATATATTTTACCCAACAGAAGATACCCACAGAGAACTGCAGGAAGTTCTGGGTACAGACTGCTTCCTCGAGTATTTCACCAAATTTCCTTAAATAAATGAACCACCATCGTAAACCCCCGATGATAAAAGCTTGAGCAACCTTATGTCAAAGAAAGGGTTCAGTCTTCTGCTACTTTCCCATCCCAAGTGAGGTTTGGTAAAGTTCTCCCATCAGCAGGACAGAATATTATCTTCATTTTTGATCTGTTCTACTAATATGAGAGTGAGATCATATTTTCTACCACACTGAGATCTTTTCAATTATACCACACATGTGGTGTTAAAATGGATCGCTTTCAAATATACGATAAATGTATTATGCAAGTATAATGACTTCAATTACACGAGACTCCAAGTCACTTTTCCACAACCCCACTGGGATTGAGGGGGGCTCAAGGATGGGTGACGATGTCGAAGAGAAGAGATCTTCCTGTCAGATTAGAAGTTTTATTGCTTTATTACATGGAAGTTCTCGTGGTCTGTCCTCATGGAGATATCTGACCAGCCTTACATTATAACGGTTCAGTAGAAAATGTGATGACACTACACTTACAAAAGTGTGCACAAGTTATTTATTTTTAATAAGATACGAGGTATTAATATTAAAATTTGACAGCATGAAGACACACTGTGGCGCTGGATTGTGGTATAAATGTTGTACCAGTGTTTATATGTTAAAATTGTTTAAAAGTACCGATCCTGAAACTATTCTTAATCACAGAAATGTTTGAAAACATGCATCTGTTTGTATATTTTAATAATGTTTTTGCAACATTTCCTTTTTTTTTTACTAAATCCTGCTTAATGAAAGTGAGAGTTAGTGGCCAGAGGTTTTATCGTAGAGAATTTTTTTCGTGTTCGCACATGATTATTATTGATAGACATTGCAACAAGTTATTGCATGATATAATCTAATAAATTGTAGCTAGCATATACCTGTCACGGTGCTCTCTCTCTCTCCTCCCTGCACTTTGCCACACACACACACACACACACACACACACACACACACACACACACACACAACAAATCGGCCTCACCTGTCCTCTCCTCGCTCCTCCCTGCTTTTTTCCCCACACACACACACACACACACACACACACACGCACAAATCAGCCTCAGCTGTTCCTGATCCTAGCTGCCTCTCCATCTCCCTATATAAGCCCGGTTCTCCCTACAATCCCGGTCCGGGCTCGTATTACATACGTAGTGTCGCGGACACGGACGCTCTTTAGAACTTTGTGAATGTGTAACCTTTTGTCTGTTTCCAGTCTGTTCCAGTTTTCCAGCCTGTTCCCGTGTTCCGGACTCCCAAGTCCGCTCCTGCTCTCCGGTACTCCTGGTACCACGGCGCGCAGCGCGCAAGGCTCCCTAGCCTGTCTGGCCGCTCCTTTTGAGCGGCGTCTCCTCTGTTGTTCCTTATTTAAATAAAGTCCTGTTTTTGATTGTATTCCGGATCTCCGTGTCTCTGTGCAGCGACCCAACGTTACAATACCCAGATTCATTAGTAATTACGCACAATAGCTGAAAGCTAAAGTAGGTTAATTCTGAAGTTGATCTTTTGCTTTAGTGTACAATTTTATCTTTGAACACAAAAAACAAGATATTTCAGGGGTTTATTTATAGCCTTTCAGATTCTTTATGAAAGGACAATGTAGTGACACAGTGGGTAGAACTCTTGCCTCATTGTTGCCCGAGGTTCGAGGTTTTGATGAGTTTCTGTGCATGTTCTGCCCCATGTCTGTGTGGATTTCCACCCAGGTTTTAAGATTTCCTCCCCTTGAATAAGTACCTAGTGAACGTAAGCATCAAGGGTTTATTTTTATATGTACAGGAAACAGTCTGTTACACCATACAATGCAAGTCTTACTTTCTGAATTGTGTCAGCAGTGAAGGGAGAGAGAGAGAGAGAGAGAGAGAGAGAGAGAGAGAGAGAGAGAGGCAATGAATGGGTGTCTTTCACAAACATGATGGACTGTGAGTATAAATACTGTCTTAAGCTTTGATGCTCTGTCTTTAACAAGGCTGTATTGTCGCATAGTAAGATGGTACTGTAGGTGAAAAAGCGTTCCTGAGGTGACTATTTGCAGTGATTATGATGATTGTTATCTTGATGGCTCTGACTTGGTAGATGCTCTCCAAGTCTTTTCCAGTGATGGTTTTGGTAACTCTCACCACATTTTGTAGAACATTACGATCGTTTGCATTTCACCTTCCAGCCCAGACAGTGATGGGGCTGCTGAGGACAAACTCTGTAGCACAATAGTAAAGGCTTTCAGTGAATTTTGTCATGTGTGATGTGGCTATCAGTAATCTCGCACCTTCTGTTTCCCTGATAGTCTGTGATAGTCTGTAATCCCTGCCACATGCGTTAGGTGTCAGAAGGAGTGTAATCTACTTTCGTTTATCTTCCCTCTAAGCATTCCTAATGGCTCCATGAAAACTTTACCTGGCCTTCTTGTAGTCACTGGAATTAACTGATACAGTAAAGCAGGCAGGCATTCTCAGTTTATCCAAAGATTTTGCTTTAACAAACCTCCCTCGTCAAAAACTGGGTCTTCTGGACTTCCCAAGACGTGGATGAAAAAGAGTGAGCCTGTTTTAATTGCAGTCAGCATTCCATAGAGCTCCCAATGGCCCAAAGAGCTCCCAAGACCCACTCGGGCACTTACAAGAGAGTACGCCCCAAATTATATTTTCTTCCACTTTTTATCCTCTGCACTTCATGAATTACACATAGATTTTTTTAGAAGTCCCTCCTTGATGTTTTGCATGTACCAATAATCTGATGAGGCCTTGCATTATTTTCTAATATTTCATAGTGTCGTCATCCCTCATGACTGTCCTTCTCACTTGTCAGCATCTTCTTCTTAATTCTTTGCATGAATGACACACAGTTATGTTCCTTCTCTGTAATAAAACACTTCCTGCGCTTCCCTTCAGTGTTGCCGTTAAGGGAGGGTACTCGCAGGCCGTGCAGTACTTATCATTATTTGAGTATACTCTTGATTTGAGTATTGAAATCATATTTATTTGTGACGTTTAATTGTCCACCTCATCACTGTAATAAGCAAGATAAACACAACAGACACTTCAACATGCTAGTATGAAGCAAACATCAAACATGTAGGTGAAATGTTTAAAAAACCTTCAGTTAACAAATCAAATTACAGTATATTGTCAATAAGTAGAATATCCATTAGTATTCAAAGACAAATTAATTGGTAACAGTCACTGTGACTGTGAAAAGTACATCATGAATCATAAATGTAATCGAGTAGATAGTAAAAGTTGTTGATATCTTTGATACTCAGAAAAGCGTGAAATTAGCACAAGACACTATATACTGTACAGTAAGAAGTACATTTACTCAAATACTTTTCACCACTGTCAATAATTTAATCACACATAGGGATGCTTTTTATTACAGCTCGATCTGATGTAATAATAGGAATGAAATTCCTATCTCTGACAGTAGATGGTGCAACTTTGTAAGACTAACTCATGGTGTTTCAAAAAGACATTACTAATAAGTGATCAGCCATTAACACGGTCCATCTTTATGCATTAACTTTTTTTATAATTCATTATGGAATTCACGGCAGGCTTACATGTGTATCCAGTGGTTATAGATTTCACTCCAGAGATCGTTGTTTTTTTTTTTACTACGGTTTCTATAAAAAAAAAACATTAACAATAATGAAATAAAATCATTAAGAAAGCCATGTGGCCCCACAGCTACACTAAACCTCTCCCTACTCCTCTTAACGAGACAGTAAAAACTGTATGAACACAGATAATATTCCAACCCGACTCCCCGAAACAAGATATTACTCACACATGCAATTTACACTCAGTAAATTGACTTAAGTACAGCCAGTCCCAAAACACCTCCAGTGTCCAGTGTGAAGATATAGATTACAGCTTGGCTCACACAGTGGATATTAGGTGATGTTTGATTTAACACTGGTGGTGTGTGGTGGTGGTGGTGGTGGTGCAGTGGGTGTTGCTGCCTCACAGCTAAAGGTCAGTAGTTAAATCTGTAGCCTGGATTCCTGTGCGAGTTTCTCCCACGTGTCCTTTATCTGTACAGAAAGTTGTAGGTTGGTGGTGTGTGTGTGGTTCCTGTGTTAATGAATGTATAAATGCATGATGGTATTCGGAGTGTATTCTCCAGTGGTGGGATGTCAGAGCGAGCAAGGCTTTCTCTGCTGGTTTAAATATTATCAGAAGCACTGTTTCACAACCTACATTTACAACCTAAATGCTATTACAAGGTGTGTCCGAAAAGTAATGCAAATTTTGTAATCTGTATATTTATTGACGATATCTTTACTAATGTTTAGTATTCTTCAAAGTAGTTCCCTTAGGCATCCACACACTGTTTCCAGCGACTCTGCCACGCACTTTAACACGTCCTGGAAGGCTTCAACAGGGACCTTGGCTAGGGCCCTCGGCTAGGGCCCTCATCACGGCGTTGCCATGTTGTGGTTCACAGAGTGGTGTGTCATGTTGGACAACCATGATGTCCAATTTATCGGCCACCAGTTTGTGTACAATTGTTTTGGGAATGTTGATAGTCTCTGCAATCTTCAGGACACTGAAACGACGGTCAGAATTTAACAAATCATTAAGTACAAGCACAATAAAAATTGCATTACGTTCCAGACACACCTTGTAATTCATAGTGTTTCTCTATCATAGGCTGCACTGCTTCTGTTGTGCCAATCTAATCTGCCCAGGGCCTTCACTACAGAACAGTAGTGCAGGCTGATTTAACTCAGTTTATATTAGCACTGAGAGTGTATCATTAACCAATCAGATTTCAAATTTTTCCTGCCTCTGATTGGTTGGTCAGAGCAAACCTGTTAAATCCAGAATGTATAGTTAGAAATTTTACTCTTACAATGGTTGACAGTGGGGAAGAATTTGGCTTACTCTCTGACAAATCCATTTTCAAGCTAGAGAAGCTAGATGTCTTGATGAGAAGTCAGAACACAAGTGCCTACAATTGGCACTAACAAAATATATTTGTTAGTTCTTTTATTTCGGGGAACTGGGTTTAGAATTCTGCCTGCTCTAAAACATAAAACATACATTAGAGTGCAGTATAATGACTGTGGAGAGCCTGTGTGCTCAGAGAGAGTGAATGGGAGGAAATGGTAGGCAGGCAACAGGTGTCAAAGACAATAAATGCCTTTATTTGACAAAAATGACGTGCAAGGTCTCTAACAACTACCAGCTTTGTGATGTGGTCATGGACGAGTGGAAGTGGACTCCAGTGGCAACCTGTGAAGCTTTGGTGAACTCCATGCCCAAGAGGGTTAAAGCCGTGCTGGAAAATAATGTTGGCCACACAAAATATTGACTCTTTGTGCTCAATATGGACATTTTCAGTGTGATATATACATTATGGCTCATAGCTAATGAAACCCCAAATTTCAATATTTCATTCACTTGACTGGCTGGTAAACTTCTCCAACCTACATTCTCTTTTTGTCAAGTACAGTATTGTGAAGACAACATCTGTTTGTGTCTGGGCTCCCATAACACCTTAGCAGTGCCACAGACTTATGGACTGATGGGGCATCATGGGGGTCAGACAGGTCCAGAGTGTAGAGAGGGCCTGGATCACTGGCAGCTCGGAGAGAGAGAGAGAGAGAGAGAGAGAGAGAGTGTTTAAGCATAGTCGCAGTTGCAGTGTGTGGAGAGTGTGTGTATATTTAGTGAACAGTGCAGGACTCCGGCAGGATTAACTCTAACAGCATAACTAAAAGGAGAACCAGAGGGAAACACTTCCTGGTATGCAAACAGTCCGTCTCTCCGCCACAAACCTGATTGATTAATGAGAGTATATGCCGGAGAAAAGTCCTTGAAGTGAAGTTGCCCATTCGTTTTGTCACTTGATTCATTCCCATAGGAGGCTAATGGCTAGAAAAACAGTTGCTGCTATTTGAGCTCAGTCCCCAGATACTTTAATATAGTACAGAAATAAATGTTTCGAATATAAACCTCAAAAGAAGATGGAAAGATGATCATCAAGACACAAACCTATAGTTTACTATTCTTCTTTTCAGCATCTGCCATGTAACGCACACAAACATTATAGACTTACAAATAAAGTAATACTGTATACTTTATTAAAAAAGTAATAAAAAAATTAAATGATGCTGATGTTGTCAGAAATTACGTAGTCTTGTTAAAATGAATCACATTTCATATTCGTACCTGTATTCTGTATGCAGTAACGATTCTGAACATGTCATATGTACAGTATGTTGTTGTGTAGTTGGTTGCGGTTCTATTGCTTTGGCCTTGTGGGAAGAAGGTTGTGTGATGCAAACATCACAGCCGGAACCTGAACACACCCACACACTGAAGGATCTTTGAGGCCCAGAGGGGTGTTTTATTGAGTTGTGGGTTGCTGTGCTCCAGTGTTCACTGTGGGGTTCAGGAGTGTGTGATCCCTTCTAACAAGCTAGTATCATTTTTCGTTCATTCGTTCGAAAGAAAGAAAGAAAGAAAGAGATAGAAAGAAAGGTAGGTAGGTGGGTGGGTGGATGGATGGATGGATGGATGCCCTGCTGAAAAACCAACATGCGAACAGATTTTAAACTCTTTGGGTGATATCTTGAGTAATTAAAAGTCTTTGCCTGAATGTTTTAAAAGCAACTTCAAATGCCTACAGCGATATGTCTAATATAACTTACTTTGAAGTAGATTTACCAAAATGCACAGGCAGTCATCTTTAAATATGAATAAACAAATTAATGATCAAAGAATTACATAAAAACAATGAGATAGTAGGCACATACTTTTTTATAATAAATTTAACAACATAGTTTTTTTGTTAAATATAATACATTAATATTTGTTTTGCCTACCGTGCAGGGTGGGTAGCTCATAGGTTTAAGGCACTGGGATACTGATCGGAAGATCCGGGTTCAAGCCTGGAATCTCCAAGTTGCCGCCCTTGGATCCTCCTCCGAGCAAGACCCTTATCCCTCTGTGCTCCATATCATGGCTGACCCTGCACTCTCACCCCAGCTACCAACAACAAGCTGGTGTATGCGAAGAAAATAATTCGGACAGAAACAGGGTGCAGAGGGGGTCTGAATCACTGACAGCTCAGCAGTGGGACATGTAACTCAACGGAGAGAGAGAGAAAGATAGAGAGAAAGAAAGAGAGAGAGAGAAAGAAGGAAAGAAAAGAGTGGTTAGTCAGAAAAGAGTGGTTAGTTAGAAAAGAGTGGTTAGTCATTTCACTATGCGGTATTATATGTGTGACAAATAAAGGCTATTCTATAACCTCTTAAATACCATGAAGTGGTAGCAAATTGTTCATAAATCTAATAATGTTCAGCTTTTTAAAAATCAAATATTTAAGCCTAATATTTTATTTATATTTTATTGTGGATGTTTTCTCATTTTCACAACATTTAATGCAATTAATAATTTATCAGAATAACTGAAAAGTGTTTACGGGAAATTTCTGGATTATATATATAGTATGTCAGTCCATGCGCCATCTGGTGGACATTCTGCTACGCACAACAAATGTATTTATATTCTAAAACAGAGATGAGCAAACTACGGCCCGCTGGCCACATCCAATCATTCAGTCCGGAAGATTGCTACAGAACCGTCTTAATGAAATCGCACAAAAATTCCCACCTGCCATATCAGTATAAAGTGTAACCGCACAGCCTCCCCAACATTTCACAATATTGAAAATTAAGTTCAAGTTATAGTTGGCATGGCCCTTCAACACACCTCAGGTCTCCCATGTGGCCCTTTAGAATATAATTGCTCCCCCCCACGTTCTAAACAAAAGTGAGTGCAGGATTTCCAAGGCACAAAATGTGGCAAGTTGGAAGAAATGAGCATTCTCATAAATACTCCTCCTTCCTCATAATCATTTCATCTGTTAAATATAAACCGTTATCTTGCTTTAGTTGAATATTGTGCTACTTCATGTCAGTTCAGTAATGCTATGTGGAAGATAAAATGATAACAATAGAAACAGGTCGATTTTTCCAAATTCAAATTTTATCCGTGATGTACATATACATAGAGAGTAAGACATGTACATCAGACATGTACAAAAGTAAGTATATATATAGATAGTAAGACATGCCATGAAGTGCTTTATATAATTATCCGACATGTAAACATGAGAATGTTTTCATGTTCCCTAACATTTTAGATTTATGGACAGATAATAGCTAATGAAAGTAAATAAATAAATAACAGTGCTGTGCTTTTATAAGAGATGAAAGTGTTCCTGGATATGATGACTGTAATATACAATACTGAATACTGGGATGGAGAGATGTTCGATACAGTCTACGCACTTGCAGTGCAGCTTATTAAAGAGCGGTTGAGCTCTTTATTTAATTATACTTGTGTGATCTAAAGGGTTTTAGTAGTGTTTTGGTAATTTTGGGAAACTAATTTGGAGACTAAAAGTTTCTATTCACATGTGACTTTGGTAAAGAATTTACTTTTCTTTTCAGAGTCTACAACAAAAGAATAGTAAAATAAAGTGTGTGCCGCCCCTCTGTGCAGTTGTCTGACAATTGTTCTAATACCAGAAATCATGTAGAACAGAAGAGTAGCATACCCACTGTGAATGATCAGGGATCATCTTCCCCCAGCTATGAAATGCTGTCCTCTGCCCCTGTTTGTCTTTGGTTCCCCATCGTGCTTATGCTTTTTTGCCAGTGGTGCTCGGTGCATAGTGAACCCTTCTGAGTGGCGAATCATCACAGCTTTTTATTAAAGTCTGGATTTAGTTCCTGCTTTCAGTATTATTACAAAGGAAATATAAGCAAGCAAAACAACTATTGCTACATTTATTTAAGAATTATTATATGCATTCTCTTCTCATGACGGAATAAAGGTAAATGATTAACTTGGTTATTTCCTTTTAAAACATAAATAGTTTGCTTTTATATGGATAAGAATTTATGGCTGTGATTATAAGTGTCACGGCTCTCTCTCTCTCTCCTCGCTCGGCCCTGCTCTTTTCACACACACACACACACACACACACACACACACACACACACACACAAACCAAACTCACCTGTTCTCTCGCTCTTCCCTGCTCTTTCGCCCCACACACACACACACACACACACACACACACGCACTCAATCACACTACTCAGTCTCAGGTGTTCCTAATCCCATCTCATTCTCCATCCCGCTTCATATAGCCCGGCTCTCCCTTCATTCCCCGTCCGGGCTCGTAAGACATAGGTTGTGTCGCGGACCCGGTCTATATCTATATATATGCCTAACCTTTGTTCTGTTCCTGTTTCCAGTTCTACCTTTGTGTTTCCCGTTTCCGTCTGTTTCCCGATTCCGGACTTCCAAGCCGGTTCCAGCTCTCCGGTACTCCCGGTACCACGGCGCGCAGCGCGCAAGGCTCCCAAGCCTATCTGGCCGCTCCGTTTGAACGGCGTCTCTTTTGTTTGTTGGACGATTTAAATAAATCCTTTGTTTTTGGAATTCCCGTTTCCCCGTGTGTCTGTGCAGCGCACCACCACCGTTACAGAAGCCCGGACCGAAACAGCTCAACCCGGAAGTCGCGCTTCCGCCGCGGTCGGAAGCCGCGTCCGCGACTCCCGAACCTGGAAGTCGCGGCTCCGCCGCGGTGCGGATAGCGGAGCAAGCCGGACCCGGAAATAGCTGCTCCGCCGCGACCCAGGTTATTTTTTCCATTTTTCCATTTTTTCCATTTTTTCCTTTTTGTTTTTCCTTTTTTTTTCATCAGACACACGAGCCCGCCGACATGTTTTTGCATCCGGGTTGCCACGATTCGGGATGCGCCCCCCTCGAAGCCCGCGAGTTGCCGCCGTCGCCCCGCTCCCCCCCCGCCACGGGCTACGCCGGCTCGGAGGAAGACTGCCACGCCTGCCTGGTTCGCTGTATGGCAATATTCAACCAGTACCCAGACCAGTTTACTACTGATCGTGCCAAAATCTCCCATATCGCCATGCAGTTGACCGGTCCCGCTCTTCGTTGGGCAGGTGAAATCTGGGACCAGGGAGGACTTTTCACGCAGTCGGCGGACTGTTTCATGGACCTGGATCTGGGAGGTTTTCGGGGGGAACTCTCCCAAGAATTTTTTTGGGGGGGGGCGACCTACCGCGTTCCAGTGCGGCGGCTACTCAGCCGAACCTGCGGCCCTGCCCAAGATGGCCGCCGAACCTGCGGCCCAGCCCAAGATGGCCACCGAACCTGCGGTCCTGCCCAAGATGGCCGCCGAACCCGCGGTGGCCCCTGGCAACCGTGTAAATGGCCGCCGAACCTGCGGTGCCGCCGAACCTGCCCAAGATGGCCGCCGAACCTGCGGTCCCTGCCCAAGATGGCCGCCGAACCTGCGGCCCAACCGTGGCCAAAGATGGCCGCCGAACCTGACGGCCCAACCGTGCCCAAAATGGCCGCCAAACCTGCGGCCCAAATGCCCGCCAAAATGGCCGCCGAACCCTGCGGCCCAGCCCAAAATGGCCGCCGCCCAAACCTGCGGCCCCAGTGCAAAAGGGCCTCCGAGCCCGAGAGGATGCCGTGGGGGCCTCCGAGCCCTGAAGAGGATGCCGTGGGGGTCTCCGAGACCGAAGAGGATGCCGTAGGGGCCTCCGAGCCCGAGGACACGCCCCGTAGGGCCTCCGAGCCCGAAGAGGATGCCCGTGGGGGCCTCCGAGCCCAAAGGAGGATGCCGTGGGGGCCTCCGAGCCCGAGGGCCCCACCTGTTCCGCCCAGGTCCCGTGCCCCGCCTGTTCCGCCCAGGTCCCGTGCCCCGCCTGTTCCGCCCAGCCTGTGCCCAGTGTCCCTGTCCAGCCTGTCCCAGGTTCCCCTGTCCCAGGTCCCGGTCCCGCCTGTTCCGCCCAGGCGGGTCCTCCTGTTCCTTTAGTTCAGGTTGCCCTGCCTGTTCCGCCCAGGTCCCGTGCAGGTCCTGCCTGTTCCGCCCAGTGTCCCTTGTCCCTTTAGTCCAGGTTCCGCCTGTTCCATTTAGTCCGCCCAGGTCCCGCCTGTTCCGCCCAGGTCCCGTGCCCCGCCTGTTCCGCCCAGGTCCGTTCCCGTCCCGGCCCCGCCTGTTCCGCCCAGGACCCGTCCTCCCGTTAGTCCAGGTCCCGCCTGTTCCGCCCAGGTCCCCTCCCCAGTCCCGTTAGTCCAGGTTCCGCCTGTTCCGCCCAGGTCCCGTCCTCCGCCTGTTCCGCCCAGGTCCCGTGCCTCCGCCTGTTCCGTTCCGCCCAGGTCCCGTCTCCCGTTAGTCCAGGTCCCGCCTGTTCCCGCCAGGTCCCCAGTCCCGTTAGTCCGCCCAGGTCCCGCCTGTTCCGCCCAGGTCCCGTCCCCTGTCCCCTGTTAGTCCAGGTCCCGTCCTAGGTCCCCTGTTCCGCCCAGGTCCCCCTGTCTCACCAGTCCCGCCGGCTCCGCCCAGGCCCACTGCCCCTCCTGCCCAGTCCCGCCGGCTCCGCCCAGGCCCACCCGCCGGCTGCCCAGGTCAGTCCCGCCGGCTCCGCCCAGGCCCACTGCCCCGTCAATCCCGCCGGTTCCGCCCTGGCCCACTCTCCCGTCAGCCCCAGTCCCGCCGGCTCCGCCCTGGCCCAACTCTCCCGTTAGTCCCTGACCCGCCGGCTCCGCCCTGGCCCACTCTCCCGTCCGCCCTAGTCCCTGACCCGCCGGCTCCGCCCTGGCCCACTCTCCCGTTAGTCCCTGACCCGCCGGCTCCGCCCTGGTTCCCAGGGAAGCCGGAACCTCCTGGCCCCCCTGTCCCGGCCGACTTCCCTGGCCCGCCCTCTCTCCCTCATTTAGTTGAGGAGCGTCTGGAATCCGCTCCTAGGAGGGGGGGTGATGTCACGGCTCTCTCTCTCTCTCCTCGCTCGGCCCTGCTCTTTTCACACACACACACACACACACACACACACACACACACACAACCAAACCAAACTCACCTGTTCTCTCGCTCTTCCCTGCTCTTTCGCCCCACACACACACACACACACACACACACACACGCACTCAATCACACTAGTCTCAGGTGTTCCTAATCCCATCTCATTCTCCATCCCGCTTCATATAGCCCGGCTCTCCCTTCATTCCCCGTCCGGGCTCGTAAGACATAGGTTGTGTCGCGGACCCGGTCTATATCTATATATATGCCTAACCTTTGTTCTGTTCCTGTGTCCAGTTGTTTTCCCGTTCCCGTCTGTTTCCCGATTCCTGGACTTACAAGCCGGTTCCAGCTCTCCGGTACTCCCGGTACCATGGCGCGCAGCGCGCAAGGCTCCCAAGCCTATCTGGCCGCTCCGTTTGAGCGGCGTCTCTTTTGTTTGTTGGACGATTTAAATAAATCCTTTGTTTTTGGAATTCCCGTTTCCCCGTGTGTCTGTGCAGCGCACCACCACCGTTACAATAAGGAAGTGATTAGGTATATTTTTTATTACTGTGGAGATGCTCAGGATTACACAATCTGCCTGAATTCACACACATCAAAAACCAGCAGCAATAGTTTTCTCAGTTGTGTTTCTTTAGAAATCTTGTTGTCTCTGAGTCACAAAGATTTGGATCAGGATTGAAAAAATGATTTCCAACTTCCAAATAAAAAATAAATATTATAGATTAAAAGCTTAAAAATAAACGTACATATTTCTAATGCAATATGCATGTTCGATGTTCTGTGAAAAATAGTTTATATTTAAAGTATCAAGACAAATAAAAGTACGAGAAGCAGTTTTATACCACTTACTCAGTCAGTCAGCCAGAATACAGGTAACGTTTTGCTTCTTACCGAGGAGATCAGAGGACAGGAAGGAGATCCGCATGTTCTCCAGATTGGTCCTTAATACATGGTACGCTTTCTCTATTCGTAACTTAATAACATAAACATAAACATAAATGCTGCTCAGGTCGTCTCCTTTTTCCTACTAGTGTGTATTCCGGGGGTCCTGCTGGGGTTACCGACAACGCTGCCAGGGCCATGTTAACCTCGACCCATTTTTTTAGCAGGTTGACGTGGTATACCTGGGTCGCCGCTCTCTTTGCCCAGTTGTTGTAGCCGGTAATTTACAAGGCTTTTTTTTTTCTAGGACCGTGTATGGCCCATGCCAGGCGAAGAACTTGCAGGCCAAGCTTGGGACCAGAAGCAGAACTTTGTCACCAGGCTTAAACTCTCTTAATCGGGCCGGACGATTATAGGTGCGGCTCTGTTCCGCCTGTGCTTGTTCAAGTGTTCACGCACGATCTGTGTTATCTTATCTATGTGGCTTTGCAAGTCCTTCACATAGTCTTTCACCACGTCGAGTAAACCCCAGGGTCTCCTCCTGAACAGGAGCTCAAATGGGGTGAAGCCAGTCAACGCCTGCGGGGTTTCCCTGATCTCAAACAGGACGTACGGGAGTAGCAAATCCCAGTTCCTCCCGTCCTCATCTACGACGCGTTTGAGCATTCTTTTGAGAGTCTGGATTGGAATCCAAGATGGCGCCGCTGATGGCTGCCTCGGTGGGGAGCTCCTCAGTTTTGTTAGTGTTTTTGTTTTTTCCTGTTTTATGTTTTTCAAACATAATTACTTATACACAAGACGAACTGCTTAACATTCGTCTTAACACTCGTCTTAATACATAATTTTAAACCCATTTTTGATTTTTCCGACGTCTTGTTGGACATTGCAGTTAGCGGGGCCGCACTGCTGCTTAGGCGCTTTAGGAAGCGTCGACGTGGGAAGCGAGCCGGCGCGCTCGTCAAGCTCAGACAGCGCGGCTTGAGAACCGCGCTGCCAAGCATTCACCTGGCGAATCTCCGCTCTCTACCCAACAAAATGGACGAACTTCTCCTGCTTACACGGTTAAATAAGGACTTCTTAAACTCTGCTGCTTTGTGCTTCACGGAGACCTGGCTGAACGGAACAATTCCGGACAGCGCGCTGTCTCTACCGGACTTTCAGCTGTTTAGAGCGGATCGCGATACGGAATCAACGGGGAAATCGCGCGGTGGCAGGACATGCTTTTACATCAACAAAAGGTGGTGTACAGATACAACTGTGTTAAATAAGATGTGCTGTCCTGATGTTGAAGTGCTCTTTATTAACTGTAAGCCGTTCTACTCGCCGCGTGAGTTCGCATCGTTCATTCTAGTGAGTGTTTACATTCCACCCCAAGCGCACGTGAACACCGCGCTGCAGCAGCTGTCTGATCTGATCACAGACACAGAACAACAACACCCGGACTCTGTTTTAATAATCCTCGGTGACTTTAATCAAGCAAAACTCACACGTGAACTGCCTAAATTCAAACAACACGTGTCCAACCAGAGACAATAATATCTTGGACCACTGCTACACAACAATAAAGGACGCATATCGCTCTGTCCCCAGAGCAGCTTTAGGACTCTCTGACCACTGCCTGGTTCATCTTTTACCAACTTACAGACAAAAACTTAAAACTGCTAAGCCAGTGATAAGGACTGTAAAGAGATGGACTGTCGAAACGGAGAGGGCTCTCGAAGCCTGTTTCGATTGCACTGATTGGAGTGTTTTTGATGCTGCCACTACGGATCTGGACGAGCTCACAGAGACTGTAACATCATACATCAGTTTCTGTGAGGATATGTGCATCCCTACCAGGACTTATTTAAGATACAACAATGATAAGCCCTGGTTCACACCAAAACTCAGACAGCTTCGACAAGCCAAAGAGGATGCTTTCAAGAGCGGGGACAGGATCGTGTACAATCAGGCCAAAAACACACTGACGAAGGAGATTAGAGTGGCTAAGAAGAGCTACGCTAAAAAGTTGGAGAACCAGTTTTCTGCCAACGATCCTGCAACAGTGTGGAAAGGCCTGAAAGATATCACGAATTACAAAACACCATCCCCCAGCACTGAGGCAAATCAAAAGCTTGCAGACGAACTGAATGAGTTCTACTGCAGATTTGACACCTCCGGACATTCACCCCACACCCGCACTGACCACCTCTATACCCAGCCATCAACACCTCCAGGAATCCCCCTCTCCTCCCCCCCTGCATTTCAGATCAGTGAAGACAATGTGCGCCAGGTCTTTAAAAAACAAAAGAGGAGGAAAGCACCAGGCCCAGACGGTGTGTCACCAGCCTGTCTGAAAACCTGTGCTGACCAGCTTGCACCTATCTTCTCTATGATCTTCAACAGGTCACTGGAGCTCTGCAAAGTACCATCATGCTTTAAGAGCTCCACTATCATCCCCATCCCAAAAAAGCCCAAAATCGCAGGACTAAATGACTACAGACCCGTGGCATTAACATCTGTGGTCATGAAGTCATTTGAAAGACTGGTGTTGGCGTATCTGAAGGACATCACTGAACCCCTGCTGGACCCTCTGCAGTTTGCCTACAGAGCAAACCGGTCTGTGGATGATGCAGTCAATATGGGACTGCATTATTCTCTACAACATCTGGACAGACCAGGGAATTATGTGAGGATTCTGTTTGTGGACTTCAGTTCAGCGTTCAACACCATCATCCCACCACTGCTCCAGAACAAACTCACCCAGCTCTCTGTTCCTAGCTCTGTCTGTCAATGGATCACCAACTTTCTCACTGACAGAAAACAGCTAGTCAGAATTGGCAATATAACATCCAGCAGCCGTACCATCAGCACTGGTGCCCCCCAGGGATGTGTTCTCTCCCCACTGCTCTTCTCTCTGTTACACCAATGACTGCACCTCTAATGACCCTTCAGTTAAACTCCTAAAGTTCGCAGACGACACTACTGTGATCGGCCTCATCCGGGATGGTGAAGAATCTGCGTACAGACAGGAGGTTGAGCAGCTGGCTGTCTGGTGCAGTCTTAACAACCTTGAGCTCAACACGCTCAAAACAGTGGAGATGATCGTGGACTTCAGGAGAAACCCACCTACACTTCCCCCTCTCACCATCATGAACAGCACTGTGACTACAGTGGAGTCATTCAGGTTCCTGGGTACCACCATCTCTCAAGACCTGAAGTGGGACAATCACATCGACTCTGTTGTGAAAAAGGCCCAGCAGAGGCTGTACTTCCTTCGTCAGCTGAGGAAGTTCAACCTGTCACAGGAGCTGCTTGTTCAGTTTTACTTATCCATCATTCAGTCTGTTCTCTGCACTTCCATAACTGTATGGTTCAGCTCAGCCACAACAACTGACCTCCAGAGAATACAACGGATAGTCCGGACTGCTGAAAGAATTATCGGTTCCTACCCTTGCCCACTCTTCAAGAACTATACTCCTCCAGAGTGAGCAAAAGGGCTCATAAAATCACTCTGGACCCCTCACACCCAGCACACTTTCTTTTTGAACTGCTACCCTCTGGCCGACGCTTTAGATCATTAAAGACCAGAACAGCCAGACACCAGAACAGCTTCTTTCCTCAGGCCATCAGCCTCACGAACATTTAAACGTTCTCCTCACTGTGCAATAATTTATGTGCAATACTTAATCTACTTACTCTTATTCTACCCATACTTATTTATTATTTATTCATATAGTATTCACTTTTCTATATCTTATACAGATATCCACAATCTGTATATTGCACCTTATAACTTTTACATTGCACATTGTATCATCTGCTGCTCTTTTATAATTCTGTAATTTTTAATAATTTTTAATATTATTATTTTACTCTTTGTTACCTGTGCCTTTGTATGTGAATTGTATGTTATCTGTATGTAAACTGAAAGCTCTGTCACTAAGACAAATTCCTTGTGTGCGTAAGCATACTTGGCAATAAAGCTCTTTCTGATTCTGATTCTGATTCTGAACAGCTCCATGAGACCATCCATTTGCGGATGATACACCGATGTCCTGATGTGTTTGACCTGTAACAGGCGACAGAGGTCCACCATTAGTTTCGACATGAAAGGCCTACCTTGGTCTGTTAGCAGGTCTTTAGGGATCCCGACGCGGCTGAAGAGGAGTATCAGCTTTGCCTGAGCTTTGAAGATCCTCCTTCGCCTTTTTCAGCGGTACGGCCTTGGGATAACGCGTGGCGTAGTCAACCATGACGAGTATTTACTCGTGGCTGCGGGCCGACTTCGGCAGGGGTCCCACGAGGTCAATTCTCATTCTCTCGAAGGGGACCCCAAGGACCTGCAGTGGGATGAGTGTGGCGGGGGTGGCTCCGTGGGTGCAGTACGCTGTGCCAGCTGGATTACCGCATCCGTTTTGTCCTTCGGTACCACCAGGAAGTCGCACGGCTGTTCTCGACGGCTTGTGTGGTAATACAGTAGCCCGCCCACCAATTTGAAGTACGTTTGTGGCATCGGCTGCGGCATATCCTCCTTGCACAGTACCTGGTACCAACAATGTTTCAGCCGCTCATCCTCTCTCTGCTCTCAAGCAAAACTGCCCTCGCCTAAGACCTGGCGATAGAGACTTGACACTGGGTTATTGTCAGTGTTACACTCACCGTCCACTCCTGTATCAGCGGCTCCTTCCTCGTCGCCCATTAGCGGGGCTGGTTCTTTCCACGGCCTGTCTTCTCTCGGTCTCCAGACACCTGGCACTGGAAACCTGGCCATTCTCTACCTATGAGGCGAGGGACAGGAAGACCCGGGACTAGCTCTATTGTTAGTGGCCACTCACCCACGTCATTCGCCAGCCATACTCTGGTGGTGGCGACCTCCTGGACATCCCCGTGTACGCAGGTCACCAGGATGGTTTAAGTGCTCCTCAGCTCCTGACCCACGACCAAAGGCCTGGCCAGTGTGACGCTGCTGCCCGAGTCTATGAGCGCCATCACAGTCCTGCCGTTCAGCCTGACTTCCTCAACCGGTGCAGGCGGATCTGTAGGGAAGTGTATGGCGCACCCTGCCAGCCAGGGCTTCTTCCCCTGTGTTGGCGACGAGAGTCCAGGGTCGTTGGGCATGGGCTCATACCGATGCGACGGCGGCGAGCGACTGTTATCGGGCCGGGGTCTTCTAGGTCTGTTGGACCAATCCTTGTGCTTGTGCTCCGTGAACGGGTGCGCACGAGCACGGAGGTCTAACCTGTCAAAGTCTAGCATGGAGACCGCGCATTCGAGTGCCTCCACCACTTCTTTGGGGTTCTTTGGGTCATGCATGCTTACAGCCTTCTGTTCGTCTGCCGGCAGGGACTTCACGAACTTGTCCATCGCCACTTTCTCTACGACCTCCAGCGTGGAGTTCCTATCTGGTTGGAGCCACTGTTTTGTTTTCGTAAGAGATTTTCCATCTCGGCTTTAGGTGCCGACCCGGTTCTGTACGTCCTGTAATATGCCAGCTGCGCTTTCCCCACAAGGAGGGGGGCTATCAGTCTAGCCCACGCACGTTTGGGCCAGTCCTTTGGTTGATGACCGGATTGCGTCCCAGACATGTTCTATCTCATGGGACCGCCCTCTGGCCATGTGCTTTCTGTTTTCCTATAACACGGGTGCTGAAGTGGTGCTGTCCTTTCAGCACCCATGAGGCAGTGGTGTTCGGAACGCTTGCTCGGTTTCGGCAGTGCTTTGTGTCGTCACAAAGCATACTTAATAATAGATAGACCAAACACCTTAACAAATAAAAATTAAATGCATTAAATTGTCAATTCGACAGTCTTACATTTACAAAGAAATAAAGTCGACACTACTGGCTTGAAAAAGTGAGCTCAGTAGTGCATACACTAAACACTGATTTAAAGTGGCTATAGTTCCAAAACACAATACACTGCATTGTGGTAGCTGAAGTAAGTTTACAACACTCCTTCCTTCTGTACAGACGTTTGATGGAGAGATGTAAATATGATCAAGGAGTGTGTAGTTTTCTGTAGTGGCAGCTGGGAAGACTTGCACGTAATCTTTTGATTGAAATAACTCCAGTATTGGTTTATTTCCAGAAGATTGCAGCAGATCTTCATTAAAGTCCCCACAGACAATGACTGGACAGTGATTCATTATGTCAATAGCTTCAAGCTAATTTTGAAGATTTGGCAAGAAGTGACATAAACTGTAATTTGGTTACAGGAGCAGTTGAAACAGTTCTTTTCACTGCAACTCCACCTCCTTCTTTTTTTGCCATTTCTATATTCTTCGTGTGGGCGATCTTTCTGTTTCGAGCAAACATTGTATATCCTGTTAACAGTAAATTGGGTGGAATGGAGGAGCCAGACAGGTGACTTTCTGTAACACATAAAACATCAGACAGCAAGAATTATTTGTGTGATTGGACATCCTCCATGTGAGCTGCCAGTCCTTGTACATTGTGGTGTACTATTTTAAGACACCGGACGTCTCTTGTGAGTTGGACATGTTCTAAAAGTGGCATCACACCTTTAAAAGAGAGTGTTTTCATGCCTTGAAGTGACTCATTGATTTTAGGAGCTGCATATATCTTCTTTTCTTATATGCAGTCCATATAAGAGTCCATTTCTTATATGCAGTCCATGAAATGAGGTTGTTCTGCTGAGTGCGACATTGCCGTCAATTGCCAACATTCCTGGTTCAAAAAAATGCTTCAGCAACACAACGGCACACTGCATCGTCATCCCCTGAACTTTGTGAGCAGTGCAGGCATAGGCTAGTCTTACGGGGAACTGGTGCCTGACCACTCCTTTGCTGAGTCTTTTTTCAGAACGCTCAATATACACAACGTTATCCTGTTCGCCGTCTGTTCTCTTGCGGTATTTCTGGCCAGCACTGGGATTGTCCAGTTCAAGTCCGATCCTCTTTACTGTGATCACACTATTGATGGTGTCCTGGACAATTTTGGCAATTTTCCCAAAACTGCCATTAGCGAGTCCATCCTCCACGTCCAGATTTCTGACAAGCATTACGCGCACTCCAGCTGACACTTGTACAACGTCAGGCAAGTGCTGCTTTTTACCTTTCACAGGTATAGCAAGTCTTTTCATCTCTCCTGTTCATTCTCCTGTTCTGTAGTCTTCAGCTTCTACATTCACAATGTCAGGATACAATTGCACTGTTGTGTTTCTCAACTTCTTTGTTTGTGGCGAAAATGTGCAGGATGTTGTGTGGAGAGTCTATGGGGTTTGTCAAACACGGAGCAAGCAATGCTCTATCCTCTTCATCAAGAGCCTCGTGCTTTGGCTTCATGTGAATCCTGTTCAATAGCTTTGCAAATGTAAGGTCTTCCTTTTGCAGCATAATCTCTGTGAGGTTGACTATTTCAAAATGCTCTTTCCAATAGTCCGGCACATGGTTTTGATATACACACAGAGGCTTCGCTTTACTCAGAGGTGGCAGTTGATAAAAGTCTCCCACCGCTAGAACAGAGACAACACCAAATGGTTTCTTGCTGCCTTTGATCTGTTGAAATCTCCAGTTGACATAGGCAAACAGATCCTTCAAAACCATGGACACTTCATCAATGATGAGAATCTCCGTGTTTGACAACATCGCTGTAACTTCGTCCAGAGCGTTCCCCAGCGCTTGATATGGAGGATTTAAGGTTCTGGGCAGTTTTAAAATGGAGTGCAGTGTTTTGCCAGAAATGTTAAATGCTGCTGTTCCAGTGAATGCAGTCAACAGCACCGTTGGCAAAGAAATGTCCCCTTGTTCCCGAAATCATGGGAGTTGGCGTAGTGTCTTGGTGGTTTCTGCATGTATGCACTTAATCACGTGCGATAAAAAAAACTGCTCGGGATGCTGACCCCACACACACTTCAAACACCACTGACGAACGGCGTAGAAAATACACACCTGCGTCTGTTTTAAGCTTAGATAAAGCTGTTGAACATATTCGACGCTAAATGGTGGTACCTCTATTTTTGGTACGAGTCCGTCTCCATCTTCATGTGAAAGCTGGAATTCAGGAACATCATCCTTTTCACCGTCCTGTTCTGGTTCTTCAGGCATCCTTTCAATGATGCACTTCAAACGTACAACTTCCACTTCTGGAGCAAACGCTGTCCACACGTCCTCAAACATCCCCTGCTTCTGTAGAATTTGAAAAGCTTCATCCAACTTGGCTCTGTCCTTTTCGTACTTGTTTTGGTTCTCCTTTACTACTCTGGAGACTGGTAGAAGAAAATGGAAGTTGGGTAGTTTATGTGGGCATTGTTGTAAAACAGCTCATAAGTAGGATAAGCAGGATGCTTCAGCTGTACATTGGAGCGGTGAGGAAGGTACAGCTTCAGCAGTCTGCCATAGAACTTCTCGGGCTGCTTTTCTTGACAGAATCGGGCGTACCTTATAATTGCGGGCTTGCCGACAGTCCCCCATGTACCCCATGTCGTTCTGCAGGCAGTGAGCGTTTTTATCTTTAGATTGACTCCCATAGACAATGCGGTATTTCGAGGCAAAATCTGCAAGGCACAATTTTTCAAAGAATCTGGGTTTTTGTTTTTCAGTGCACTGAGGGGAAGGCTCATTTTTAGTACGTCATCATCCGTTTGATTGAAAACGACGGCACGTGAACACTTCTTCAAAGGTAAGCTAGAGCCACAGACTCCTGTGCATTTACTCGTCTGTGTTTTGAATTAGCTTGCATTATCTGTTTCATTTCGTCTCGTTCGTTGACGTTGGATTTACGGACATCTTGTACAACAGATTTCAGCAGGTCATTCATCTCGTGTTTAGACTTGGAAATGTTTGACAAAGTACAGGCTTGGATATATGGCAACTCTCCTCACCTCATCGAGGGTGTTCTCTTGCATAGTTAATGCCATTGCTTCCAGTTTTGGGACAGAGAAAAATCCAACGGGCTTATTACCTTGAGCTAGGACAATGCTGAATATTACTCTGCAATATCAGGTGGTTGCAAGCATGTGTCGAGAGTGAGACCGTATGGAAGAAAGCCATATTATATGTTTTTGGTTCCGGCTGGAGTGAATCTAGTATAGCCTATAGGAAAGCATTAAAAACTGCTAGATCTGATTACTTTTCATATCTTTTAGAAATAACAAACATAACAATAGGTATTTATTCAATACAGTGGCAAGATTAACAAAAAACAAAGCATCAACAGGAGTCGTTTCTCTCCAGCAGCACAGCAGTAATGATTTTATGAATTATTTTACATAAAAAATGTATACTATTAGAGATAAAATTGTTACCATGCAGTGGTCAGGAACAGAATCGGATCTGATAGTGCTTTATCGAACTCCTAAGGTTCTATTCCACTCATTCTGCACTATAGGAGTGGAAGAATTTTATAGACTTATTGAATGATCTAAACAACGTGTATGTTTGACCCTATTCCCTCTAAATGACTAAAAAAGGTGCTTCCAGAAGTCTTGGATCCACTTCTGAATAAATTCATTAGGCTTTCAAACAGGCTGTTATTAAACCTCTCATTAAAAAAACACAACTTGAACCCGACCAATTCATTAATTACAGACCGATTTCGAATCTTCTTTTTCTTTCAAAAATATTGGAAAAAGCAGCGTCTTCACAATTATGTTCTTTTCTAGAGAAAAATAGTATCTGTGAGGATTTCTAGTCAGGATTTAGACTGAATCATAGTACTGAAACTGCTCTCATTAGAGTATCAAATGATCTGCTACTATTATCCGACCGTGGCTGTATCTCTTTATTAGTGCTACTGGATCTTAGTGATGCTTTCCACACTATTGACCACACCATTCTTTTGAATAGACTCAGAAAGTATGTTGATATTAGTATTAATTGGTATTGGTATTAATTATCTGACCGGCATCAATTTGTGGCAGTGAATGAAGAGGTATATCATATAGATCAGAAGTACAGCATGGGGTTCCTCAAGGCTCAGTACTAGGGCCATTACTTTTCACGCTTTACATGCTACCCTTAAGAGATATCATCAGGAAACATGGTGTTAACTTTCACTGTTATGCTGATGCTCCGGGAACTTTTCCCATAAAACCTTACATCACAAATTACATTTACATTTACAGCATTTGGCAGACGCTCTTATCCAGAGAAATTGAATGGCATCTTTACTTATATTAGTCTGTTTTCTGTTTATTCCGAGGTCGTCATCATCACCACTCAGATCCAGTCTGTATCCTGATCACATGATCACTGCAGGCCCTGATCCAGTCCTTATCCAGATGATGATCAGCACTGATAGACAACCATCATGAATATAGTTTACTAGTTTGTTGGTGAACTGCCCCCCCGACTGAAGGTTTTTTTCTCCATTTGTGTTTTGGTTCCTTGCCGCTGTTGCTTATGGCTTGCTCAGATGGGGAAACTTAATTGTTTAGATTTTTGTTATAAAAACTAAAATTTGTGCAAAAACAAAAATTTTGTTCATTTTTGTCATTTATTATTATTATTATTATTATTATTATTATTATTATTGTACAGCTGCTTTGACACAATCTCTATTGTTAAAAGCGCTATATAAATAAAGGTGACTTGACTAATGATTATTCAATTAATTGATCGAGTAATCAGTTAATTGTTCTATGAACTAAATCTGCACATTTATCTGCATTTTTAAAACACACTGTATCTCCTGTATACGGCCGCTGCAGAGGGGTTTTTAATGCACTGGACATAAATACAAATATATACATCAATTTCAAATTACTTGCGCATTATACAATGGTTTGAGCTGAAATTATCCCAAACTTTGGAAACTTTTTACCATTTACTTTGACCTGATTCTTCTCTCTGCTCCTAAAATGTACATTCTGCTGGCTATGTTGTCTTTACCTGTCAGAGAACTCTAGAAGTAGAAACCTACACGTTACCAAAACAATTGTGGCACAGGACAAAATTAGATGGTAAATGCAAGTGCAAAATACTCATTTGTGAAAAGATTGTGGGACCATAAAATAACTCGTAACCCTTTCAAAAATTAATAAAAACAAGTAAACAGTTATTTACCTACTGCACAAAAGAAACAACAGCATCTAATATAAAACAATAATTTACAATCCCAAAGCTGGACGTATGGCTAATCGGGAGCTCCATCACCGTACGACTCTGGTCCTATTTGTAGGCACGCAGGCTATACGAAAACCTTGGGCTAAACTGCAACATCACCTGGGATGGCAGAGGAGGAAGACGGTGAAAGCACCTGTTACCACTTTTATACCAGAAGCGAGAGGCCACACGCTACAACCCGACCGTGATGCTGATTCACCTCAGCGGGAACAGTATTGGGCTGCCGGGCACTAACCGTCTGAGTCTGCTGCGCCGCATGAAAAAGGACATCAAGGAGGCCATGATATTGTTCCTAGGTACAAAAATCATCTTTTCGGGAATCCTTCCTCACCGTGTTTGGAGGTACCAGACCACTGCTAGCGGTTATGGTCTGGAACGAACACGGCGTTGGATAAACGGCGTGATGTCAGGCTTCATGAGAGGACTGGGAATGCGGGTCATTTGGCATCATGACATTGTTCTCCAGCAATTACAAGATGATGGAACCCATTTTAATTCAGAAGGAAATCGCGTGATGGAGCACAATTTTCTAGTTCTAGCGTCCGAGGTTCAAAATTAGTCACCCACAGAAACAAAAAGGCTCTTTTAAGAGCCACCAACTCTGTTGTTTCCCGATAAAGCAGCTTTCACAACACCAACTATTCTGTCTGTGTGTGTGTGTGTGTGTGTGTGTGTGTGTGTGTGTGTGTGTGTGTGTGTGTATATATATATATATATATATATATATATATATATATATATATATATATATATATATGTCATGGTTTTTGGCTATTTTCTCCGCCCTTGCCTTTTTTTTCCCCTGCCTTGCGCTTGATTCCCTTCTCCTCCTTTTCATCTTATTGCTTGCACCTGCTTCTCATTTAAACGCCCCTATTTAAACCCCCTTCTTTCCTTACACTCTGCTTGGTCTTTGTTCATCCTGAGCTACGTATCGCGGTCTGTTCTTTTTACGGGACATTTTCGAGATTCCCGAGTGCTCCGCGCAGCCTTTCTTTCGTCTTCGGATATTCTTCGCAGACCTCCCGAGCGCCATGCTTCCGAGTTTTCCCGTGTCTCAGACCCCGGATCCCTCAGTGTAAGATCTCTTCCTTTTCCTTTCAGCTCTCTCTTTTTTTCCCCCGTTCTCTTTGCGCACTCTTCTTTCCTCTTGGTTATTTTACCGGCTTAGTCGATTGGTTTCGTTTTCGCGCTCGTCTTCCTATACCCTTTCGGTTTCACCTTTATTCGTTATTTTTCCTTTCCTCTAGCACTACTGCTCCTCCCTTTTTAGTTTCGATAACTCTTTATCGTGCCATTCCTTTTCGCTTGTAGCCTTGAATTTTTTGTCACATTTAAGATCTCTTTTCAGCTGTTTCAATAAATTTATTTTCAGTCTTTTTGAGTATTTGAGTTCTGTTCATCTTTTCAATTTTTGTGTTGTAACTATTTTGCCTTATCTGTCATTTAGAGTATTTGAGTTTTCTGTTCACCGTTTCATTATTTGTGTTGTAACAATTTTTCCTGGTTTCTCTCCCTTCTCGTCTCTATCTTGGAGTCTGACTCCGCCTCTGGGTCCTTCCCCATTCTCCCTCCCTGCTTCAAGGCTCTATTGCCTCCAAGCCTGTGTCATATAGTATATATATTCATATATATATATATATATATATATATATATATATATATATATATATATATATATATATATATATATATATATATATATATATATATATATATATATATATGTATGTATATATATATATATATATATATACCTGTGTGCTACCATGTGTATATATATATATATATATATATATATATATATATATGTATATATATATATATATATATATATATATATATCTATATATATATATATATATATATATTCCATATCAATCTTCAATATGTAGCTAACAGTACGTGTATGTATGTATATGTATGTACTAATCAGTGGAGCAGTAATTGTATAGGTTACATCAGCGGGCGCATGGCCGAATATACAGTGGGTGTGGCTGAAACCGAAGCCGTAAGGAACAGAGATTCATGTGGTGCGTTTGTTCATAACAATTAATTACAGAATCCTTCGTGGTCTGTCTTGTATTTTTAACTATTTATTTTAGCTGTAATAACATGCTTTGGTTCTTTTAAGACATGACAGTTCTTACAGTATAAGGGGTAGGGGGTGATTAGCTAATGGAGACCTGCGCGGGATGGATTTTTATCCCGTGCTAGCTTGTGCATAAATATGTTATAAATATGTTATCTGATCGGCAATGTTTATTAAGTTTTATGAATTTCAGAGGAAAAGTCGTCAGCTGGAGGAAGAGGTACAAGCTGATCACAAGGCAAAGGAAAGGCTCACCAGGGAACTGGAGAGACAGCGTCGCATTAAACAGAAGGAGATTGCGGTCGAACAAACATGTATCGTTGCATCACTTCTCAAAGAATCCCACCTTCTCCACAGGCATCCAGGGAACAGGACCCCAGGCAAGCACAGGCAGAGACACTGCTCACCCCAAAGGTAGAAGCCACAGATGAACCTGTCTATCAGGAGAAGACACCTACTGCTTCAGCCACAGTAGAGCTTCCTTGTAGAGAAATGCTGCAACGCATGTCATTGGAAAAGCCACTCTGCAACACATCATTTGAAAAACCACTCACCAAGCAGTTCATATATGGTGATCCAGCATCTCACACACACAGGCCTCAAGAGACTATAAGGACTATCCATGTTCAGATCCCTAGTCCTATAGACATAATCAAGCCACAACTCTATCTTCCACCTGGCCAGGCAAGTCAACAGATAAACCCACTCCCATCTGCAGAGCCTGCTGTCCGCCACAGCCTCCGATCGCTACGATAGACACAATGATCGCCAATTCATATGGCATTCCTAAACCAACACTGCCCCAATTTGAGAACGGTGGAGGATCAAAATTCGCCCTATTCAAGATGACCTTCGACAGTCTCATAGGTTCCCACACATATCTCACAGAGCAGTATAAATTCCAAGTGCTCATAAAACACTTGAAGTTCCCAAATGCCTGTGACCTGGCATGATCTAACCAGCATGAACTAGCTCCATACTGTCACGGTCACGCCTCCCCCATAGCTCTGAGCTTCCACGCTCGCAGTCGCCCAGCTACTGATGAGCTTCAGCTGCTGCTAGTTGGAGTCATCAGCAGCCTGGCCTTTATAAGCCCAGCGTGTCCTCCACTCTGCGTCCGGGCTCGTAACGCTACGGCTGAGACACGGACATCCCAAATGATTCTAGCGTTTACACTTACCTTCTGTTTCTCTGTGATTCCTATCAGGTTCCTTTCCAAGATCTCCAGAGGTTCCCGGACTTCCAAGCCCGGTGGTCGTGATTGACCAGGCTCCTCTCCAAGCCTCCAGAGTTTCCCAGACTTCCATGCCCGGGACTTCCTGAGTACAGCGATCAGCCATCAGCCGTGCAGGGTTGTACCCCTGCTTGGCTGCTCGCGTTGAGCAGCGTCTTATGTGTTCTCCTTTTTCCCAAAATAAACCCTGTAGTAAGTTCATTCCGGTGTTTGTGTGTCTGCCTGGTTACACATACACGGCCACAATGCATGCCCTTCAACAAGAATATGGACAGCCATGCCTGCTTGTGCAGAGTGACACACATTCAGCAGCTTTGCACTCTCAGTACACAATCTGGTGAGTAGACTCATGGCATATTACTCTGTTAGACCTTTCCCCTTGGCCCAAGGCAAAGGCAGGAGCAAAGCGTCTGATGAGCAGAGCCATGGCACTATATCAAGGGCAGATTGGACCTCAGAGAAAGCAGTCCCAAGATCCCAAGTGGGCATCGCCTTTAGTGTACTACAACACTAGTAGTAACCTGGAGGAGACATCCTCTTCCCCGCTAACCCATGAGGCCTGTTCTGTGAAGCCGACAGGTAAACCACAGCCATATTGCCCTTATTGTGATGTTCATGATCATCATCTAAGCATGTGCTCCAAATTCAAATCTCTGACAGCAGCCCAAATCTCAGAGTGGCTGAAGGATAGAGCATGTTGCAGCTGCGGGTGTAAACACAAACCTGAAGATTGCACACTAAAGAAGCTCTGTAGAAATAACAACGACATCTCAGTCCTGCACGAAGCAAACAAACCAGGGACAAACCGGAAAAACACAGTGTTTATTAAGGCAATGTTTCATCAGATCCAGCTCCTACCCCAAGACCATTCCTTACTATGCTTCATCTGGAGAGACATGAAAAGGGATGAAGAACCAGACGTCTTCAAATGGCAAGTTCTACTGTTTGGAACCACCTACAGTCCTTGTTGCGCCACATCCGCACTGCAGAAACATGTAAAGGACCACAGGGGGGGGGGGGGAGTATGAAGCTGTCCAGACTGTTTGCAGAGCTTCAACTCCGCAGAGCAGGCCTGCAACCTCATAGATCGAATGAGAAACCTGCTCTCTTCAGGTGGATTTGACATCAGGCAGTGGACCAGTAACGTACAATCTGTCGTAGAACACTTCCCGCCCGAGGCCAGAAAAAACCAACACAGAGTTATGGCTCTCTGATCACAATCCCAACTGGCAAGAGCCTGCATTAGGCCTTCGATGGAAGTGGCTCACTGACCGCCTTGGATATAAACATCGCCAAGTTGACTATCCAAGTTGATCCAAGACCTCTGGAAACTTAAGATCGGCTGAGACGATAGGATACAGTCAGAGAGCCTGTTAGTATAATGGCAGAGCTGGGAGGCAGAACTGGCTATTCTGCACACTGTGGAGCTCCCCAGGGCCTACATACCACCATGTGCTGATACAGAATACTCTAGAAGAACACTCCATATATTCTGCAATGCATCCGAACAGCATTTGTTATGGCAAGATCCAGAGTGGCTCCTCGCAAACAAATTTTCATGCCTCGCCTAAAGCTCAGTGCTGCCCTTTCAGGGGCACGAATGGTGACACTACTCAGTAAAGAACTCGCTATATCAACGAAAGACATAACGCTGTGGACTGATTCAACAACAGTACTGAGCTGGCTTCATGCAGATTCCTGTCGCTACAAGGTCTTCGTTGGAACATGCATAGCCAAAATTCAGGAGATGACTGTGGAAATGACCTTGCGATATGTCAACACAACAGATAACCCGGCAGATGACCTGACAATGGGAAAGACTCTGAAAGAGTTAAGCAAACCTCAAGGACCACCTTTCCTCTATAAACACCCCAAGACATGGCCATCACTCCCAACCCCAAAGGTTCAAAGAGACAATGATGAACTGAAGAAACAATCATTTTGCGGGAATTCATGTCTTGCCAAGATTACAGATTGGAATGCACTGTTGAAAGCGACTCGAGTCCCTTCACGGGGCGGCTGATGGAATAACTACAGCGGACATCATAGCCACTGAACGACACGTGTTGAGACAATCTCAGATGGACAGCTTTCCAGAAGAGGTGCACTTCCTGACCAAGGGCAATAATGTCCTGGTTCACAGTCGTCTAGCTCCACTTTCCCCGGAATTCGATAAGACTTTTGGGTTAATCAGAGTGGGAGGACGACTAGGGCAAGCCAAAGGTATTGACCCGGACATTATCCACCCTATAATTTTAGATCCCAAACAAGGCTGTTAATCAAAGAATATGACAAGAAGTTACTCCACCCAGGCCCAGAACATGTCCTGGGAGAGATTAGGTGCAAGTATTGGATCCTGCGAAGAAGAGAACATATCAAGAAGCACCAGTATAACTGTAAGACATGTCAGAAATGGAGAGCATGTCTAACCATACCGAAGATGGCCGATCTCCCCCCTCAGTGGACTGTTTTGGACCTTTCACTATCAAGGCTGGCAGACGCACAGAGAAGCGGTGGGGGATTAACTTCATGACCATGCGCTGCGTACATCTATATCTCATCGAAAGAATGGACACAGATGCCTTTCTGATGGCTCTAAGGCAATTTGTGGAACGTCATGGCAAGCCGATAGGAATACTGGCTGACAGAGGTACCAACTTCCAAGGGGGGCTCTACTCCAGGCTTTGTGGAGTTGGAAACTCCCTTGAAACACCAACTTGAGCAGGAAATTTGTTCAATCCACCAAATGAACTTTGGAGGTCATGGCAAGCCGATAGGAATACTGGCTGACAGAGGTACCAACTTCCAAGGGGGCGCTGCTGAACTCCAGAAAGCCTTTGTGGAGTTGGAAACTCCCTTGAAACACCAACTAGCTGAGCAGGAAATTTCAAGTTCAATCCACCAAATGCTCCACACTTTGGAGGTGCATGGGAGCGAGAGATACGATCCGTGAGAGCTGCACTGCAAGTGGTCCTGGGCAAACTTCTTTTCATCCATAATCCCCTGGGGTACTCTCGTGACACGCGGGGTATTAAGAAAAATCCGGTTGACCACCCTGGTGAGAGGATATGTACTGGCGTGTCGGCCGTTTGGGGTCCAAGTGGCGTTGGTCGTAGATGCGTCACATGACTCCGTAGCCCAAGTTTCGCCGTTGCACATATTTTTCACATGCGCCACCACGTCATGTCACGTGATGTAACAAGGCATCAAATCTGGCTTCTGTGGGAGATTCCCCAGACCCTGCCGATCGGTTTGACACGTCACACACTAATAATTAGAATAAGTATGAGAAACAATAATAGTGATGATTGTTCCAAGCACCACTAATAATAATAATAATAATAATAATAATAATAATAATAATAATAATAATAATAATAATTATTATTATTATTATAATAATAATACATATGAGAAACAATAATAGTGCTGATTGTTCCAAGCACCACTAATAATAATAATAATAATAATTATTATTATTATTATAATAATACGTAATAATAGTGATGCTTGTTCCTGTCACGACCATGTTTCCTGCCCGCTCTGCGCTTCCACGCTCCCAGTCGGCTAGCTACTGATGAGCTCCGGCTGTGGCTAGTTGGTGCCATCAGTAGCCCGCCCTATATAAGACTGGCCTTCCCTCCATCGTAATTCTCGGATTGTGAAACAGACACATTTATTTCCTAGAGTCGTGACTAACCTTTTGTTTCTCTGATTCCCAAATCAGGTTCCGAACCCGACTGCTCCTGTTACCCGGACTTCCAAGTCCCGCGGACGCGATCTTGTCCACCGTTGAGCCTGATCTCTCTCCCCGGTCACGGACCTCCTGAGATCCACGATCCCCTATTCGGGTCGTACAGGGCTGTACACCTGTTCTGGCTACTCTATTTTAGTAGTGTCTCTTTTGTTCTCAATTTCTTCAAATAAACATCTTGAGTTGATTCTTGTGTTTGTGTTTGTCTGTACCGTTACAGAAGCCCGGACCGAAACTGCAACCCGGAAGGATGGAGAACGGGAGAGGCGACCCGGCCTCCAACCGCACCCGCGGAAGCTGCCACACCTCCCAACGTCTCTACACCGCCCAGTGCCATTGGATTTCACAAGGCACCAGGTCGATACAGGATTACACAGTCCTGTTCTGCACCTACGCCGACGTTAGCGGATGGAATGAGCATGCCCTGCTCACCACCTATCGCATTGGCTTGGAACCGACTTTGCGCCTCCAGCTAGTGGCAGTAGATAATTCTGAGGGACTGGAGTGATTCATCCAGCGGGCGATCCGGTGCTCCACCCGGCTTAGATCCTGTATTTCGGACCTGAATCCTTCCACTTCCGCAATCCAGCAGGGCGAAACTTTTCCTCCTGACGCGCCCGCGCAAGAATCGATGCAGCTGGATGGCGGCCGTTTAGCACCTGCCGAGCGGCGCAAAAGGATTACCAGCGAACTCTGCCTCTACTGCAATTACTCTGGTCACGGCATTCGTGAGTGTTCCCTACGCTCCCCACGCACCGCGGTGAGTGCCATTTTACCTCTCCATCAAAATATGAAACCACTAACCACCACTGTGTGTATCACTACCTCCACATGCTTGGTGACAATCTCCATGCTGCTGGATTCCGGCTCCGCGGGGAATTTCATCGCTGGGAACCTCAGCCGTCGGTTGGGGTTACGGCCTCAGCAGACCCAGACCACATATCAGGCCTGTTCAGTAATTGGAGGACCCCTGACCCACAAGTGCATCCGCTTTGAAGTGGGGCCAGTGGGTGTACGAGTGGGTCAGCTCCACGTCGAACAGCTCCACCTGCTGGTGTTGGAATGGTCCACTGCTGACGTCAGTCTGGGTTGTCCCTGGCTGGTGCAGCACAACCCCGTGGTTTCATGGGAAACAGGTAACATCCTGAAATGGGGGGACCAATTTCACCACTGTTTCCCTGATTTCCCCCCAGTCTTCAGAGTACCCGTAGCCTCCCCCATTGTCGAGGATCCTGTGTTTCCCGAACCCCTGGACATCCCCGACGTCTACGCGAGGTACTCAGACGTTTTCTTTCCCCGCGGAGCCTCCCGTCTGCCGCCACATCGGCCCTGGGATTGCCCTATTGACCTGGTGCCAGGTGAGCCCCTGCCGTGGGGTAAGATTTACCTCCTCTCTCGACCGGAACTAAAAGCTACGGAGGAGTACGTCAATGAAGCCCTTGAGCAAGGCTTAATTCGTCTGTCCACTTCACCAGCAGAATCGTTTACCGTGCGCTGCATCGCATCACGGTCAAGTTCCGGTATCCCCTGCTTCTCATCCCTGCCACCCAGGATCAGCTATGTGGGGCATCCATCTTCTCTAAGATGGACCTGCGCAGCGCGAACAATCTAATCCGTATACGAGAGGGAGATGAGGGGCCTTCGAGACACTAAAACAGCCATTCACCACAGCTCCCCTGCTCGTCCACCCGGACCTTCCATTCACTGTGGAGTGGACGCCTCTACAACCAGAGTTAGCACCGTACTCTCTCAGAGTCGAGGTAAGCTGGCTCGCCTTCACCCCTGCGCCTACTTCTCCTGCAAGTTCTCTCTGACGGAGGGGAATTATGACAACGGGAATCGGGAACTCCTGGCGGTAAAGCTGGCCCTGGAGGAATGGAGGCACTGGTTGGAGAGTGCCGCTCACCCCTTCACCGTGCCTCACGGATCACAAAAACCTGCAATATCTACGGGACGCCAAGCGGTTAAACCTCAGTCATATCAGATGGGCTTTATTCTTTACCCGTTTTAATTTTACCATCTCTTACAGGCCCGGGTCAAAGAATGTCAAGGCCGATGCCCTGTCTTGCCTGCACGCTCTGGAAGAAAAGGCTCCCGAAGACCCCGACCCGATCCTCCACCCGGACCTCTTCGTGAGTCCCATAGAATGGTCGTCGATCATTGTGTCTCCGAACCCTGCTTCACGACGACCTCCCGGGTGCTCTCTGGAGTGCCAGTATGTGCCTCGAACCCAGCGCACTCCTCTGATTCACTCAGCCCACTCCTCCATTGGGTCAGGCAACCCAGGGGCCAACTCCACCATCGCCCTCCTCTGTGAACGCTACCGGAGGTTCGTCCGCGGTTGTCGAGACTGCGCGATGTCCAAGGCCCCGCGTCATCTGCTTGCCAGAAAACTCAATCCACTACCTATTCCCAACTGCCCTTGGTCCCACCTAGGGGTGAATTTCAACTCAATTATTGTAATCATCAGCTGAAATGGCCCTAGAGTAGCTGTAAAGCAATTACATTATTAAAAAAACACATTATTGTTCATTTATTCAGGTAGAAAAATTACTTGTATATTAAAATGATTAGTAAAATAAGTTAAATGTATACAAGACCCTCCTAATCTGAAATGGTTTCTTAACTTCACTTCTTCACAGTCTTCTTTCCACTGAAAATATAAATATAACAAAACTAACAAATATAGAAATTTTACCTTTGGTTTGGAACCATGGGAATTGTATGCAAAATCAAAAGGTTAAAATCTAACACTGTGACACTCATCTATAGCAAGGATAAAATACCGAACATAATATCATGCATATAATTACTTCACTAAAAATAATAAAAATAGTGATGAATTGCAAAATGCTATGACTCGGGTATTGAGTTTGCTTTTAAGGGCTTAGGCGCATTGTTGGTGCATTGTGTGTCTGCCATGTGTGTGTATATTCGTTAATCACAAATGAACATTGATGACTGACCTTCAGTTATAGGTTAATCCTGATGAACAGAGTGTAAGATTGAGTTTATAGTGTCATTTCATATTCAGTGAAAGCAGATTAAAGTGCAAACTGATTTATTTACTGTAAAAATAGAAATGCAAATAAAAGTCATATAAAGAAAACTAAATCAAAATGTGTCAAAGACAACCTGAGCCTGAAGACAGGAAGTAAGGAAACCAACAACCATGAAACGATAAACTTTATAAAATGAGTATGAATGTTGTACATTGGGGGAGGGGTGTAGCTCAGTGATTAAGGTCGAGCCCCGGTATCACCAAGCTGCCGCCCTTGGGTCCTTGAACAAGGCCCTTAACCCTCTGTGCTCCAGGGGGCGCTGTATCATGACTGACCCTTCACTCTGACCACAGCTTGCAGAAACAAGCTGGACTATGCGAAAAAAGAATTTCACTGTGCTGTAATGTTCATGTAACAAATAAATGCTATTCTATATATTGTATTCTATTACAGACACAGTCAGGTGAGGTGTGTTCAGTGTTATGAAGTGGATGATAGTTATTACAGAACGTAAGTTTTAAGCAATCATTCCAAAACTAGGCATATGCACTTTTACACTCATTTGGTCCTGACTTTTGCCACACCCTGTATTTAAACTTGTATTGACTTTTATTAGAATACAAATATGATATATTCACCTGTATAATGAGAGATAAAGAGATACTATAGTGAATTATTCAAATATTAGGATTATTTTTTAATTGTCTACAATACTTTTGTATTTTACATTTGTAAATTGTCTAATAGAAATAAAACCTGATAATTATAGTAATGACAGTAGCTGTGATTTATGTAACAACAACAACAAAAAAACACAAATTTGGTCAATTGCTATACCAAGAATTTATTACAGGGATTCAGTTCTGTAATTAAGACATTTGTTGTTTCTAAATGCAATGAATTTAATGCAAAATATTCTTTTATTTTTGCTTATGTTTCTTTTTCCTCCTTCCCGTGCTCCTGAAGGACGACATTAATCATTTCCAGAGGAAGTGACAAACTCAAGTTAAACCATTGAACCCTTTGGGTGTCATTATAACCCAGGTGATGATGTGAGGCCGCTGTGTTTAACCTTGGTGATGTGAAAATGTCCTCAAAGCTCATTCTCCCCACTCTGATGCTGCTTTAAAAGTCACTTGGAGTTACTGCTAAAGGGCCGAACACCTGAAACAGTCATTTCAAAGTGTTTAGAGTGAAGAGATTACCTAAGGATTATATTCCCAATATGAGTTTACACTACATTACATGGAACTGATTCTGTTCAATGTCAGTATCAATGTTTTTTTTTCCAGATGTCAAAATTTGTTCATATAAAAGCACTAACAGAATATGCATACAGTATAACAAAATAACATCATTTCAAGCGAATTTAGGATGTCAGTTCCCATATTTTTTCCATACATACATAAGTACACAACCTGTTCATATACACGTTAAATTAGTCCATCTCCATTTAGCCATCAGAAAATATCAGATGTTAAAACTAAGATTGTGTGGCTATCAAAGCAGAAGCGGAGCTTTATAGAAGTTTAAGTTTTTTATAATCTTTACAGGATTTTAGAGATCCCCCTCATACAAATTATACATCTCACATTACGTAAAATGCCTTACAGATATCACATTTTTACTTTCTTTCTGTCTTGTGTCTTTTTCAGCTGTAGAACCTCAGCTGCACCGAGTGGTCACCAATCGTAGACTTCAGGATGAATCACTATATTAGAAATAGTAGTAGTAAGGTATAGGACACTGTGTCTGTTCTTGTGTCCTGACTAGTGGCACATACCTGGCAACCAAATTAAGCAAATAGATGGGGGTGACAGAATACAAACATCTCATTTCACCAAAAGACTCTATGTTCAAAATCCCTCCAGATGTGCTCCTTTACTTACAAAATACCTATTCACAAAAGGCTCGATTAAATAAATATATTATTCAGTCACTAGTATCTTATACAAGGCAGGCTACAGAATGCTGTTCAACATGGATGGATGGATGGATGGTTGGATGGACGGGCAGACAGATAGATAGAATTGTGGAACAAAATCTATGTGATATGTGTTAAAGGATATTAGAGACTGATTATACAGAATGTACCCTATTAATATTTGAATATTGTCTATTATTTATGGCATATAATCATCAAGCGTGCATGGAAAGCACAAATGAAACGAAACCACAAAATAATTCATAGCGATGTGCCTATTTATGTCTGTGTTGCAGAAATGTGCTCTGTCATGTGATCGTTCCCTGCATAGTGCTGTGCATCTACAGACAATCATCCAAAATGTGTCTTTTAAAAACTGTAAAAACAGTAAGCTCTAAAAATGCTATTCTATATAGTCTACTGCAAAGGAAACCGTGTTTAGCAGCAAGACTAATTGTATTGTGTGCTTTTTAAAATATATTTGTTGTGATTTTAATAGTTACTTAGAGACAGGTACCTAGAGAAAGTGCAGCAGGATAGATGTACTTATAAAAAGCCTGTAGAGTCCCAGAGGTAACACACACACAACACTAAAAAAAAATCAATTGTGTGTGTGCGTGTCTCCTGAACACTGTCTTCAGCATTAATAAATCTGATACATTTATAAACAATCTTACCAAACATTCTAGTTTAATTATAACTCTGCCTGTTTTTTAAGACAATGTTGAACATTTCGACGAAGTTTCTACATTAAATTTGTTTGTTACTTAAAACATGGGATAATGTGTGTTTACATCAAGTAATTCAAATTGTTGTGACATCCAAGTTTAATTAACTTATTAATATGTATATATATATATATATATATATATATATATATATATAGATAGATAGATATAGATATAGATATAGATATAATTATTACATAAGATGTAGTTGTGTTCCACCGAGAGAAAAGGACATGTATGTCAGCTCAAATCAAGACAAGTCAAGTAGGCTTTTATTGTTATTTCAACAAAATACAGTGCAGTATACAGTGAAACAAAACAATGTTTCCCCGGGATCAAGGTGCAATAACAGACAACATAAATTAATGAGTCACAGGACTGTACATAATACTGCACACAAAGGAAAAGTAGATAAATTAATTTGTACTAAAAGCAAAGTGTGCATGTGCCCATTAAAAAAAAAAGGGGGGGGGGGGGGGGGGGGTCAGGTGACACAAGACAAGACAAATACTACACACTAGCACTGACTAATTGTGCAAACAAAAAAAAAGATATTGTTCATACACGGTAGAAGACATGATAACTACCGTAAATTCTGGACTATAAAGCGCACCTGCATATAAGCCGCATCCGCTCTATTTAAAAAAAAAAAAAACCCAAAAAAAATAATAAATAAGCCGCACCTGCATACAAGCCGCATCCGCTTTTGAATTGTAAATGTACATGTATGTACCTAAATAGATCCTTTCCTAACCTGTATTTTAACACGGTGTAACGGTGGACGCTGCACAGAGACGCGGAGATCCAGAATTCATACAAAACAGGATTTATTAGAATAAAGAACTCAGGAGACGCCGCTCATACGGAGCGGCCAGACAGGCTAGGGAGCCTTGCGCTCTGCGCGCCGTGGTACCGGGAGTACCGGAGAGCAGGAGCGGTGGCGGACTTGGAAGTCCGGGAATCGGGAACAGACAAAGGTTAGGCATAAACATATATCGAGCGTCCGTGTCCGCGACACTAGGTATGTGCTACGAGCCCGGACGGGGATTGTAGGGTAAACCGGGCTTATATCGGGAGAGGGAAAATCAAGAACCGCTGAGGCTTTATTGTGTGTGTGTGTGTGTGTGTGTGTGTGCGTGTGTGTGTGTGTGGGGAAAAGAGCAGGGAGGAGAGAGAGAGCACCGAGCAGCAACTTTGCTGATTAAAACGGGACAGAACCAAGAGAAAATAAGCGCTATTTACAGTATTTATCTTCATTTCTCCTGTGTGTGAAATCACGTCACCTTAACCTTGTAAAGATAGAGTTTGTCCTCCTTCTATCCGCTTCTACCGACTTATATCTGCTAAAGAGGAACTAGCGGATTCTTCTTCTTTGCATTTATTTTGTGTTAGTTTTGATTCTAATTCCGGTTAGAGCCCCTAGCGGTCGGGAAAAAATCTGCAGAATAGCCGCACCTTATTATTAGCCGCATGGTTCAAAACCTATGAAAAAAGTAGCGGCTTATAGTCCAGAATTTACGGTAGTTGTCATATGTACTGTAAACATTCAAGACATTCAAGAAACTGTGCAAACTGTACAAATAGCATTTTATTTTTGCTTTCTGTTATTGTCCATAAACAGTGTGTGTGTGTGTGTGTGTCCAGTTACTTTGTTTTTAGGAGACTGATGGCTTGTGGAAAGAAGCTGTTATACATTCTGGTTGTGAAGGCCCGAATGCTTCTGTACCTATTTCCAGATGGCAGAAGAGTGAAAAGTGTGTGTGAGGAGTGTGTGTGTGTGTGTGTGTGTGTGTGTGTGTGTGTGTGTGTGTGTGTGTGAGGGGTGTGTTTGTGATCAGCCACAAAAGCTGGTGGCTTTAAGAATGCAGCGTGTGGTGTAAATGTCCAGGACAGAGGAAAGAGAGGCCTGGTGATCTTTTCAGCTGTCCTTCACTATCCACTGTAGGGTCTTGTGGATCCGTGACGGTGCAGTTCCCCAAACACCAGGCAGTGATGCAGCTGCTCAGGATGCTCCCAATGCTTACTTTATATAAGGTGGATGGACAGCTGAAGGACAAACCCAGTTAAGAGATTAAACAAGAACCTGCTTACAACTGATTATCAATACTGTATTTATTCTACTACTCCTCAAACCATAGTTTCCTCAACACTTTCATCTTACTCTTTACCACTGAATCTAGCCACAGATATGTTTCTTCTCTCTTTCCTTATCCTTGGATTTTCTTTGTCCTCTATCTGCTAAATCCAGGAAAACATCAAACCCTGCTTCTTGACTTTTGGACATGTTGTGCAGCGTTCCAAAAAAATCAGGAACCCAGCAAGAAAGTGGAGGAGATCACATATTGACATTGATCTGGTTCATACCATGCTCTCCTTTTTGAATTGTTATCTAAAGTGTCTTCAGCTAAGACTGCCTTCTACAACCAAAATGTATTTTAATTTATTACCAGAAAAGGTCCTGCATGTCATCTTGTCTCTCCAACTGCCCACTGGAACTAATAACTTATATAACCTTTCAGACCATCCATCCATCCATCCATCCATCTTCCTCCGCTTATCCGGGACCGGGTCGCGGGGGGGCAGCAGTCTAAGCAGAGATGCCCAGACTTCCCTCTCTCCGGCCACTTCCTCTAGCTCCCCCGGGGGGACACCGAGGCGTTCCCAGGACAGTCGAGAGACATAGTCCCTCCAACGTGTTCTGGGTCTTCCCCGAGGCCTTTTCCCGGAGGGACATGCCCGAAACACCTCCCCTGGAAGGCGCCCAGGAGGCATCCGAAATAGATGCCCGAGCCACGCCAGCTGGCCCCTCTCGATGTGGAGGAGCAGCGGATCTACTCCGAGCTCCTCCCGAGTGACTGAACTTCTCACCCTATCTCTAAGGGAGCGCCCAGCCACCCTGCGAAGGAAGCTCATTTCGGCCGCCTGTATCCGGGATCTTGTCCTTTCGGTCATGACCCACAGCTCATGGCCATAGGTGAGAGTAGGAACGTAGATCGACCAGTAAATTGAGAGCTTTGCCTTTTGGCTCAGCTCCCTCTTCACTATGACGGACCGGTACATCGACCGCATTACTGCAGAGGCTGCACCGATCCGCCTGTCGATCTCCCGTTCCATCCTCGCCTCACTCGTGAACGAGACCCCAAGATACTTGAACTCCTCCACTTGGGGGAGGAGCTCTCCACCAACCTGAAGTGGGCTAACCACCTTTTTGCGGCTAAGGACCATGGCCTCGGACTTGGAGGTGCTGATCTTCATCCCAGCTGCTTCACACTCGGCTGCAAACCTTCCCAGTGCATGCTGAAGGTCTTGGCCTGATGGAGCCAACAGGACAACATCATCGGCAAAAAGCAGAGACGAGATCCTGTGGTCCCCAAACCAGACTCCCTCCAGCCCCTGGCTGCTCCTAGAAATTCTGTCCATAAAAATAATGAACAGAACCGGTGACAAAGGGCAGCCTTGCCGGAGTCCAACATGCACCGGAAACAGGTCTGACTTACTGCCGGCAATGCGAACCAAACTCCTGCTCCGTGCATACAGAGACCGAGCCAGCCCTCAACAGAGGGCCTCGGACCCCATACTCCCGGAGCACCCCCCACAGAGTGCAGCGAGGGACACGGTCGAATGCCTTCTCCAAATCCACAAAGCACATGTGGACCGGTTGGGCAAACTCCCATGATCCCTCCATCACCCTGTAGAGGGTATAGAGATGGTCCAGTGTTCCACGGCCAGGTCGAAAACCGCATTGTTCCTCCTGAATCCGGGGTTCGACTAAAGGCCGAATTCTCCTCTCCAGTACCCTGGCATAGACTTTCCCAGGAAGGCTGAGGAGTGTGATCCCCCTATAGTTGGAGCACACCCTCCGGTCCCCTTTCTTAAAAAGAGGAACCACCACCCCGGTCTGCCAATCCAGAGGCACCGTCCCCAGCTGCCACGCGATGTTGCAGAGGCGTGTCAGCCAAGACAGCCCCACAACATCCAGAGACTTCAGGTACTCAGGGCGGATCTCATCCACCCCCGCTGCTCTGCCACCGAGAAGCTTCTCAACTACCTCGGTGACCTCAGCTTGGGTGATAGATGATGCCACCTCTGAGCCCATGGCCTCTGCTTCCTCATCGGAAGGCATGACTCCGGGGTTGAGGAGATCCTCAAAGTATTCCTTCCACCGTCCGATGATGTCCCCAGTTGAAGTCAACAGATCCCCACCTCCACTGTAGACAGTTTTGGCAGGGCACTGCTTCCCCCTTCTGATATGTCGGACGGTTTGCCAGAACTTCTTTGAGGCCGACCGATAGTCCCTCTCCATGGCCTCTCCGAACTCCTCCCATACCCGAGATTTTGCCTCAACAACCACCCGGGCCGCAGCCCGCTTGGCCTGACGGTACCCATCAGCTGCCTCAGGGGTCCCGAGAGCCAACCAGGCTCGGAAGGACTCCTTCTTCAGCTTGACGGCATCCCTTACTTCCGGAGACCACCACCGGGTTCTGGGATTACCGCCGCGACAGGCACCTGAGACCTTGCGGCCGCAGCTCAGAATGGCTGCATCGACAATGGAGGTGGAGAACATGGTCCACTCAGACTCAATGTCTCCAACCTCCCTCGGGATCTGGTTGAAGCTCTGCCGGAGGTGGGAGTTAAAGATGTTATCTGATTCTTGACAGGGGGTTCTGCTAGGGTTCCGTTCCCAGCACACCCTCACAATACGTTTGGGTCTGCCGAGTCTGTCCAGCTTCCTTCCCCGCCATCGAATCCAGCTCACCACCAGGTGGTGATCAGTTGACAGCTCCGCCCCTCTCTTCACCCGAGTGTCCAAAACACACGGACGGAGGTCAGATGAGACAACCACAAGGTCTATCATCGATCTCCGTCCTAGGGTGTCCTGGTACCATGTGTACTGATGGACACCCTTGTGTTTGAACATGGTGTTCGTTATGGACAAACTATGACTAGCACAGAAGTCCAATAACTGAGCACCACTCGGGTTCAGATCAGGGGGGCCGTTCCTCCCAATCACGCCCCTCCAGGTATCACTGTCGTTGCCCACGTGGGCATTGAAGTCCCCCAGTAGAACAACGGAGTCTCCAGTCGGGGCGTTTATCAGCGCCCCTCCCAGAGACGCCAAGAAGGCCGGGTACTCTA
>JACRUU010000005.1:494969-519969 GCA_030449085.1 Kryptopterus vitreolus | reverse complement strand
TATGTATGTTGTTATTTTGTAGCAATGTTGTGCTATATTTGTTGTGTTGCTATATGTTGTTTGTAGCTTTTTTGTTTGTGTATAGTTGTGTGTATTGTTGTTATTTGTGTTATTTGTTTGTAGCTTTATGTTTGTGTTTATGTTTTGTTTGTAGCTTTATGTTGTGTTATGTGTTGTTTGTTGCTTCTATGTTGTGTTGATATTTTGTTTGTAGCGCTTGTTGTGTTATGTATATGTTGTTTGTAGCTCTATGTTGTGTTATATGTTTGTGTGTAGCTCTATGTTGTGTTTATATGTTGTTTGCAGCATGTGTAGCTATGTTGTGTTGTGTTGTTGTTGTTTGTAGCTGTGTGTTGTTGTGTCTATGTTATGTTGTGTGTAGCTCTATGTTGTGTTATATGTTGTTTGTAGCGCTTTGTTGTGTTATATGTTGTTTGTGTAGCTTTATGTTGTGTTATATGTTGTGTGTGTAGCTCTATATGTTGTGTGTGTTATATGTTGTTTGTAGCTCTATGTTGTGTTATATGTTGTGTGTGTTTGTAGCTATGTTGTGTAGCTCTATGTTGTGTTATATGTGTTTGTAGCTCTATGTTGTGTTATATGTTTGTCTATGTTTTGTTTTATGTTGTTTGTAGTTTGTTATATGTTGTGTTATATGTTGTGTAGCTTATGTTTTGGTTTTTTGTTGTTTGTAGCTCTGTATGTTGTTTGTCTTTATGTTGTGTTATATGTTGTTTGTAGCTCTATGTTGTGTTATATGTTGTTGTGTAGTTTTATGTTGTGTTATATGTTTTGTGTTGCTCTATGTTGTGTTATATGTTGTTTGTTGCTCTCTATGTTGTGTTGTGTACGTTGTGTTGTTTGTAGCTCTATGTTGTGTTGTATGTTGTTTGTAGCTCTATTATATGTTGTTTTGTATGTTGTTTGTATGTTGTGTTATATGTTGTTGTGTAGCTCTATGTTGTGTTATATGTTTTTTGTGTAGCTCTATGTTGTGTTATATGTTGTTTGTAGCTCTATGTTGTGTTATATGTTGTGTGTAGCTCTGTTGTGTTATGTATGTGTTTGTAGCTCTCTTTTTGTATTTGTATGTTGTTTGTAGCTCTATTTTTTTGTTTATATGTTGTTTGTAGCTTTGTTGTAGCTTTATGTTGTTTTGTTGTAGCTTGTATGTTGTATGTTGTTGTAGCTCTATGTTGTGTTGTATTGTTTATATGTTGTTGTGTAGCTCTATGTTGTGTTATATGTTGTTTGTAGCTGTGTTATATGTTGTGTGTTGTTTGTGTTGTGTTATATGTTTGTTGTGTTATAGCTATGTTGTGTTATATTTTGTTCTATGTTGTGTTATATGTTGTTGTTTGTAGCTCTGTTGTTTATGTGTGTTGTTGTGTTATATGTTGTGTGTAGCTCTATGTTGTGTTATATGTGTTGTTTGTAGCTCTTATATGTGTTGTGCTCTAGTTTGTGTTATATGTTGTGTGTAGCTCTATGTTGTGTTATATGTTGTTTGTAGCTTTATGTTGTGTTATATGTTGTGTGTAGCTCTATGTTGTGATATGTTGTGTTATATGTTGTTGTGTAGCTCTATGTAGCTTTGTGTTTGTATCTATGTTTGTGTTGTTTGTAGCTCTATGTTGTGTTATATGTTGTTTGTCTATGTGTCTATGTGTGTTATGTTGTGTTATATGTTGTTTGTGTATGTTTTGCTCTTTTTTGTGTTAGCTCTATGTTTTAGCCCTCTATATGTTGTGTTATGTTGTTTGTTGTTGTGTTATATGTTGTTTGTAGCTCTATGTTGTGTTAGCTCTATGTTGTTTGTAGCTCTATGTTGTTATATGTTGTGTTATATGTTGTGTTGTTTGTAGTTTGTGTTGTGTTATATGTTGTTTGTAGCTCTATGTTGTGCTCTATGTTGTGTTATATGTTGTTTGTAGCGCTTTGTTGTGTTATATGTTGTGTTGTTGTTTGTAGCTCTATGTTGTGTTATGTTGTGTGTAGCTCTGTTGTGTTATATGTTGTTTGTAGCGCTTTGTTGTGTTATATATTGTGTGTAGCTCTATGTTGTGTTATATGTTGTTTTATGGAGCACCAGGGTTCTGGAGAAACATCTCATTTCACTGTGTACTGCGTCAGCTATATATAATTGTAATGACAATAAAAACCTCTTGACTTGACTTGAAATCATTTGCAGGTTCAGAAGAGATTTTTATTATTCGCAGTTCGCAGATGGTAAACCTATTAAACAGACTTCTATCATTTTTCTGGGGGAATTTCTGATTACTCCAGTACTGGGTAACGTAACCCCACAGTATTAATACTTAAGACACAATGCAATTCAATACATTCATTCATTCATCTTCTACCGCTTTATCCGATCTTCCTCGGGTCACGGGGAGCCTGTGCCTATCTCAGGCGTCTATGGGCATTAAGGCAGGATACACCCTGGATGGAATGCCAACCCATCGCAGGGCACACACACACACACACATTCACGCACACATTCATACACTAGGGACAATTTTCCAAGGTGCCAATCAACCTACCGTGCATGTTTTTGGACCGGGGAGGAAACCGGAGAACCCGGGGAAAAACCCCCTGAGGCACGGGGAGAACATGCATGCACAAACTCCACACACACATGGCCGAGACGGGAATCGAACCCGGACCCTGGTGGTGTGAGGCGAACGTGATAACCACTAAACCACCGTGCCCCCGTCAATTCAATACAATTACATTTTATTCATTCGGTTTAGACAGAGAGCAAATCATACAAATCATTCAAACACATAGAAGTGAAAAAAATGTAATTATAAAATCACACTAGATGTTCTTTTCCTGTTCTGTTTCCAGGAAGATGCTACGCTAATCTATATTCTATGTAACTCTCAGTCTGCTTCAATCTCCTTAGTGTTCATGTGGCTGCAGTGGTGCTGACAGAACTCACCTTAGAAAAGGTTAACGAGGAGATATCAACCTATATATAAAAAAAGTATTGTATCATTTTCTAAATTATAAAAGTACAGTGCATCTACTATCATCTACAAATGCGCACGGTATTACAGCTCACAGTAGCAACAAGCCAAAGCGACACAGTTAAAAAAAACGCAGCAGTGCTATTTTAATTTTTGCAGGTGCAAGAAAATTGATGAGTAAAGGAATAAAAAGAGAGTTGAAGGTTGCATTGTGTCTGACACAGGGGCCTGTGGAAATGCATTGTTTGTTTTTGGTTTGTGAAACAGAGATGAAAAGCATGCAACACAACTCTATTTTAGTGATGGACGTAGTTGTTTGACTGTGGTGCAATGTTGAATGACAATGACATTAAACCCTTGATACAATCTATATCTGGCAATTATTCTTGAAATGAGTGTTTTTCAGGGTTTTCTGTCAAGAAATTCTGCCTTGAAATTAATTAATGAGTATTACTATATAGTTTATAAGACAATACTACCCTTTTTAAATATTCCAGATGTTCACTTGTTCAAGTATTCAAACATTATGCTTATTTAGCCTTGAGCTCACACCTGGTTTGTTTAAGTTCTAGGTTTAGAGGAAGTATTTAACTATAAACCAAAGCTCATATAGAAATAGTAGAAAACCTGGTACATAAATGACTTTCTTTTTGTATAAATGTACATATTAAAGTGTGAGCATGTCATGTTTAAATGGTGGTCGAGATGTCTTGGAGCACACAGAGATTATTCATTCATTCGTTCATCTTCTAGCGCTATATCCGATCTTCCCTCGGGTCACGGGGAGTCTGTGCATATCTTAGGCATCTATGGGCATTAAGGCAGGATACACCCTGGATGGAATGCCAACCCATCACAGGGCGCACACACACACATTCATACACAAGGGACAATTTTCCAAGGCGCCAATCAACCTACCATGCATGTTTTTGGACCGGGGAGGAAACCGGAGAACCCGGAGAAAAACCCCCTGAGACACGGGGAGAACATACACAAACTCCACACACACATGGCCGAGATGCATCCTGGAGGTGTGAGGCGAACGTGCTAACCACTAAGCCACCGTGCCCCCACACAGAGATTATGTCATCACTTATTAGTTTTGGTACCATGAGATTAGAGAATCTGTATTGCATTATGTATTAAATGTAATAAACTCACTGGTGCACAGAAATAATGTTTTCACAACTGTTTAAATTACAATATATATATATATATATATATATATATATATATATATATATATATATATATATATATATATATATATATATATAATATATCACCTCTAAACCTCTAACCTCTAAATTTCCATCATGAGCACTCATCGGATATAATGAAGAATGTCTGGCTGAGTGGATTCATACCAGTGTGTAAATATTTGTTTAAAAAGTCGGATATGAGTTTGAAACGTTTTGATCTTGCATTGTGATACAGAGTTCTAAATATTGTGTCTGCTTATTTAAATAATCTCCTGTTGAGACACAACCAGTCTGAATGTTCTTCTATGACCTCTCAGGTTATTTAAAGGGAGGAAGTAAAAAAAAAACATACAAATAAACAAAAAACAACATATGTTCTGAAAATCCTAGTTCAGCATTAAATGATATACATACAGTAGATGCTTTAACCATGTCACAGTAGTCATAGATTTTTACATTTTGATCTTTTCTTCTGTTTGTGAATATTGATGGAAATTTCAATTTAAGCATTTGACACGAATCTGCATGATTCCGATCGGATACTTGCTTGAATGTACAGATGTTTTATTACATTATAGAAAAACGAGTAACCTTGCCATGGTAATGTTTACAGGTTTGCAGGTTTGGCTGAATCTGCAGGTTTGTATTCTTGATCAGATACTTGCATGAATACACATGTTCAGATTAAAGTGCCTGGTGAATGCAGATGACCCAGATAGCTTTACAATCATTGCACAATTTTAATCCACATTTTTTTAATCCCTATTGTGTTGATATGCATGTAAATGCATGTGAATAGATATGTCCCTGCCATCTGTGCCATTCACTGGGCACACTGTTTGTGTGATGAGGGACAAATCCCGGCGTATTATCTGCTTAAAATGGGTTCGAAGAGTAATTCAGCAAAATGACACTAAAAGTCAGAAAGCCAGTTGTATTCAAATTGCCAATTGACAGAAAAGCCATCACATTCGTACATACATTTTAGGGAGCCTTAAACTCCGCCTGTCTCTCTTTTGATTGGTTGTGGGATTCGATGTTCCAGCCAATCACATTGCGGAGTCTCCTGCCCAAGCCTTTTGGGTGATAAAACTCCCGCGAGCTCCGCTGCGCGCGCGCCAGAGTCTCGCGGCTGCAGCTCAGAGCGGCTTCAGGATTCTTATCTTTTGACGTTTTACTCCGAGAGGATCAAATCTCATGAACATGGCTTTTATGGCACTTCTTTTCCCGCTTCTGATGGCCAGTACAGCAGGTAAGGACATGCACATGGCTGAGATACAACACTGAAGGTATTTGCGTGAAGGAGAAGGAGAACGGTGCGAGAGTTGCGCGCGAGCGAGGCAGCGCTTTTTGGGCGGCTTCCTTCTCCAGATCTGAGCACAAATCATCATCATCATCATCAACACATCATCATCATCATCATCATCATCATCATCATCACCATCATCATTCATCATCATCATCATCATCATCAACATCATCATCATTATCATCATCATCATCATCATCATCATCATCATCATCATCATCACCATCATCATCATCATCATCATCATCATCATCATCATCATCATCATCATCATCATCATCAACATCATCATCACCACTATCATCTGTTGTGTCATCCAATAAATGATAACAATAACATGGGGATGTAGTGCTTTAATCTCCGCTCCGTAACACTGACACGATTATAGTTTGTAAAAGAACAAGACGTCACAATAATTAATAAATAGTTTTGTTTGTGTGTATAGGTTATTATGTCCAACCATAATATATATTTCACTAAAATAGTTCAAATCAATTTGTATAATAACACAAACTCTTCATATAAGTGTAAAAGTGTGACGACAAAACTTTAACACTTGTATCATTCAATGTTGAAGTAGTATTTTCTCTCTCTTTGTGTGTGTGTGTGTGTGTGTGTGTGTGTGTGTGTCCCAGTGTTTGGATTAGATGCTGATTTACAGATTGATCTGATCAGAGAGTTGGATTTGGCCAATGCTACACATGGAATAAACCCAACTGCAGGTTTTCACAACAGCAGCCAAGCCTTTCTCTTTCGAGGTAAAACAAACAAAAAAAGTCTTTTTACTGTGAAGTAGAAAACAAAAAAGTGAATAGGAGCCACGAGTGAATCATTTTCTTTATAAATATGTTTGGATTTCTGTATAATGAAGAAGCCTGGGGAGAAATACAGTACATTTGTTTTGCTTGGTGAAATCTTTGACTTCTTTGAGTTATTACAGGAAATTGTATACATTATACACATGTCACTTTTAATATGCTATAAAATGTCATCTTTTATAAGAACAGGTCTTAAATAATCAGTAGGACTCAGACTGCTTGGGATTTACCTGCAATATTTATCAGGACCATTTAATAAAATATAATATAACCCATGTCTACATGGATAGTTTCTTGAAATATATTATAAAAGATTAATGAATATTAGTAAAAACAGATGTGTACATGAATGCTGACTACATTTTATATATTCTTTGGGGTTCATTTGCATAACACAGTAAGTATAGAAGAATTTCTTTTAAGGAAGCAAAAATCCAGGCACTGGTGTACATGAAACCATCACACCATCTGTTGGGTGAGAAGATCTGATTATCTGATCACTCTCGATAATTATACAACAGCTGTTTCTGTAAATCTGCTCCTGCATGTTATGAGGGAATCAACAGGTTTCATTTTTTAATAGGAGCACTTATAATGTTGGTTAGTGCTCTGTTTATATCTAGCGCTTATCTAGAAAAGGTGGCTGATTTGAAACTGCCGGCACATTTGGAGTAGACCTGGTCGACATAGTAACGCTAAAGCATCCATTGGTGGTACGAGTCCTTGCACAGGCGCCTGCGGACAGAACAGCTACGTCAGCGATATTCATAACTATCCAGTATCATTTAGCAAAACTTGTGGTTATTTTAAGCAAGCTTTTGGAAAAATTTTCCTATAGGATTAAATCCAGCCTGAGTGTTTTATTAAACATACTGTAATGTGCAAACAGGTTCAACATGATTAAAAATAAATATGAAATTAATATGAAGTTATATGTTAGGTTTGGGATTATTGGCAATAATGTTGGGAAGCTACAGCTCCAATAATGTGTGTCTTGTCAGACAATTTATATTTCAGACCAAGTGTTTAAGCGCAACAAAAAGATTTGTTTTGCATTTTATAATATATACTATAATTAGAATTTCATTTTTATCTTGTTTTGTATTCCTTTTGTTCATTTTAGCTTCACTACTAAAGCTTTTCATGTTTTGAACTACTTTTCACTACAAAAACATGGATATATAGTTTATGCAAGTTTAAATTATAATTATAATATAAATTTTTTTTATTGGGTTAGCATGTTATCATTCGGCGAGCATTCATGACATTTTATGGTGTAATTAAGCTAAAAAAAAGCGCTAGATTTCAGATACCTAAGCTGTGAATTGGTCATTCTTGTATATTATAGTCACAGGGTTATAATGTTGTTTTAAGCAATGTTAAACATCAGGAGGATTTGTGATCGTTGTTTTTTTTTTGCTGCATTGTTTACCACAGACACCTTAATGTGTTTAATTGCATCAAGGGTTTTGCTGAATGTTTAATTCATTGATAACAGCAGATGACTAAATTTAATTAAACAGAGATTTAGTTTTCTGCAAACATCGAAATTGCTTTGCATTGATTAATCCATTTCACTGCAGGGAGCTTCACTGCTTTGTTTTGATGGACAGATTTACAAGGTGACTTTGTCAAAAACATTTAAAGATATAAACCTAATAACGGTCAGGATTAAAGCTAAAATATTTGTTCTACCAAATGTACTGTGTATGTACAGAATATTGCATGGTCATCCTCTAAGACTTTTGTGGAATTCCTAAAGGAAAGAAATTAAGTTTACACGTTACAGACTGAAACACTGCTGCCAACAGGATATTTCTATTCATTTCATTTATTTTCTAAAATTGTAATACTATATTTTAGGAATTCTGCTAAAAGATTTGACCGGAAAGGAGCTGTTAAATATCTTTTAGTTTCATGGTCATTTATGATTGGCTACACTCGAAGTGAATCGAAGTGAAAATTCTTGTATGGCTAATTGAAAACTTCAGGACTCGTGTTCTTCTCTGATCTCCTCTGTTCTCCGGAAAGGTTGACTGCTGTCAGAGCCTCTACAGCTGGATCCATAAATAAAAAATGAGCAGTGTGATGAGTTTTTTTGCTCTTGGGGAATAGATTCAGGCCACAGAGCTTGATGGCTTTGTGTGCACAGAGAAGAATCTGGGTCTCTTGGGTCGACACGAGTCGGGTTAGCTTCAATTCTTGTGAAATGAAGTCCACAGTGACCCTTTAGGTCGTGTTTTTCAAGATATGAGCAACTAATAATCATTATCATATGATGTGATAATTATTGTTGGGTTTGACATTTGAAAAGGCAAATTATGGAAATAGATTTAGACATACATATGAAATAATTCTAAATGGTTGTTATTATTTAATCATTATTACATATCTAAAGAAAGGTGGCTCCCATCATATTATCAAGTTGTGATGATGATTCTTTTTGACATTTTGAAACTATTTGCAAAGATTCAAACTATTATAAATAGTGCAAGAGTTCATACTGTGATAAATTGTCATATGTCATGTGAATTGATTTAGTTAGATTATGTGAAAAGAGAGCAAAATAATTTTAGTTACTTCTTAATACATGGTTATTACGGTATGAAAATTGGGGTTATACTTACTCACAATATTGCAATATTTCAAAGCAAAATGTGTTTTTAATGAGGGTAACTGCTTTACATGTAAATGGGAATGTTGGATTAATTGCCTTGGGATAAGGCATAAACTGTATATTCAGGATATTACCATGCTAATGCACAGTCCTAAGGCAGTAGCATTCATCAGGCACTGATTTGAACTAAATATAGCTCAATATTTCTGGCTCGTTTTACCTGCATACTCATTTGTGAGTTTAGGTTTCATGAAGATTGTAACCGGAAGAAAGAAATATAAAAATAAAAACGTGTCTGGATGCAGTATTAATGAGGAGGGATAATATTCTGTTTCATTCTAGGATTGTGGGAGATTCTGATGACATTATTAGTTTTTTTTTAAATAAGACAAATTAATTAATTAATTCACATTATTCATTATTAGTGAGTACATTTTACTGTATTTTTATGAAATGAAATTATTTCTGTATTTACCCTACTTATTCTAAAGGAAATGGCAGGCACATACCAAAGAAATGCGCTTGCATGAATTACAGTACATATAGAGTACATGTTGGTATTTTACATTCGAGCACTGCAGTTGACAGCAGTGCAGTACAGTACAGTACAGTATCCTTTAGGGGTGTAACGATACACTCAGCTCACTATTTGGTACATATCTCTATATTACGTTCACAATATGATATGTATCACGATATTTTGAACAAAAGTAAAAAAAAAAAAGATTAATTTCCAAAACATGAACAATTTTCAATAACATTTCTTTGTGGTAAATACAACATAAAGAAGTGAAAAATTTCAATGTTTAAACCAAACCTTCTCTATATAAATTAATAATTAAATTGGCCCGTCACTGACAATTTCTTTATTTTCTTTCTTTTTTTTATATTAAACTAGCTAAAATAAACTAGACACATTCTTTAAATATAAAGTGAAAAAATAGAAAGCTAAAATAAAAAAAAACTATTTAACAAAATAGCTTTGTTTCTGTTATGTTATATTACTTTCAGGTGTTTCTGAAAAGAGAAACAGTGAGAAATTCTGGAATAATGAAAGTGACACGCTGGACATGCAATTGTTCAAGCAGTTTTTGCTTTCCTTTGCAGAACTCAAACCTCTTTCTCAGATGCCCAGTTTCTCTGAATGCACATGCCATGCAGGTGGTGTGTAACTTGCCTGCAGGATCTCAAGTAATATAAATCGGGCATTATTTTGTAAAATAATTCACGATCTTTGAAAAAAAAAACCTTCAAATCTTTGCTTTGTGATATATCATACCACTGACCATTCCGTGCTACCATTCGTTACACTACTAGTGTACAGGCTTCCCTTTACATTCTTGTATTAATCAGAGTTTGAAATGAAATTGGTGTTTTTTGGGTGTATTTCTAGTCATAGTTTTTGACCAAATCAAAAAGCTCTGAATTCCCGGGTTGACTGTAGGCTGTACCATGTATAAGTATTCTCATTCTTACCTTTCTGCACCCTGATAAACAGCAGACACCCTACACAAAGCAAGGACTGAAGAAAAATCACAAAATGAAAAAATAACAAAACACTCAGGTGAAATGGAAACACTGACTGCTGTGTGCAGCCACAAGGTTCTGCTTCTGGTTTCGATGCACACAAAAACAAAACATTGAAACCGTATTGACATCATTCTCTTTCTTTACTCTCTTTCACTTTTTCTTTATTTTTTGCACTTCAGGGGAGTCCAAAGCTTTTCCTTGTCATTGTCTCCACCTCTCCATCTTCTTTGTTGATCTTTTCTCCTTTGTCCTTCTACTCTTCTTTATATACTGTTATTTTTTTCTCCTCCTCTTGTTCACTTACGTCATTACTGTAGATCTCACGCACAATAAATCATACTACAATTTTTGCCACAATCACTGGTTCTGCCACAAAGACAAAGCTTTTCCCATTTGAATGTTTAGCTCATTTGCATTTGATGTAAAGCGTACGGCTGTGAACTCCTCCAAGGGTGGACGACATGATGAATTTTATGGATTTGTATTAAAGACTGACAAGACTCTGAGGATGCCTGCAAATGTTGGATTATAGGAAATATTTGGTATTTCCACCTACAAGAAACCATGCATGCCTCATGTGTATGTCCTCATGTGATTACTGTCTGGAGCTGTACATGTTTTCACACTCATAATGAGCTGTTGGGAGAGCTTTGCTGCTGTTATGATTTCCCAACCTTATGTCCTGTCACTGAGAGAAAATGTGTAGGAGAATACTATAATAATAATAATAATAATAATAATAATAATAATAATAATAATCATCATCATCATCATCATTCTTATAGCTAAGAGGAGTGCAGTATGTAGAAAATAAATAATTATGTAGTTAATTGGTAATAATGAAATAACTAAATAATGATGATGTAGGTTTTAAAAGCCTTAAAAGTGTTTGATCTCAGAATGTAATATATTTCACTCTTTTTGTTTTGGATGAGTTCCTTTCACACACAAAGCTTCCATAGAAATGATGCGAATATTTTGCCTTGGAGAAGATCAGAGTGATTTGAATCTCTCTTGAACATGGCAATTCTGCTGAGAAGAATTCAAATCTAATTGTCCAGTTTCAAGTGTCTGGTTAAGCCGTGTGTTTATCTCCTGCATCTCTCCAGATCATCACATCTGGCACCTGAAATTCACAATTTTAATGGCTTTGGAATTGCACTTGAACCCAAGTTTGTCTGTCAAAGGTTACAGCAAATATAAATTATAAATTCCTGTTTTAATTCCAGTAACACCCGCGTGATATCTTTCGGATGAAAGTGTTGTGAATCTAAAAAAACGGTATGATACGGCTATTAAAGAATGATTTTAGAAATCTGCAAGTAAGATTAAACAAGTCTTTTTTCTTGAATACATTTTTTATATCATGATAATTGGAGTGTTTATTTCCACAGAGAGCTGACTGAATCCTGGCAAACAATTGGCCCAGGGGGATCTTATACTATCAGGCTGTGACTTTTTAAATTATCATTGGATTTCTGGGTGAGACGATGCAGGTGCCACAATGATACACATGACCATGTATTCCCGTTCTGAGATCCAATTATTAAAGATTCACATATTGAGATTTTTTTGAGCACTCGTGTATGGACTGCTAACTATAATAATCCAATTCTGCAATTTTCAGACTCTCCTCTCTCTGTGGTTATATACACTTGGTTTTTGGCGGATTTTAATATTCTTACAAATATAACTGGACCTACTGAAAACAATGCAACGCATTAAATATGTTGTTAACGTATGACTTATTTGCATCAGAACAGCTGGTTATCGATAGTGTTCAATTCTATACTTCTTTTCCCTGCTTTTTTGCAGCGTTTAAATGATACCCGGTCCATTTATTTCTCTACTACGTTTCATCTTTTCACACTTTAAAGACAGGAGTAGACTCTGATTTATTGTTTGCAGTTTTCAATAAACCTTTTACTTTCTCTTTTTCTCTCAATCCACACAAACCGAGGAGAGGTAAGGGTGTTTCACAGCCTTGGCTAAATGATGTCACCCACAGACAAGAGTGTAGAAAAGTGGATCGCAAATGGAAAAGAAACAAGCTTCAGGTTTTCACCGCTCCAGACACAACAAACCAATCGATTTTGTTTTAAACCTTAGGAGACTTGCTATTTTTGGATTTTTCCCAAGAGACCTGTGAGGATCGAATAAAAGTTTTTTTTTTACTGAGAATCGAGCAGATTAAAGGTGCTATTGTAGCCTGCATCGTTTTATCAACTGCTAATACCTTCGTTACCCGCTTCCTGACTCACTTTCATCCAGGGTTTTTTTTTTCCCTTTTATTTCCATGAACCTGGAGAAAAGTATCTTTTTGAAGTTTTATTCCTTTTCAAGTACATTTAACATTTCCTATGCGTGTTTCAGTCTGGCAGCACTGAATCTGCATTGCTAAAGGTCAAGAAATAATGGATTCAGGCTCGCATGTTCTGCGCTTGACATTATCAACCATAACATTGTTTTCAATTGTCTCCAGTATTTGATTGGCATTCAGAGTGTGGCCCTCTAGTGGCAGAATCGTCACTAATACCAAGGACATTTTTGCTTTGTTATTATTATGTAGATATTTGTTATTTGTGTTTCATAACTCATATTTATTAATTCTGAATATTAATTTACAGAAGTATTGCATATAATTTTTATGCTGATGATTTTGTCTATAATTTTTTTTTAGATATGAACGTGTGTTAAATATTGGCTCATTAAAAAAAAAATAAACAAAAGTAAAAAGGTTTTAATGTTTGTGCATGTCTTGGTTTGGTTGCCAAGTTTAGAGAGTTTGATTCATCATTACCTTTCAATAAACAGTTCAGTTCAGTTGTGAATGGTAGCTTCTAAGCTGTTACTAAACCTGTTCTTTTAAAAAAAAATCACTTGCTAATTTCATCAAGGTTAGACCATTGAAATTCATTGTACGTTGCTCTTGTTGAAACTGCGTTGCTTGTCAGCTGTTAGTCCGATTTGAGGCTTTTGACAGGATCTTCTACATCGACTGGCAGTAAATCTTTGGATGGATTTTAACATAATTATACTGTATTATATACTAAACATCTGGTGCTTTCTGTCAATAAAAAGGTAATTGAGCTGGCCTGTATAAGATCACACTAACGTCACTAATACTATTAAATCCTGCCAATGCTGCATTACCAATAGCATTCCAATACCAATGGTGCATTATAGCCTTTATGAGGTAGCGCAGGCAAAACTTTGTCTTCATAATTAAAAATGTGCAGCAACTCATTATTCTTGATTGGCACTTTTTAATGAATTAGAAAAAGCAAATATTAATGGTCTTAGATACATATTGCAAAAATGTCCATGTAAATTTAGACAAACATGATTAAAGATGTTGAGTGGGAGTGTAGCAAGGACGTCTCTCTCTTGTGCTGCAGTATTTAATTTAGCGTGAACAAAACACAGCCACTGGAAGCTGAACAACCTGAAAGCATGACAGAACTGTGTTACACAACACAGTCATGCATATATCTATTTTATCTTTAACATACCTTTTACATATTAATAAGAATGTGCAGAGTGCACGGTTTAAAATTATGTATGGTACATAAGCAGGACCTGATGGACTACATGCATTATATTAACACTATCATTTTTTGCACGAAATTCATCTACTGATGGAAATTAGCGTTTAGAAAAATATATACACATAAATATATACAAAAGTACACTGTAGTACCTCTTTTTCTGAGCGGGAAGTGTTTAAGATGATGATAGATCATTTCATTAAAATTTCTCTCTTGAAAACAGGGAGAATTTTGTTGACTTGGCACTTATTTAATTATTCAGATTAAAGGGAAACTAGTGAAGAAGCACAGACTTAATTAAGTGAATAAATTTAATGATATGAGTGGAATAAAAAAAAACCAAAAGTTAAGTTTTATTTTTAATAGAAATATCACAAGTCTTCATACTTAAATTTAATAAATGTTTTAATATAATGGTTTTAAAAAAAAACATTTAGTAAAATGGTTTAGAACATTATGAGGATGTGGGTGTGTGAATACCGGGTTTGCAGTTCAGAGTTGACAGAAATCTTTGTTTTTCTATGTTTTATATGCGATATGTCACTTGTTTGATTTCTAAACCCTAGAGTTGTATGAATGGAACATTAACACAACAGCACAGCAAAATGATCCTTTTTCCCAAAAGCTGATTTGGGAGTAATATTGTTTATCATGGTAATTTGATCGACTCCACTTATCGATTCTGATTCTTATCAATTCACAGTTTTGATTTTTCCACTAGCAGTGACTCACAAGTTAAAAACAAGCTAAGATCTTTTTCATTTAGGTTTATATTGTTTTGTTAAGGATATGCTGTGTAGTTGTGGTGCTGTATTTGATATTTTGTTGCTGAATAAGAAATAGAAAGTCTTGCAAGATGGTTAAAGTGTGTGTCTCTGAATGTAGGAGGAAGCGTGCTGACCCAGTTGCGTCCTCCCCCAGCTGTCTTTCACCTTCAGCTTATCGACTTGTCTGATCGTAACACTGACAGTGTCCAATATTTTGTTTGTTTGTGTGTGTATGTATGTGTGTGTGTGTGTGTGTGTGTGTGTGTGTGTGTGTGTGTGTGTGTGTGTGTGTGTGTGTGTGTGCGCATGTGTGTGATGTTACAGTCTGAACCATGCTGAAGGGGGAACACTGGCACTAGTCCAAATTCCTGCAACAATACAGCCTGTTCACTTTGGTTTGTAGACAGATGTGTGTGTGTGTGTGTGTGTGTGTGTGTGTGTGTGTGTGTGTGTCTAAGAGAGAGAGAGAGAAGAAGAAGTAGGAAAGAACAAAAGTAGGCGCAAAAAACTAACACTATATTCAAGCTGTATTTATTGTGTGCAAACAGTGCAGGTTGTTTGTTATTATGAATGGAATAAACTGGTGATGAGGAGCAGTGAGGTGTTTGACTCGCTACTTTACTTTAGGTGTTTACATTCTTATGACCGATTAGTTCATCATCAGAGTCCATATAATAGCAGCTCTCGATGGAAACGATCGCTGATCTCTGTGTGTAATTACATGACTGTGATGTGTGGAAGTGATCTGTAGTGCTAATGAACATCTCCTACTGATGTAGTTATAATGTAACCACACAATGTCTTTGAGTGTTGTAGCATTAAAACGATCAAAGCACTAAAAACTCTGTTCCAGTATGACAATGTCGCTGTGCTCAAATCAGGCTCAGTGTGTGTTCAGAGTGTGTTCAGACTGTCTTGCAGGTGTGTGTCTGCAGTTTAACTCTGTTTTATTCCATGGGTTACAAATAAAAAAAAAATTACAAGAGCAGGTGGGGTTTAGGGGCCTTGCTCGAGGGCCCACCAGTGGTAGATTTAAATATGTGTTTGAATTTGAGTTTTTTTCTGTGTTCACCAGTCCAGATTCAAAATAGCGGAGATTTAAATAGACTGTATTGTGATTACTCATTTTAGTTCTAATCACACTTTGATCACTATAATACTAGGGTGCTGTGAAAGCCACTGTAGATTTAAATCAGATTAATTAAAGGAATCTGTCTTTTAACTACCGTGTGTGTCTTAGCAGTAATCTGCAGCTGGAGTGTGGGAGAGTGAGGCAATTATAATGTGGAACACCTGATGGCTATTTATGGATGTTTTTCATATTCTCTCTCTCTCTCTCTCTCTCTCTCTCTCTCTCTCTCTCTCGCACACACACATGCACACACGCGCACACACACACACACACACACACACACACACACACACACACACACACACACACACACACACACACACTTTCTTTGCTAATCTTTCTCTGGTGTTGAGTCTGTCTGCCTTATTTCCTTAATTGATTTTTGTGTTTGCAAAAGAGTAACAAACTTGAAAGGAGTACAGACGGTGTACTGTAAGTTTAATATCCTCATATGCACAACACACACACACCACACACACACACACACACACACACACATACACACACACACACACACACACACACAGTACTCCTTTCAAGTTTGTTACTCTTTTGCTTATATATAGTATATATATATATATATATATATATATATATATATATATATATATATATATATATATATACACACACACAGTGGTGTGAAAAACTATTTGCCCCCTTCCTGACTTTTTATTCTTTTGCATGTTTGTCACACAAAATGTTTCTGATCATCGAACACATTTTAATATTAGTCAAAGATAACACAAGTAAACACAAAATGCAGTTTTTAAATGAATGTTTTTATTATTTAGTGAGAAAAAAAATCCAAACCCACATAGCCCTGTGTGAAAAAGTAATTGCCCCTGCACCTAATAACTGGTTGGGCCACCCTTAGCAGCAATAACTGCAATCAAACGTTTGCGATAACTTGCAACAAGTCTTTTACAGCGCTCTGGAGGAATTTTGGCCCACTCATCTTTGCAGAATTGTTGTAATTCAGCTTTATTTGAGGGTTTTCTAGCATGAACCGCCTTCTTAAGTCATGCCACAGCATCTCAATGGGATTCAGGTCAGGACTTTGACTAGGCCACTCCAAAGTCTTCATTTTGTTTTTTTTCAGCCATTCAGAGGTGGATTTGCTGGTGTGTTTTGGGTCATTGTCCTGCTGCAGCACCCAAGATCGCTTTAGCTTGAGTTGACGAACAGATGGCCGGACATTCTCCTTCAGGATTTTTTGGTAGACATTAGAATTCATGCTTCCATCTATCACAGCAAGCCTTCCAGGTCCTGAAGCAGCAAAACAACCCCAGACCATCACACTACCACCACCATATTTTACTGTTGGTATGATGTTCTTTTTATGAAATGCTGTGTTACTTTTACGCCAGATGTAACGGGACACGCACCTTCCAAAAAGTTCAACTTTTGTCTCGTCAGTCCACAAGATATTTTCCCAAAAGTCTTGGCAGTCATTGAGATGTTTTTTAGCAAAATTGAAGACGAGCCTTAATGTTCTTTTTGCTTAATAGTGGTTTGCGTCTTGGAACTCTGCCATGCAGGCCGTTTTTGCCCAATCTCTTTCTTATGGTGGACTCGTGAACACTGACCTTAATTGAGGTAAGTGAGGCCTGCAGTTCTTTTGGATGTTGCCCTGGGATCTTTTGTGACCTCTCGGATGAGTTGTCTCTGCGCTCTTGGGGTAATTTTGGGCGGCCGGCCACTCCTGGGAAAGGTTCACCACTGTTCCATGTTTTTGCCATTTGTGGATAATGGCTCTCACTGTGGTTCGCTGGAGTCCCAAAGCTTTAGAAATGGCTTTATAACCTTTACCAGAACTGATGGATCTCAATTACTTTTGTTCTCATTTCTTCCTGAATTTTTCTCACTAAATAATAAAAACATTCATTTAAAAACTGCATTTTATGTTTACTTGTGTTATCTTTGACTAATATTAAAATGTGTTCGATGATCAGAAACATTTTGTGTGACAAACATGCAAAAGAATAAAAAGTCAGGAAGGGGGCAAATAGTTTTTCACACCACTGTATATATATATATATATATATATATAGTATATATATATATATATATATATATATATATATATATATACACACACACACACACACACACATATATATATATATATATATATATATATATATATCTATATATATATATATATATACACACACACACACACACACACACATATATATATATATATATATATATATATATATATATATATATATATATATATATATACAATAGGATGTGATGAGTTGGCATTCCATCCAGGGTGTGCCCTGCATTAATGCCCATAGACGTCTGAGATAGGCACAGACTCCCCGTGACCCGAGGGAGGATCAGATAAAGCGGTAGAAGATGAATGAATGAATATATATAATAGGATATTAATTTAATTTTATCTTTAAGAGAAGAGATTCTTGTGAATTCTTATGAATCCTCCAAACAGGCATCATATACTCAAAATAAAAAATAAATAAAATAAAACATATTTCAAAATTACAAATAGTAAAATATAATTGAAAGGAAAGGAAAAAGTGCCACACATGTATAATCTGTATGTGTACAATGCAAACATGGAAGGTCCTCTGGAGATACACTTAGTAAATAGCCTATGCTGTTGTTCCTATGTGCAAAAGGTTGTGTGTGGGTGTGTACAAAGTTCTCCAGAGGTAGAACGAGTAATCCATGATGATATTTACATTTATCAATGTATATGTGTGTGTGGCAGAGTGTGTGTCAAGTATCACAGCTCACAAGAACAGAGGGTGAACAATGTCTGCAGTGATTGGGAAAAGTTCATAGATGGGTTTATGAGACACAAAATAATTTATGGAAACACTTGAATTTCTTTGGAAGATTAAAAAAAACTTGAAGCATTGCTTTCATAACCCACTTTTAAGTTTATGCAAATGAAGTAACATATTTTTGCCACACTTACTTCAGCAAAGACTATATTTATTGTCATCGTGACCTCTGTAATATTAAGGAATGACTTGCAGTGTCTTGCAGCACCATCATATTTACTATTTCTTAGTATATACATGTTTCTTTTTTATTTTGAAACACTAACATTTTATTCCTGTAGTGCTTTTTACAATTTAGATCCCTAATGCAACAAAGATGACATGAAGCAGAAGTGGAGTCAGACTTAAAAGGGAGACTGGATTCTGCGATTTTGAATCAGTTCTAATGTATAGTCAAGCACTACTGAAAGGAAAGCATCAATCATTTTTATTTTTTTTTATTTCTGCATGTTTTTTAGCTTTAAATCTTCAGTATCAAAGTGAACTCATCCACTGAATAATGAATGAGACTCGGGTCTAAACAGTTTTCAGCAAGTGTGATCTTTAATCTATCAAAGTGAAATCATCCGTTGTGAGGGAAAAAGTGTACAACACAACAACAACAACAGCAGTAGCCATCATGTATGCACAGTCTCACTGCAGACTCTCACTAAACAACATATGATACATTTCCTTTTTTAATCTGATTCATATCCATGATTACCTGTAGTGTTGATATGGCGATACAGGCGTGCAATCCGACGAGGAGGAAGCATTTCCCAGCGAAAGAGTGCAACACGCTCCAGGCTGGAATGCATTTTCCTGCCCCTGATATTTTGCTAGAAACCGAATTTGACAGGTGAATTCTGAGCACTGAAATGAGCAAACTGAATGCAGGATTTTGAATATCTTACAGCTGAATTGTTAAATCTTCACATAGACATAACATTATGGCCATATAACTTTATGACTGATGGGTGAATATGAGTGATTATTTCTTCTTCATGGAGTTAGATGGTGGGATATCTCAGGGCTTGATGTTGATGCGTTAGACGCTGGAAAAATGGGCAAGTGTAAGGACAAGGGTCTTTTTAAAACTGCAGCTCTTGTGAGGCATCTTGTGGGGGTCAGCAAAGGTCAGTATCTATAGAAAGAAAAAAAATTGTATTTATGTCCACGAGAGCTTGAGATGTTCCAGAAAATAACTAATGTGTATATCACAACAGTAAAACCAACATAATCAAATGCTAAGAATATATACACTACATCAACAAAACTTATAACGCCATATGACATTTTCACACCTGGCTTTTAAAGTTTAAATATTGCTAAATATTGGTTCTGTAATTTCAAGATCTTTCAAGGACCAGATGATTTTTATTATGTACTGAAATGTAAAACTATAAAAAAGAGGTTAACATTAAAGAGGTTTACATTCATTTACCCATGACTGTATATGAAAAATGTGGGAAAAAAAATTAGGGCTGTTCAATTGTGGGATTAATTGCACAATTGCCAGTTAACTCGTGATTAATCGCACATTTTCAATATACCATCAATTAATTCACTTTTCATGTTTCTAATAGTATTAACTAACTCTTTCAAAATCTCTCCATTTAATAAAATCAAAGTCAATGAATCTGAAAAGATATCTCTAGTGAGTGGATGTTTAAAATATAATATTATGAAATATTTGTGTAATAGAATCTGACACTACTATGTGAATGCAGTGTTGAACATGTACAGCTGAGAGTAGCAAGTGCAAACAGTGTTAATTAAAAACATGACTGGGGTTTGTTAATGTGGAACAGAATGGCACAATGTCTGTAGGTGTTAGAAAAAAATAATTGTATGATGGCGTGAGAAAGCTGATGTCTCTGACCTTATTGTATGGAACAGACAGAAATAACAGAAAGATTTGTGTTGTAATAAATGGGTTTGTTTGCTAATAATATATTTAAAGATGTCTAAACCGTGCTATTTGTGTGTGCTTTTACATGAAGTGAATATTATGGTTTGAATTGCTGTTGGATAATTCCATACATTAGTGAAATGACATGAGCCTAATCAATTCGAAATTAATCAAGTCAAAATGTCAGTGAAGCTCATGTGCCATTACCTCATCAGCGAAAGACAGAAAAGCACTTAGATACACTGTAGAGACTGGATCCAGTTCAAACAATTATTATTCCGCTGATGTACGTGTGAAGATCAGCCGAGTGAAGAGACAAAAATTATGAGTGACTTTTACCTCAGGTGGTGAGACTGATGTGGTTGATGCTGATATTCCACCGAGAACTCATTTCCTGCTGTTAATTCTTTAGAATATGGAATATACGAGTCTATAAATGTAGAGACACATAGGGTCTATTTCTGTGTCATTTGTAAGTCCTATTTTTCGCATGTCACTTTTTGAAGGAAAATACACTTTAAATGTTCAGTCGTTTTGACGTTTGTGGTGTGACATTTCGACTGTGAAAAAAACAGGTTTTTGAGAGAACTTCGTAAAGGGGAAAGACTGAATATGATAATGTGAACATGGCTGGGTTTAGGCCTGTAACGATTCCTCAAATAACTCAATTAATTGTAATGGAATGTGAAGTAATGTGCCTCGATGATTTGTTTAGTCCATTTAACTAAAATAAATGAAATGGACTTGCAGATCATTATTGCTGATGGTGTTACACTTGGAGTGCTGTGGACAGCTAGAGGAGGCTGCAGAATAAAATTAACATTTATAAAGTAATTTGTAGTTATATTTTATATTTTTATTCATCAGCGCTTCAACAGAACAAAAACGGATCACATTAGGGGTTTTGAATCAAGGATCGGATCATTTTTCCAGATCAGCTAAAAAGTAGAAGTCAATACACGACTGTGTATTGATGAAATTACCGTGTAGTTATGAAATTACTTAAATGGCAATATCTGTATGAAAAAAGGTGATTATTAAAAATTATGTATTTAAAAGAGAATAAACGTGAGTTGTTACATCACTATTGTTGATATACAGTGGATAATCACCATGGGGTTATGGATTCATTTTCTCATGTTCATTTTTATCATTTTTAATGCAATAGACTTTTTATACTATTACATTTTGAATACAACTTTTAATAAAACACCATCAAGTTAATGGTTGGACTTCTGGAAATGCATTTTTCTTTCTGAGAACCATTCCACTCTTAGCTTTCCCACTGCATTCTTGGTGTTGGGTGAATTGAACAGTCGGCAGAAACTCGCGATGAGTCTCTAATATTTTCCATAATTAATTATGGAAGTTTTAGTACATCTTGCCAAACCTGGAGGATACAGCAGTTATTTTAATCTGCACTGTTGATTTTGACCACATGTCGTCAGTTCCACTTGTGGGTTGCTCTTTTTTGCATGTGCATGTTCTTGCACTCGGGCGAAAGTGTAATATTTGTTTGGGGTGTTTTCGGGCTTCACGATCAACAAACCTAAGGTTATTGAAACAAAACCCTCGGACATGGATGAGCTCTTCTTTACGCCACTCTCTCCTTTTATTTAGCTTCCTTGTCCTTCTCCCCCAAAATAAAAGTCCACATAAACTAATATACAAAATAACAACATTCATTACATGTGTTTACATTAATTAAACTAATTATTTAATTGTTAATAATAATTAAATTGTTAATGAGGGGTTTTTATCAAACTGTGGAATTTTTTTTTGTTTGTTTAAACTCACTTTTGAAACTCTGAATGATACACATACAGCAAAGTCAAATTCCTGGGTATAAATGCTAATATGCATATATATACATATATATATATATATATATATATATATATATATATATATATATATATATATATATATGAAGTTTATGCTAATAATGGTAGTTAGCACTTATAGCTAATCAGCATAGTACTATAATTAGATAGCTATCATACATGCTGACTTAGATATGATAACTTTGCTTCCTGCACTAATTTACTAATTTAACTAATTTATCTGTGTATTTCACTCTGGAATTTAAAAACCACCAAAGAAAATCATGTTTAGTAACTTGCTCACTTCTATGGTTGTATCTGGGCTGAGAAAAAGCTGGAATTGTGAAAAAGGCGTCGAGACACTACGTGACCTGCATGCTGCCTTTCAGATCCACACAGCCGTGCAGAGTTGTCTGAAAAACCCGACAGGTTACAAAATAACCTGTATACTGTATGTGACCCAATTTCACTACCACAGCTGTTAGATTGTTAAGAAAATATCACTTATTATGTGAAGGAAAGAGTTTTAATTATGAATATTTCAAATTCAATTTCTGAAGTGAAGACTTGGAGTACATATCTTTTAGAATACATGCATGGTAGCTCCATTGATCTCAATTAATCTCGGACCATCATTCTCCACCAATCCTTCCCATCCCCTAATATTTGCTGTCAGTTGTTGACTATTGGGCAACATCTGAAAAAAATACACTACTGCAAAGTATGGCATTTTCAATTTTTTTTATTTAATCAGGAATTACCTTCACCTAAAACACCATTACTGTCCAGAGACTGAAACAAGTTCTAATGAGTTGCTTGGTAGCTTTGGGGATGTAGCCTCTGTCCTTTTGATTAATTATGCCCTTGATGTCGGTAGCCAGGATGTGGAATTTAATTTCATTCTGATTATGGCCCCTCTGCTATTATTCTCGGCTTTGGGTGCTGTTCCTCCTCATCCCCAAGTCGCTCGCTCCTACTCTTCGCTTGTCGTGTCTGTTGTCACTGTCTGTCGGTGGCCATGTTGAGTCAGGAGTTGGTCAAATTAGAGCAAGTCCTCTGGGTCTGGATGATAAACAGCATGTAAGAACAAGCCACCTCAGGTCTCTCTCTCCCTCTCTCTTTTCCTTTCTCTCTCGCTGACTATCTCTATAAACCACCCTCTCTCTCTAAACGTGTGTAAAACCTTGCTACACCCTGGGAAAATGGCATTTATCAGACCCCCTACAGCCTGAGGGAAAAGCAGAAGGAAAGGCATCATGACCACATTTTGAACCCAAGAAAAGGATGCAATATAAAAATCATATTAATTTGTTTTTATGTGCAATAAGCTAATTATTATTAATATATTATCTAATAATCATTCAGCATATAAAGCAGAGGTGTCAAGTAACAAAGTATAAATACTTTGAGAAATGTTGGGTATCTATACTTTATTGGAGTAATTATGTTTCAGCCGACTTTTTACTTTTTGGCGTGGACAAAGCTTTTATCCTTAATGCCATTTTTTTCTCTTACATTACTTTTACTTTTATACTTTAAGTAGTTTTAAAACCCCTTACACTTTTACTTGAGTAAATAAGCTGTTGATTCTTTTTAAACTCTCGTATCTACACTTCTACCTGAGGGATGAGTGTGAATACTTTTGACACCCCTGATAGAGATGTTTCTAAAACTGTTGAAAATGTTTTAGACACTTTAACAGAATTTCTTGTACACTGGGGCAAGTCATGCATTACATCATGCAGATACAGGTAAATAGATACAGATAATATTCACATCAAACTGTAAAATAAGGGAAATGTATGATTTGACTCTGTATAAACATTGTGTCATAAAAGGATCTTAGGATGCAGAACAAGTCAGATGACAGAGAAGTACCTCAGGCTGCACTACTGTCAGGACAGCAATCTCAGACAGGTTGACAGTTGAAGACAGGGAAAGGACTGTAAGTACCTGAGTAGGAGGCTATTCAGAAGAGTTTATTCTTTATTATTATTATTATTATTATTATTATTATTATTATTATTATTATTATAGTAAGCTTTTTAAATGCTTACCAATAAATATTGCTTCTGGTAAATAATAAATTAAAGGGTATTTATTCTGAATGTTTTTATAAATATTACAGTATTACAAAATATAGATAGACATCGTTCATTAATTAATTAATTCATCTTCTACCGCTTTGACCGAGTTCTCCCTCGGGTCCCGGGTGTAACGGACAGACACACCACAGGCACCGAGATCAAACAAAGGGTTTTTATTTACGGAAAGTAAGGAGAACAAAAGCAGAAAACTCAGAGGAAAACTCCAGAAAACTCGTACGTCCCTGTACGGCCCGTGTCGAGAGCGCAGAACTGGGTAGCTTCCGTAGAGACGGAGCGCGCAGGCTCAGCGGCGGGCGAGGTCGCGCCCACGGGACTTGGAAGTCTGGAGAGCTGGAGCCTGCGGGAATCGAACCTGATTTGGAAATCAGAATAGAGAAAACAGGTTAGTGGCGTTACCCTAAAAAGGATACGAGTCCGTGTCTAGCCCAACATTCACGAGCCCGGACGCTGGAATGAAGGGAAGG
>JACRUU010000005.1:339969-489969 GCA_030449085.1 Kryptopterus vitreolus | reverse complement strand
CAGTTTGTGAAAGGGAAAATTCAGAAACTTTTATCTTTCAACACTATATTCTAGACTTGAAAATGTAATATATGCAAATATATGGTTGAGCCAGCTGTTAAAATGCATTGCTGCAATTTGGCTAAGCCTATGATAAATCCTTAACAAAATATAGATATAAATAAAGAATATGCTTAGTTTCGTCTTGAATTTGATATAGTTAAATTTTATAGGTAATGCAAAATAAACAATGCTTCTGGTATCTGCTAAAACTCAGGTCCACTTTGAGTTGCTACCACTGTATTTTACTTGATGAAGGTTAAACTGGAGACAAAAATGGTCTTAGAATAAGCAGGCAGAATATGTTGAACTGTCATTTTTTTTTTAACTCACTGCAGGGACACGGTAAAACCAAGGACACAGGGCAGGGACAGGGTCAGGGACAGAGAGCAGCTCAGGCGAAGTCATATACAATATACAAGCCAAGTCAAGTAGGCTTTATTGTCATTTCAAACATACACAGTGAAATGAAACAGCATTTTCCAAAAAAGAAGGACCTGCATCAAACAACATTAATTAATGAAAGGAACACAGAAATGTACACTAATGCACTAAATAATACACTAAATATACACTCTAAATTCACAACAAAATTGTAAACCTTAATGCAAACATTCAATTCCTTAAGGCAAAATTGAATTCAATTGAGGTTTATTTCTATTTCAAAGCAGCTTTATTCAATGTAAAATTATACAATAATAATTGTTAATATAGATCATTCATTTATGTGTGTTTATCCCTAATGAGGGATCTCAGTCTGGGGAGACCAAACTCAAAAGGGAAACGCGTCCTCACCTGGGTGATAAAGAGTGTGATTGTGAATAATACAATATGACCAGAGTGTGGGGAAATAATATGAATACTAGACTGTGTGTGATTGTGAGGAGTGTGGGGCCAAACAGAATAACAATATTTATTAATAAATAATCATAAACAGAATAACAAATAAAATGAAAACATAATTTCAGATTCTGGACTGGACTTGCTTGAAATGTCCACAGTGATGATAAAATATTTGCCCAAAATTTATTTGAGACATTTTTAGCATTTCAGAGACTGTTGAAGGTGCGCTGTTAGAGACACTGTGTTTACTTGCCACAATAGTTTACAAATTCAAAACGTAACACCGCCGTTGATGAAGAAATGTAGATAACGTGGTATTGTGAAATGACAGGTGTGTGATAAAGTTTAAATTGAGGCTTTTTTCAGAGATTCCTCCATTGTGTTTTCCTGCTAACATGAACAGTATTTGTTCCACTACTACATCTCCCTCCATGAGACCCCACTACAGTGTAAGAGTGTGTGAGTTAGCAGACTGATAACCTTTGGGCATGTTTGTATTGATCAGTCTGCATTCCATGATTAGAGAAGTATAGAGTGCTCTGTAGCATGGCTCCTTTGCATGTCTCTGGAGTAATTGTCCAGGCTTGCTGTGAGCGAAAAGGCCGCTGTGGAACATGGCATCGGGGCAACTAGCGGCGATCTGTGTGTTGATTTGCATGAGGCTTGCGTTGATCATGGCTAGCTGCTGTTGTTTTGTTCCTCAGTGACACAGCCTTGAGCCGCTAGCTCCTGCTGTCAGTCTGGCACACCGGCTGCCTCGAGGTACAATGAGAAGTATACTGTCAGGTGGAAAGACAAGCACTCGCAGGTGAATTATTTGAAAGGCAAGCAGACAGTTATAAAATGTGAAGCAGAATGTAAATGAGTTGGGAGGAGATCACCAAAAAGCCAAAACAGGCCTTAAATAAAAAGAAAATCATAGCAAATAAACGCGGTGAGGAAGCGCAGTGAAAATGTTTCAACAGAATGTTTGTGTACATGTGATTAAACTGGGGTTGTGCTTGATCACTCACCTGGGTGACTGTGAACCTGACAGTGAACATGAGTGATGGAAGCTGTAGCCGAATGTCAGCTCTGTTGTCTGGAAAATGGAGTCCAGTGCTGAGTAAGTCACTCAGTAACTCTCACTATAATGACAGCAGTCTACTCCAATACAACCAAAGCAAGAAAACATGAGTTTTACACACTATTGAATCTTAATTGGATGGAAATGGCATTTACAATGTTGTTCTTAATATTATTTGTTCATTTCTTTTGTTAGATTTTTTTCCCTAATATTTTATATGGCTTAACCACTATATATTCTACTATACTGTATTTCATAGCTTGTATAAAAAGTAAACATCCACGCTAATGAATTATGTCTATTACTCTTAAGCATATTATTTGATTATTGTTCAGTTTTTTTAATGTGTGTATTATAGGTGTGCAGGTGAGAGTGAGAAAGTGTAAGGTCTGTATCCAAAGATGCCCTGCAAATTGGTTCCACTGGTTTCTAATGAACATTAAATAATCATTAATATTGTGGATGAAAGCTGTAACTAATGTATCCTGCAGCACGGGCATATGGATCTACCATTTTATTCCTGTTTGACATTTACCCCTTTGGCCAAACAGCAGCCAGTGACAGAAGTTTATAAATCATCAATTTCAGATTGCAGGTTGTGCAAAAGCTATTACAGCACTGCTGCAGGCTTTACAGTCCCGTTTTACAGGTGGATTCTGTCAGTTTCTGTCACAACAGCGTGCATGGGAGGAATGTTGGAGATACAGTTATAGATGATTTTGGTGAAAATCCTCATATATTTGTCTTGTAGAACTGCATTATATTTGTCTTGTAGAACTGCATTATAATTTGAGATGTATGTGATAAATACGTCGACTATAACGGTTTGCATTTGCCTTTATTTAAGAGTTAAACCTTAACGTAAGCTTAAGCTTTATTATGTTTTTGTAAAATATGCAATAATGCAAGTCATCTCCAAATCACTTGAAATTATTTATCGATTGTTTGAGTTTTGAGAAAAAATATTTTGCCTTAACGCACTATGCAGTTCTGATAATTAAAACATTTGAACAGTAGGAAAATATATTTTAAAAATAAAAGGAGGTATTACCTTTTATTACATTTTATTTTCCTTTTTTTACACAATGGAAATTAATTTAGTTGTTAATTTGACATAAAAATGTTACTGATCATGTAATATTTAAATATAAAAGGGAATTTAAAACCTGGACATGCATAAAGCATAAAGATATATATATATATATATATAGATATATATATATATATATATATATATATATATATATATATATATATATATATATATATCCATCCATCCATCCATCTTCCTCCGCTTATCCGGGACCGGGTCGCGGGGGCAGCAGTCTAAGCAGTCTAGATGCCCAGACTTCCCTCTCTCCAGCCACTTCCTCTAGCTCCCCCGGGGGGACACCGAGGCGTTCCCAGGACAGTCGAGAGACATAGTCCCTCCAACGTGTTCTGGGTCTTCCCCGAGGCCTTTTCCCGGAGGGACATGCCCGAAAAACACCTCCCCTGGAAGGCGCCCAGGAGGCATCCGAAATAGATGCCCGAGCCACGCCAGCTGGCCCCTCTCGATGTGGAGGAGCAGTGGATCTACTCTGAGCTCCTCCCGAGAGACTGACTGAACTTCTCACCCTATCTCTAAGGGAGCGCCCAGACACCCTGCAAAGGAAGCTAATTTCGGCCGCCTGTATCCGGGATCTCGTCCTTTCGGTCATGACCCAAAGCTCATGGCCATAGCTGAGAGTAGGAACGTAGATCGACCAGTAAATTGAGAGCTTTGCCTTTTGGCTCAGCTCCCTCTTCACTATGACGGACCGGTACATCGACCGCATTACTGCAGAGGCTGCACCGATCCGCCTGTCGATCTCCCGTTCCATCCTCCCCTCACTCGTGAACGAGACCCCAAGATACTTGAACTCCTCCACTTGGGGAAGGAGCTCTCCACCAACCTGAAGTGGGCTAACCACCTTTTTGCGGCTAAGGACCATGGCCTCGGACTTGGAGGTGCTGATCTTCATCCCAGCTGCTTCTTCACACTCGGCTGCAAACCTTCCCAGTGCATGCTGAAGGTCTTGGCCTGATGGAGCCAACAGGACAACATCATCTGCAAAAAGCAGAGACGAGATCCTGTGGTCCCCAAACCAGACTCCCTCCAGCCCCTGGCTGCTCCTAGAAATTCTGTCCATAAAAATAATGAACAGAACCGGTGACAAAGGGCAGCCTTGCCGGAGTCCAACATGCACCGGAAACAGGTCTGACTTACTGCCGGCAATGCGAACCAAACTCCTGCTCCGTGCATACAGAGACCGAGCAGCCCTCAACAGAGGGCCTCGGACCCCATACTCCCTGGAGCACCCCCCACAGAGTGCAGCGAGGGACACGGTCGAATGCCTTCTCCAAATCCACAAAGCACATGTGGACCGGTTGGGCAAACTCCCATGATCCCTCCATCACCCTGTAGAGGGTATAGAGATGGTCCAGTGTTCCACGGCCAGGTCGAAAACCGCATTGTTCCTCCTGAATCCGGGGTTCGACTAAAGGCCGAATTCTCCTCTCCAGTACCCTGGCATAGACTTTCCCAGGAAGGCTGAGGAGTGTGATCCCCCTATAGTTGGAGCACACCCTCCGGTCCCCTTTCTTAAAAAGAGGAACCACCACCCCGGTCTGCCAATCCAGAGGCACCGTCCCCAGCTGCCACGCGATGTTGCAGAGGCGTGTCAGCCAAGACAGCCCCACAACATCCAGAGACTTCAGGTACTCAGGGCGGATCTCATCCATCCGCCCCCGCTGCTCTGCCACCGAGAAGCTTCTCAACTACCTCGGTGACCTCAGCTTGGGTGATAGATGACGCCACCTCTGAGCCCATGGCCTCTGCTTCCTCATCGGAAGGCATGACTCCGGGGTTGAGGAGATCCTCAAAGTATTCCTTCCACCATCCGATGATGTCCCCAGTTGAAGTCAACAGATCCCCACCTCTACTGTAGACAGTTTTGGCAGGGCACTGCTTCCCCCATTCTGATATGTTCGGACGGTTTGCCAGAACTTCTTTGAGGCCGACCGATAGTTAGTCCCTCTCCATGGCCTCTCCGAACTCCTCCCATACCCGAGATTTTGCCTCAACAACCACCCGGGCCGCAGCCCGCTTGGCCTGACGGTACCCATCAGCTGCCTCAGGGGTCCCAAGAGCCAACCAGGCTCGGAAGGACTCCTTCTTCAGCTTGACGGCATCCCTTACTTCCGAATCCTTCAGGAGGAGACCACCACCGGGTTCTTGGATTACTGCCGCGACAGGCTCAGAATGGCTGCATCGACAATGGAGGTGGAGAACATGGTCCACTCAGACTCAATGTCTCCAACCTCCCTCGGGATCTGGTTGAAGCTCTGCCGGAGGTGGGAAGTTAAAGATATCTCTGACAGGGGGTTCTGCTAGGCGTTCCCAGGCACACCCTCACAATACGTTTGGGTCTGCCGAGTCTGTCCAGCTTCCTTCCCCGCCATCGAATCCAGCTCACCACCAGGTGGTGATCAGTTGACAGCTCCGCCCCTCTCTTCACCCGAGTGTCCAAAACACACGGACGGAGGTCAGATGAGACAACCACAAGGTCTATCATCGATCTCCGTCCTAGGGTGTCCTGGTACCATGTGTACTGATGGACACCCTTGTGTTTGAACATGGTGTTCATTATGGACAAACTATGCCTAGCACAGAAGTCCAATAAATGAGCACCACTCGGGTTCAGATCAGGGGGGCCGTTCCTCCCAATCACGCCCCTCCAGGTATCACTGTCATTGCCCACGTGGGCATTGAAGTCCCCCAGTAGAACAACGGAGTCTCCAGTTCGGGGCGTTTATCAGCGCCCCTCCCAGAGACACCAAGAAGGCCGGGTACTCTACACTGCCATTCGGCCCATAGGCACAAACAACAGTGAGAGACTTTTCCCCAACCCGAAGGCGCAGGAAAACGACCCTCTCGTTCACCAGGGTAAACTCCAACACATGACGGCTAAGATGGGGGGCTATGAGCAGGCCCACACCAGCCCGTCGTCTCTCACCGCCGGCAACTCCAGAATAATGGAGAGTCCAGCCTCTCTCGAGGAGTATGGTTCCAGAGCCCAGACTGTGGAGTGGAGGTGAGCCCGACTATCTCTAGCCGATATCTCTCAACCTCCCGCACAAGCTCGGGCTCTTTCCCAACCAGCGAGGTGACATTCCATGTCCCTAGAGCTAGTCTCTGTGTCCAGAGGTCGGGTCGTCGAGGCCTCCGCCTTCGACCACTGCCCGAACCAAACATTGCACCGGTCCCTTATGAGCCTTCCTGCAGGTGGTGGGCCCACGGGGAGGTGTCCCCACGTCACTCATTCGGGCTGAGCCCGGCCGGGCCCCATGGGTGGAGGCCCGACCACCAGGCGCTCGCTTTCGAGCCCCAGCCCCGGGCCTGGCTCCAGGGAGGAGCCCCGGCTGCGCCATACCGGGCGACGTTACGGTCCTTGATTTTAATTTTTTCATAAGGGAATTTGAACCACTCTTCTTCTGAGCCGTCCCCTAGGACCTGTTTGCCTTGGGAGACCCTACCAGGGGCATCTAGCCCCCGACAACATAGCTCCTAGGATCATCCGGTTACTCAAACCCCTCCACCACGTTAAGGTGGCGGTTCAAGGAGGGGTATATATATATATATATATATATATATATATATATATATATATATATATATATATATATATATATATATGCATATGCATTAAGCATGCAAATAACTGTTTAGTGTTAGAGTTTAGTGATGTAAGTGAGTTCCTTAATTTGTGACTTAATTAACTATGACTTCATTTATATTTCAAAATAAATCATTTTTAAATATACATGTTAATGCACACTTAAGATGCAGGTGCATAATTTGTTAATTTGCTTTTGTCGTTACATACATAAACTGTACTCAGACACATGTGACCTGATCTCTTGTTCTTTTTGTATATTTTTAATATTAATATCAAAATATCCAAATAATAAATAAATAAATAATAAGTAATACAAATAATAAAATAATAAATAATACATTTCCAAAGCATTGCAAACATCAATGCATCAATATAATCAATCAAATAACATGAGCGATTTCTTTTCTGCCTCATGATCAAAATTTAAGATCTGTTTTGTTTGTTTGAAATTTTTTTATATTCTTTTACATTCTTATATTTTTTATCAAGATCTATAAATTATTGACTTACTAATGTATTAGTCCATTGGTATTGCAAACCTATTTAAAAGGGGGGTGTAACTCAATGGTATAAAATCAATACTATGATCAATATAAAACAAATAAATTGACACCATTCATTCATATACACATTCACATTTTTAGTCTGTAAGTTTATATTTTCTCGTGTATGCAGACGTTTGGGACATTTTCCAATCTGACTCACAGTTTTGCTTGTGATGTGTCTCTGCTTTTTCTTCTGTAGAGTAGTTATCTTTAGATGATTGAGGTTATTTGCTACGCTGTCTGTGGTTATATGAGGTGGAAAAGTGGTGCTGTGGAAGAACACAGTTTTTAAATCAAATTTCACTGACAAACAAATTGAGATCATGATTTTAATGGTTTCAGCCGTAGGCAGTGCACAAATATGTGGTTGACAGAAATAATACAGTGAAATAATAAGCAAATATTAACTGCAAGACGAAAGCTTTACTCAGTGTCAGCTTTGCTGAATGTCAGCTCAATAATTCAGCATGCGGTCCTACTGCAGACACAAGTGTTGGGTAAAATTCAGACTTCCTGAATGTTTTTAACTGGTGCAGAGTGTATAAAATAAATTCTACTAGGAATAATGAATGCTGTGATGTTTGTGAGAGGCAGCACATAACAAACATTAGCAGTGTTGTATTTAATACACCAGTGGATAAAACACTGCTTGTAGCTTGGAGCTGTACTACTGGAATAAAGCTTCATATTACACACGAGACCAAACATCGTTTTTTTTTTGTGATTATGTTCTCGTACTGATACACCTCTATCTAGATCTAACACGTCTTAGAATATTGGCTGTCATTGTGTTGGTTTTGTTTGGAGCAAATCTACACATCCTGATAGCTGTATTTGAGTATATCAATATCAACATAACATTAACAAAAATATCTCTTCCAAATTTCTTCATCAGCAGAGATCATTATAGTAACATCGTCACTCCCCAATTATATAATATTTACCAGACCTTTTTCAAACAGAGAGCCGATTGCGTCCGTTGAATGTGATGTATAAAACAATCCAACTCCAAAAACTCAATATATAAAATTCATTTCCAAGCTTCATATAAGCCTCTGCATTGTAGAGTTAAAGGCATCAATTAAAAAAGAAAAGAAAAGGGGACGAGGGACCCGATTATTGAAGTTAAATGAAAGCTGTGAATGAACGATTGCTTCGGGCGAAAGGTGACGTCGCTGCTGTTTTTAACGAAACCGAATGTCATGTTCTTTATTAGTTTCATTTCATTCCTCGATGTGTATTTGGGTCGCATTTTGGAGTTGGTGTGTGGTGTGTTTGTGTGAAATATATGGAAGTAGTGAGCAGTAAACAGACTGCACTGTTTCACTGCACCAGAAACCAAACGTCATGGACATGTTCGATCTGTCATTTAACCCTTTACTGCCCAACTTCCTCAGAACGTTAGACAATTGAATGCTATATTTTATTGGATTGTTGGATTTAATCAAAAAGAAAAAAATAGCATTTGTTACCAGTGTGTTTAATCACTTTAATTGAATCACATATTGATTACTAATATATTTGCAAATAGACTCCATAAAATGAATCAATTTTAAAATGAAATCAAAATGATGCAGAAATGATGAAATGCATGTAATGCAGATAAAGATGCATAAGATATATATATATATATATATATATATATATATATATATATACACACACACACACACACACACACACACACATACACACAGTATATACACAGGAGGAACTCGCTGCACTAATGGGCAGAAAACAGACACACTGGACCCAAGATGTGTTCATTCAAATGTTATTTTTACTTCCTTTTTTGGTGCTTGAGACAGAAAGACATGTGGAGAAGTGTAGTGAGTAGCCACCTGTGCAAGTGAAAAAGTGTGGGTGTGTGTGTGTGTGTGAGTGTGTGTGTGTGTGTGTGTGTGTGTGTGTGTGTGTGTGTGTGTGTGTGTGTGTGTGTGTGTGTGTGTGTGTGTGTGTGTGTGTGTGTGTGTGTGTGTGTGAAGGCAAGGACAGGGACATGAGAGGAGACCTGCTTGGTCTGTGATGTGAATGGAAGACTGTTTTGAAGCATCAAGGGGTTGAGAGGAGTCTGCCATGGGGCTGAGAAGAGAAGAAGTTTTCCCGTTGAGGTTTTGGCGATGTGCTGTGAAGGAAATGTCCTTGTGGTTGCTGCTTCCTGCTAAGAGAGGGGGGGAGGGCTGCCCTGCCCTGCCCGTCTCCCATGTGCTTGCTGTCTGACCAAACAGTGGTGCTGAACTGCTGCTGTCTGCTCCACACAACGCCTGCCATCACACAATTATGTATTTTGTATCAAATATCTAACATGACTAAATATTATTTATTATAATTATAACTGTATATATTGAAGGAGAAGAATGCTGAGGATGGAGCTTCCAGACAGGAGGAAAAGTGGAAGGAATCTTTGTGTGGAAGTGGAAGTGGAAGTGCTATGTAGCCAGGTGTTATAGCAAGCCATAAAAGGAGAAGCTGAAATTCTGCATGTAATGGATTACAAGAAATATGAATTAAATTTAACTGTATTCAAGAAAACACAAGAGAGTAAAAGGATTTTTTTTTAGATTTATCAGGTTGTGGCTGAATAATTTGTGGATGTGTTAAACACTTCTGTAGCCCACTTTTATTTAATGTGTTTGCTGGAAGCTCATTAGTATCTCTCTCTCTCTCTCTCTCTCTCTCTCTCTCTCTCTCTCTCACTCTCTGTGTGGATTTTGCATGTTTTCCCCGTGTCTCAGGGGTTTTTTCTCCGGGTTCTCCGGTTTCCTCCCCCGGTCCCCAAAACATGCACGGTAGGTTGATTGGCACCTTGGAAAATTGTCCCTAGTGTATGAATGTGTGTGTGTGTGTGCGCCCTGCAATGGGTTGGCATTCCATCCAGGGTGTATCCTGCCTTAATGCCCATAGACGCCTGAGATAGGCACAGACTCCCCGTGACCCGAGGGAAGATTGGACATAGTGGCAGAAGATGAATGAATAAAAAAAAAAAAAAAAAAAAAATATATATATATATATATATATATATATATATATATATATATATATATACGCAATATTTTAGACATTAAAATTGGGATTGTGGAGCTTTTTGTATATTTTGTAGCTTGTCATTTTTATGAAAGTATACAAATAATAAAATATAACTGGTAAGAACTTGGAGTTTGATGTGTTAACTTATAGTTAAAAGCATTTGTCCTGCCCTATCAGAATGTGGTCTTACCAAACAGTACAATAACAGCAGATCAGCACAGTAACAGCTTATTAGCAGTACACAGTTGGTGATACTTTTTAGTCTATGCCATGATTTTTACCATAGTCTAGTCTATCATTCAGTCTATGATATTTTTTTAGTCTGAGCAGGAATGCATTTCCTCAAATGTATTTTGTACATCATCAGGGATTTTCCAAAATAAGCACCTTCCTGGATTCTCCTTGACCACTAAACAAGATCTTCATTTTCTTAAGATGATTGCATGAATGAACACATGAGAAGTAATGGTGTTAAAGAAACTAAGTTGTGAGAATGTTATAGTAAACAGGCCATTTAGCTTAACTGCTTTGGAGGGGTGTTCACATAAAAACATTGTTAAAGATCATTAATGTTGAAATAAAAATGGAGCAAATAAGAACTTGTGAATTTCTTTGCCACATATACAGTAATATTGTGTAATTGTTTAAAAGCAGCGTAGCATAATAAAGTCACTTAATATTAAAATTAAACATACTTTGGTTTCTTGGCCTAATACTGATTTTTATTCTGATACAGAAGCTGCAGAGAGTTCGATTTCGATTGCAGCAGTGAAAGCGAAATGCTCTGTAACACTATTTTCATTCCTGCTAGTTGCCTAGTAAATTAGTCTGAGATGTCAGGTTTAATCTGGTGGAAATTCATGCATGCATACATGATCAGACAGCAATGGATACATCACACATCCAGACTTTGCTAGTCTGAGACAGGGGAAAGGTCCTTGCAGGTTAAACATAGAAGATTTGAGCAAGTGCTTAAAGTCAAATAGGGGTTGCATGGATGTTAAAGCAAGTACATCAGAATGAACATCAGAACAAGGATCACAAATAATTGCTTTTTGGATAGATTAATTGCTGCATGATATTGTAATGAGATTTAAGACTCTAATTACATGGTGTAAAACACTTTATTTCAACTGTCAGTTACAGAGGCCATGCCTCCTTTACTTACAATGAAAGCCCTGCCTACGTTATTGGCGCTGACACTTACACAGGCCACACCTCCATATTTAAATAGCCAATTCACAGTGACACATCCCCTTTAATAGAACTGACAGTTACAAAAGACCAGACCTCCTTTACTGTCATTGACCATTATGCAGCCCACACCTCCTTTATTGGAACTAACAGTTACAGGGTACACGCTTCCTTTATCTGAATGTAAATGTACAGGGCCACACATAAAATATTATGTAGTTTTATAATATAACATAATTATAATTATATAATATAACAGCCAGTTCCAGCTTAGTCAAAGTGAAAATTATGGATACTAGAATCCCACAATTTAGAATTGCACTAAAAAGAGGCCACACCTCCTTTATTGGAATTGACAGTTTACACACCACACCTATTTTATTTGGCCTGACAGTAACATAGACCAAACCTTCTTTATTTAGTCTCCTTTGTGAGCTTGCAGAATATTACACAGGCCACACCTCTCTTATTTCACCCCAGCAGTTACAGTCATGCTTTTATTTAAGCAGACAACTTTACTTTTAAAACCCTTATCTTGGGAACTTTATAAACCTTTGCTATAAATTAAGCGAGCACTGTAAGCACTGTAAGCTCGTTTTGGCGTATTAGCATTGAAATTGTCCTGGCAGCACTCAACTCACCCTGTAATTGCCACATTCCATCATCTAGTTTTACAAGCACTTCTTGATCTTGCCTGAGGCCTTTATTCACATTTGCATGAACACACACCTCCATGCAAGTATAAGCTGCTTTCATCCTTCTAGAAAGATTCTGCTTTTTCCAAAAAAAGAACACTAAGTAAAGCAGTTTTTCAGTTAGCACAGAGTGCCACTTATTATTTGTAATTATTATTACTGTTTATAGTTTAGATCACCTTATTTTATACATTGTAAGAGGTATTTTACTCAGATATCACTTTTACTTATCAACACTTTTTGTGTTTGGACTAGCTGCTGTTTTTTTTCATTAATGCACATGGCATTTAGAGATTAGAGCAGACTGGAGAAAGAGTATAGGTGGACATTGAACAAGCTGATTACAGAACAATTACATGCTAGACACTCGACAAAACCAGAAGACAAAGCTAAGTGTAATCATTGTAATAAACGAATGTTGCAAGCAAGATATCTTGACCAACATGACTAAGCCTCTGTGGCTTGTTCACTTTTCGGAGTCAAAACTGGGAATTGATAAAATTTGGAATTAATAAGCGGAATCGAAACCAATAAAATTAAAATGTTACTAGTGACAGCAACCAAAAACATGAGTGGGTTAAGATTGACCAATCAAAGGCCAGGCTTCAATCTGAATAGGAATATGAAACCATTGGAAACAGCAAAACATCTGCAAATTTGAAAAATGTCACACTTATTTTTTAATTTCCAAACAGTTTTAAATTCTACTTTATACATAACTAATGTGTTATATATCTCTATATGTATAAACCTTCACTGTAAAATTCTTAAATATATGTCTGTGTATTCTGCAAGTGTACATAATAATGAACTTAAGTTGAACAAATAATGAACTTAAGAACCCTGCTTGGCCCGTTTATGTGATGAAAGAAATGGATTTGTTTCAAGGGAGGTGGTAGCCCAGTGGTTAAGGTTTTGGCCTCTGGACTGGAAGATCACGGGTTCAAACCCCACCACCATCAAGCTTCCACTAGTGGGCCCTTGAGCAAGGCCCTTAAACCTCACTTGCTCAGTTATAAGTCGCTCTGGATAAGGGCGTCTGCCAAATGCTGCAAATGTAAATGTAAACTTAAGTAAAGTCTTTGTAATTTCCCCACTGGGATGAAAAAACATCTGTCTGTCTGTCTGTCTGGAGTATCTGATTTGAACAGTATTTGAGAATTTTTCTTATTTGGAATAAAGGCTTAAAGCTGCACTAATCTTCAACACCAAGACACATGTTAATGAAAAGCCAACAGTTGATTTGGGAGTTTTTATTTCCTAAAATACAAATCAAATAGTAAACATAACCGCATTAACCGAGATGCCAGAATGAAATAAAGAGGTCATGAAAGCAAATCTTAACAAGAAATAGCTCTTCAATTAATTCAATTAAATTACAGTATCATCTTACAAAGCTTCAAAATAGAAGCACTGATATGGACTAAAACTAAAATAAAATAAAAGTAGATCAAATGCAACCAAATATTCAGAGCTGACTTGTGATTTGATTGTGGTATTCATTGGCCCAGAGAGTGACAACTTTTTTATTTTTATTCAGCTTCACCAAAAACTGGTAAAAAAAATGTAATTGGAAACACAAACAAAGTATACTAACAAAGGACACAAATTACAGTTACAACACTGTGCCAAAGCACACAGTATATATGTGTGTGTGTGTGTGTGTGTGTGTGTGTGTGTGTGTGTGTGTGTGTGTGTGTGTGTGTGTAAAAGGCAATATAATACAGGAGTTATTACACCGTGGACTATCATAAATGTTGTGTAAAAGAATTCTGACAGAAACAGAAACAGTGTGTGTAGTACAGGTACTGATCTGTGACCTGTTCTTAAAAATTGTAAAACTGGTTGTTATTGGTTATACATTCTTTGTGTTTTTACCAGAGTTACTATAGACATGTTTGTAAACGCTATTGACAGAAGCAGGACGAAATCATGTGGAGTATGAGCAAACCCATGAACAAAAAGTGTATCAACAGCAGGCTAACAATTATGGTTATTTTGAAATCCTCTTCTCCTGTCAGTTCAGTAATAACCCCTGTGTATCAAAGCGTCTGTGTTTATCCTGCGGGATTTTTTTTTCTTATTTTCACACACTGATGGACATGTGAAGCCTTTGGGTTTGTGTATTGTATTTTAGAAAGTCTAGTTCAGTGTGTTCTGCATTGCACGTCGGTATAACCGTCTTAGTCGTTTCAGGAGAGATCTGGTGTCAGACATTAGTCATATCTTATTGTAAGGAATGAAAGCAAAGGGAAGTACTGCATGTACTGCTTTCAGTTTATCAGAACTTTTTTTCAGTAAAACCATGTACCATGTTTGAATTAAATCATAATATCAGTGTAAAAATCTTTTTCATCATAGAAAGGAACATGGCAAACGTTTAGCTCCGTGGTTTAAGGCGCTTGGCTGCTGATTTGATTTGAGTTCGAGCCGCAGTATCGCTAAGCTGCCACTCTTGGGTCGTTGAGCAAGGCCCTTAACCCTCTGTGGTCCAGGGGCGCCGTATCATGGCTGCGTGCTGTGCTCTGACCCCAGCCTCCAAACAAACTGGGATAGGTGAAGAAAAGAATTTCCCTCACGGGATCAATAAAATATGTAAAATAAATAACTAAATAAAGGCGAGGTGAGATTATTTCCTCCTCTGCTATTTCCCTCGATTTTAGTGCAGATTTCTAAGAATTGTCTCATATGATTAGCAGAACATGAACAGATATAAAATCACAGTTTAGTTTAGTTCAGTTATTGAAGAAAACCTTCACACTTTTAACAAAAATACAAAACACCCCTAAATAAACAAAAGGATAAAAAAGAAGCAATATGTGTGAATTTTAGTAGCAATAATTGCAAACAAATGTTTCTGCTAACTAAATATTAATAACACGGTAGAGGAACGTTTATTTTTTAAAAACATTTGAAGTTCTCCACATTGGACGAGGAGCGGCCTGACATTATCCCAAAAGAATTGGGATGTGTAATGGACAGACACACAACAGGCACCGGGATCAAACAAAAGGGTTTTATTCTCGGAAAATGGAGAACTAAGGATGAATACTCCGAGGAGTAGATAATGCGGGTGTACAGCCCTGTACAGCCCGTGTCGAGAGCGCAGGCTCAGCGGCGGACGAGGTCGCGTCCACGGGACTTGGGAGTCCGGGAAACTGGAGCCTGCGGGAACCGAAACTGATTTGGGAATCAGAGAAGAGAGATAGGTTAGTAGCGTTTTCCTTGGAAGGATACGTGTCCGTGTCGTAGTCCGAAGTTCACGAGCCCGGACGTGGAAAGGAAGGAAAGCCAGGCTTAAATAGCCAAGCTACTGATGGCCATAACTAACCCCAGCTGGCGCTCATCAGTAGCTTGGTGATTGGGAGCGTGGAAGCGCCGAATTGGGAGGAGGCATGGTTGTGGCAGGATGGATATCAGGGTGTTTTATTTTTGGCAACTGTTTGCTTTTGCTGTATGTTACTGGTGCCTTGAAATGGTAGAAATGTCACCTGCCAGCTCTACCATGGATTCCAGGTTGTTTCTTATGGTGGAATCATGAACACCGCTCTCGTCTGAGCCCATCAATACCTGCAGCTTTTAAGGCATTGGTTCTTTTGGTCACTTTTTATGGCTGAATGCTTCTGTTAACATCCAGCGCTGTACCAAGTTTTCACCAGTTGGTGATAATGGATCCCGCTGTGGTTTGCTTTACTTCCAGAACCATAGAAATGGTCTTGTAACATTACAGCATTGCTGTGATCATTTTATCGCGTGAGTCATACAGTGCAAGAAAACAAACATATCTGTTTAAACGATGAAACAACTTGACAAAGCTGTTTATAGCTAGTGAGCAATGACAAACAATAAACTTGTATAAGTTTTAGTGAAACACTAACAAAGCAATCTGTAGACACCGGGAACGTCAGTGGAGTTAATCCTGTTAAAGGACACAAACAAACTTAACAACTACAACACGATGATGTTTTGTGCTGTGATAAGAATAAAGCAGCTGAAAATAGCACAGTGTGCAGAGTTTTCAGAGGGACGTCTCTGGTGTGTTTCAAACAATGCTTCCAATTAGTCACATCTCGATAGAGGAGCAGTCAGCATCGAGACGTGCAGCGCAGCTGTCTGACTCAAAGTCCACTTCCAAGGATACAAAGCCTATTGTGGAAATTTCAAATTGAATATAATTTATTTTTATGCCATACGCATACTTTACATATTAGCAATCTGTATTTACTCTCCTCTATAACCAACAAACACCTGATGCTGACACAATATATATATATTGTATTTTATTTAGAATATGTTTATGTAGTTTTTATTTCTCTGTGATGTTTTCTCATTTCGCAAATGTAAAGCGGCTGCATTTTATTTGGTTCTGAAATCAATCCAGTTTGTGCTTCATGTCTGATCTTTTGTTTATGTTCTGTTTGCAGATGCACAAAGAAATGTTCAGGTTCCCTCCCAAATCACAGAAAAAATGTTGGAGTTGCTCAGGAACAAAAAGGAGTTCACATTCATGGCTTACATCCAGCAGAAGGCATTCACATCTGGAGTTCTCTTCTCTATTCATGAGTCTGAGTTCAGGTACACCTGTTTTTGTGTTTTTGGATGAGGCTTTGGTTTGTTGTTGCATTAAATTAATTTAAAATTATGTGGTGAAAATTGAACATGAGTACGACAGAATATTCCAAATTTCAGTCAACTTTAGATGACTAAAAAATGTGTAAAAGGCATTTCTCTAAATCGAAAAAGTTCAAATTCAGTAGTTTTTGTGTAGCTGCGTGACTCAAACTCCCCTTCCCTCAAGAAATATGGTACCTCTGGATTACACACAGATCCACGGCAACAAACACACCTATATATATATATATATAGCTACAAAATATACAAAAAGTCTAATGTCTAAAATATTGCGTGTATATATATATATATATATATATATATATATATATATATATATATATATATATATATATATATATATATATATAGAACTGAATGAAGAAAAGAGAAATGGAAATGAAATGAATATTTGTTGTGAACACATTTTATCTTCAAAACAGCAGTAACACTTCTATTTACACTTACACACAGTGTTTATGAAGGAACTCGGCTGGTTGTTTGTTCCTTGGAGAAGTAAACACAGATCTTCTGTGGATGGAGACGTTCTCACATCCTCCTGTCTCTTCATGGAATCCCACACACACTCCATGATGCTGTGGGGGTCGTGCCATCACTAACATCTACTTCTTCTAAACATTACTCACAACAAATATTGATTTCATTTACATTTTTCTTTTGTTCACTCACGTCACATTTTGTAAATTGACAAAAATAAACAATCATTACTTATATTTCTGAAAGTATTCATTTGTTTACGACATTTTTTTCAAAACCTGCCTAAAGCTTTTGCACAGTACCGTATAAAAAAAAAATATATATATATATATATATATATATATATATATTCATTCATTCATTCATTCATCCATCTTCTACCGCTATATCCGATCTTCCCTCGGGTCACGGGGAGCCTGTGCCTATCTCAGGCGTCTATGGGCATTAAGGCAGGATACACCCTGGATGGAATGCCAACCCATCGCAGTGCACACACACACACATTCATACACTAGGGACAATTTTCCAAGGTGCCAATCAACCTACCGTGCATGTTTTTTGGACCGGGGGAGGAAACCGGAGAACCTGGAGAAAAACCCCCAGAGGCACGGGGAGAACATGCACAAACTCAACACACACACACATGGCCGAGACGGGAAAATCGAACCTCGGATCCTGGCGGTTTGAGGCGAACGTGCAAACCACTAAGCCACCGTGCCCTCTCCTCCTCTCTCTCTCTCTCTCTCTCTCTCTATATATATATATATATATATATATATATATATATATATATATATATATATATATATATACGCACACACAGACACAAAGATCTATGCAGTAACACTTGTATCTAGAGACCCTCATTCATGGAATTTAATAAGAAGTAAACATTCAGTTTGTGCTTTAGATTTGACATTACTAAGGTGTGTATACATGTTTGTTTTGCCGTTTTGAATATTTTGCGTGTTTCTCATATTTTTTCTATAAATTTCATTATTAAACATATAATGACGCGCAAATAATTTGAAGGAGGACTTCAGATAAAGATGGTGACAAACACATTCTCTGTGTCTTATATTACAAACAGTAATCTGGTGTGGAGCTAAAAATGAAAACATCTACTGCTCTGTCTAACCTTTGATGGACAGGAAGTTTACCCCTGCCAGCTCATTTGTGCATCAGCACGTCTAACACATCTTCAAGGAAGGTCAGGATCATAACAACATTGTGTTGCAGAGCTCACGGATCTTCCAGCTAGATTTATCTGCATTACGGAGTTTTGGAAGATTTTGGGGGAAAAATAGACTTGAGATAAATGTCATTGGGATAAATGATGTGTCATCACATTAAAACACACAAATCTTATTGAACACTTAGTTTAGTATCTTTTTAGCATTACTTCGGTATGTAGGACAGTCTTATATATTCACTGTTTCATTTTCTTGTTTTATGGTTTGCAGTAGAGACCTGCACTCCCATATTTTATATAAAAATACCATGAACAAATAAACTATTATGAATCGACTGTGAAAAGCAACAATGCCTTAAAAAAGATAAAATTATCTACAGAACGGGAGCAGGACGGAAAAATCTGTCCCATACAGGCCTCTACTTGTTCTGCCATGAAGAACGGTAGACGTTTGCAACAATAGTTTCCCCCTCCTTGAACCGCCACCTTATCGTGGTGGAGGGGTTTGAGTAACCGGGTGATCCTAGGAGCTATGTTGTCAGAGGCTATATGCCACCTGGTAGGGTCTCCCAAGGCAAACAGGTCCTGGGGGACGGTTTCAGACGAAGAGCGGTTCCAGAACCCTTATGAAGAAAAACTTGAAATCAAGGACTGTAACGTCGCCCTCCCTGGAGCCAGACCCGGGGTTGGGGCTCGAAAGGGAGCACCTGGTGGTCGGGCCTCCACTCATGGGGCCCAACCAGGGTCAGCACAAATGAGCGATGTGGGGACAGCTTCCTGTGGGCCCACCACTTGCAGGACCGGTGCAATGTGGTTCGGGCAATGGTCGAAGGAAGAGGCCTCAACAACCCGACCTCTGGACACAGAGACTAGCTCTAGGGACCCCGACTGTTGAAGGAGCCCGAGCTTATGTAGGAGGTTGAGAGATACCGGCTAGAGATTGTTAGGCTCACTTCCACTCATAGTCTGGGATCTGGAACCATTCTCCTCGAGAGAGGCTGGACTCTCCATTATTCTGGAGTTGCCCGCAGTGAGAGAAACGGTGGGCTGGCGTGGGCCTGCTCATAGCCCCCCAGCTTAGCTGGCATGTGTTGGAGTTTACCCCGGTGAATGAGAGGGTTGTTTCCCTGCGCCTTCAGGTTGGGGAAAAGTTTCTTACTGTTTGTGTCTATGGGCCGAATGGCAGTGTAGAGTATCCGGCCTTCTAGGCATCTTTGGGAGGGGTGCTGATAAACGCCTGGAGACTCTGTTGTTCTACTGGGGGACTTCAATGCCCATGTGGGCAGTGACAGTGATACCTAGAGAGGCATGATTGGGAGGAACGGCCCCCTGATTTGAACCCGAGTGGTGCTCTGTTATTGGACTTCTGTGCTAGTCATAGTTTGTCCATAATGAACACAAGCGTGTCCATCAGTACACATGGCACCAGGACACCCAAGGCTGGAGACTGATGATAGACCTGGTGGTTGTTTCATCTGACCTCTGTCCTTGTGTTTTGGACACTGAAGAGAGAAAGAGAAGAGAAGTGAAGGGAGGGGCGGAGCTGTCACCTGATCACCTGGTGGTGAGTTGGATTCAATGGCGGGGAAGGAAGCTGGACAGACTCGGCAGACCCCAACGTATCGTGAGGGTGTGCTCGGAACGCCTAGAAGAACACCCCAGTCAGAGATATCTTTAACTCCCACCTCCGGAATCGCTTCAACCAGATCCCGGGGGAGGTTGGAGACATTGGGTCTGAGTGGATCATGTTCTCCACCTCCATTGTCGATGCATCTCAGGTGCCTGTCGTGGCGGCAATCCCCGAACCCGGTGGTGGTCACCGGAAGTAAGAGATGCCGTCAAGCTGAAGAAGGAGGCCTTCCAAGCCTGGTTGGCTCTTGGGACCCCTCAGGCAGCTGATGGGTACCGTCAGGATAAGCTGGCTGAGGCCCAGGTGGTTGTTGAGGCTAAAATCTCGGGTATGGGAGGAGCCAAAACTGTCTACAGTGGAGGTGGGGAGGTGCTGATATCATCAGACGGTGGAAGGAATACTTTGAGAATCTTCCTCAACCCCAGGAGTCATGGCTTCCAATGAGGAAGCAGAGGCCATGGGCTCAGAGGTGGCATCATCCATCACCCAAGCTGAAGTCACTGAGGTAGTTGAGAAGCTTCTCTGTGACTTCAGCTTGAGTGATGGATGATGCCACCTCTACAGAGGCCATGAGATCCACCCTGAGTACCTGAAGTACCTGATGAGATCCTCCCTGAGTACCTGAAGTCTCTGGATGTTGTGGGGCTGTCTTGGCTGACACGCCTCTGCAACATCGCGTGGCAGCTGGGGACGGTGCCTCTGGACTGGCAGACCGGGGTGGTGGTTCCTCTTTTTAAGAAAGGGGAACGGAGGGTGTGCTCCAACTCTACTCAGCCTTCTTGGAAAAGTCTATGCCAGGATACTGGAGAGGAGAATTTGGCCTTTAGTCGAACAATGCGGTTTTCGACCTGGCCGTGGAACACTGGACCATCTCTATACCCTCTACAGGGTGATGGAGGGATCATGTCATGGAGTTTGCCCAACTGGTCTGAACCCCATGTGTACTTTGTCTGGATTTGAAGAAGGCATTCGACATAAATGCCCCTTGCTGCACTCTGTGTGTGTGGGGGGGGGGGTGCTCCGGGAGTATGGGGTCCATGTGGCCCTCTGTTGAGGGCTGCTTCCTGCCCGGTCCCTGTTCCATGCATGTTGGAGCAGGAGTTTGGTTCGCAGTTCGCAGTTTGTCGGCAGTAAGTCAGACCTGTTTCCGGTGCATGTTGGACTCCGATCACAAGGCTGCCCTTTAAAGAAGTCACCAGTTCTGTTCATTATTTTTATGGACAGAATTTCTAGGATCAGCTAGGGGCTGGAGAGAGCCTGGTTTGGGGATCACTGGCTCCATCCGGCCAAGACTTTGAGCATGCACTGGGAAGGTTTGCAGCCGAGTGTGAAGCAGCTGGGATGAAAATCAGCACCTTGGACGTCATGGTCCTTAGCCGCAAAAAGGTGGTTTGCCCACTTCAGGTTGGTGGAGAGCTCCTTCCCCAAGTGGAGGAATTCAAGTATCTTGGGGTCTTGTTCACGAGTGAGGGGAGGATGGAACGGGAGATCGACAGGCGGATCGGTGCAGCCTCTGCAGTAATGCGGTCGATGTACCGGTTTGTTGTAGTGAAGAGAGATCTGCGCCAAAAGGCAAAGCTCTCAATTTACTGGTCTATCTACGTTCCTACTTTCACCTATGGCCATGAGCTTTGGGTCAATGACCGAAAGGGCAAGATCCCGGATACAGGCGGCCGAAATGAGCTTCCTTCGCAGGGTGGCTGGGCGCTCCCTTAGAGATAGGGTGAGAAGTTCTGTCAATCGGGAGGAGCTCAGAGTAGATACGCTGCTCCTCCACATCGAGATGAAACAGCTGGCGGGGCTTGGAAATCTATTTCAGATGCCTCCTGGGCGCGTTTCGGGCATGTCCCACCAGGAAGAGGCCTCGGGGAAGACCCAGAACACGTTGGAGGGACTATGTCTCTCGACTGTCGCTTCGGTGTCCCGGTCCCGGATAAGCGGTATAAGATGGATGGATGGGTGGATAGTTAAGTTTCTTTGTAAAAAGGGGAATTTTTAAGTGTACATAAAACTGTGTAAAGTATAAAGAGACAACACATTTTTTGTAGGTCTGCAAACTAAAACCCACACAATGGCCCAAAAAACCTGCCATAAACAACGAATTATTTCATTTTCATTATAACATTGTTATAACCTTGGAAAATTGTGTGTGTGAAAGTGAGCGTGTGTGTGTTCTGCAATGGGTATCCTGTAGAAGAGGGGGTATCTAAGTGGTCTAAGGCGCTGGGCTGCTGATTGGAAGATAAAGGTTCGAGCCCTGGTATGGCCAAGCTGCCGCCCTTGGGTTCTTGAGCAAGACCCTTAACCCTCTGTCATGGCTCTGACCCTGCGCTCTGACCCCAGCTACCAAAACATCAAGCTGGGATATGCAAAGAAAAGAATTTCACTGTGCAGTAATGTCTATGTGACAAATAAAGGCTATTCTTCTTCTTCTTAATGCCCATAGACCCTAGTCACAGGGTCTAGGGTCCCGGGACCGGGTCACAGATGGAAGAAAGCGGTAGAGAGAGTGATATAGATATATATATATATATATATATAAATATATATATATATATATATATATATATATATATATATATAGTATATATATATATATATTTTTTTTTTTTTTTTTTTTTTTTCATGCATTATTAACAGTTACAGTGTAAAAGACAGAATGAGGTAAGGTGGAGTCTCAGTGGATTGTTTAAGCACAGAATCCACACATGCTGGGAATTTAGGGGTCAAATTAAGAATTTAAACTGTGTAATTTTCCACAAACCATTTCAGAACAATTTTTGCAGTGTGTCAGGGAGTGTCGTTCTGCTGGAAGAGGTAATTAGGAAATACAGTTGTCATGAAGGTGTGTAGCTTGGGCTGAAACAATGTGTAGGTAGGTGGTATGTGTCACAGGAACAGTCACATAAATGGCAGGACTCGAGTTTTCCCAGCACAGCACAGTGCCGAGCAGCGAACCGCCTCCACTGGCTTGCTTTCTGCCCTTCCTGCCCTGTGCATCCTGGTTCCATCTCTGTTTTTGTCTAAAAAAAATTGAATTGAATTTATATGACACGTTGCACAGATCTACCTGTAGGTTTTATCCCTAATATGCAAATAAAGTAGTGACTGGCAGAGAAAACTCCTTCCATTATAAATGCTTTTGTGATTAAGTTGGGTCATTGTGTGCTTTCAAACCCGTCTATTGCACCATATGTGACAAACCTTGGTGCATTTTGTATCCTGACATCTACCTACAGTATTATATCCAGCATTGACTTTTCCTGCATTTGCTTTTCCTCCCCACATGTATCACTTGCACATTAACCTTTTGTGCAGAGGTTGGCCTTGCTTGGACGACCTTTGTTCGGTACTCACCGCTGCATACAGGGCACACCTCACAAGTCCTGCTGTTTTTTGACATTCACCGCTCCGGCTGTCTAGACATCACACCATCATAAAGTCTTTTCCTGCTTCCAATTCATCAGCGTCCAGAACTGAGTGTTTAATTCCGGCTTATTTTATCACTTTGCATTTTAATGAAGTTGTGGATATTAGTACCAACACCTGGTAGCCCTGATAGGGCTTCTAATATGATCACTTTTTCAATATTCAGTCAACCTTTATTTCTTTCTAAAGATTAGAACAGACACCTGACCAGCGACAGCACCTTTGGTATAACTTGTTAAATGTTAAATGCTTCTGATATGGTACTATTTTATCATTAATCGCCTTTTACCCCAGAAGCAACACTGCATGCGTGTCAATGTCTCATCCTTTTAACCGCCCTCTCAGTGATCGTGTTAAAGTAAATATAATGTGCAAATGCTGTATCTGTACTGATGGTATTGAAGCAGTCAGATTTTTACTCTTTTACTAAATAAACTTTGACAAAGTTTCAGTTTCTCAACTCAAAAATACATCATTTGATATATATATAAGTTCAAGCAGGAAAACTGCTGTGGTGCAAAAGGAATTAAATATGCTGTATTCTGAGTCGCGTAACATCTCCAGCACTCCGTTCAGTGTTTCATCCTTCAGACACAAGATTTCTTAAATATTAAAATTTGTTAGAAGGTACATTCTTAATGCAGAAACAGATTATCTACAATGCAGATGTGCCAGTGTCCCAACGCAGATTCAAAATGTATCCTTCAATGCACCCTGAAATCGCTGGGATGCATTTTAGCAGCTGTGTGACAAAGTATGTAAATAAGATATTTGTCGGTTCCCCACTGGATCACCGAAACAAAGCATCGTCTCACATCATTATAACTATAGTATGCTCTCTTTCAGACCACACATATATTGTGACTAATTGGTGTACATGAAGCAAAATACTTATAAGGGATGAACTGCAACGAATTCATAGACAAATTCTCAAAACTACATTTAAAGAAGCTATTTATTTTTCTACATACTTTTTATGCATCTAATTTGTCAGGTTTGGATAAAATTTAGTGACTAGAAGCTATGATAATGGACCCCAACGAATAGCGCACGATCACCATAAAAGCTTGCAGTTTGAGCATGACTGAGTCTGTATTACCTATAAAAGCAGATTGAGCTGGTTAATGACTTTCTGTCTGAATGATGGCTTGTTAAAGAGCTCTTTTGCTGGGTTTTAACAACTGATTGCAGTGTCATTGTAATGATTCGATTTTGCACAGGCAGCATTTTCCCATGTAAGCAAATCTCCCTGTGGAATCCTCTGAAACGCTGCCACTTTTATTTCCACTTATACATTGATTTCACAGAGACCATTAAAATTCTGTGATGTGTATAAAATGTTTATTGCTGTATTTCGACTAAAAGGGTCTTTTGAGACATTGTTTTTTAAAAAGAGGGCGTAACATGAACTTAATGAGACATACACCTTAAGGACACTGAAGTTTTGAAGTATGGAGTAACAGAAAAAAAAATTGTGTCTCTAGTTTCAATACAAAGAATCTTCTCTGAAGGACCTTGCCCATAGCGTTCTTTTTGAAGCCATATTTATTAAATACACATTTCTTCTTTTTCTTCTTTATGTCTCGAAAAACAAGGTCATGTTGGTCATCAACTCAACATGATTTATTTTTTATTGTTCCCTGTTCATTAAAATCATTGAAAAAGTTTGATCAAATCTTAAAGAAAAAAAATTATCAGTTGCCTGATGAACATCAACATTGTATTATCACTGTACATTTGTACATAAGTAAAGTACATTTGTACATTTTTACACTGTCAGAAAAGTCTTCTACAAAACTACATCACAGTCTGTAAAAATACAGTGAGCCTTTAAAACTAATTTCAGTTTATTAACTTTGGAATGTAATAAACCATTTCTTGAATAGGTTTAATGCTGCACCTGAATGTACGTGTGAATTGGATTCAGATCTAACGGACCATAAACGTTCAAAGTATAGTTACACATCACATCACATTCAATATGAATGATATGTAAAATTAGTCAATCAGAGCAATTATCCTACGCTGTCATGTATCATGTGCTCATTCACCCTTGAATCTATATTTACTTTTCTGCACTGGAAGCAAATTGTGCAGTCAGTCGCTGCTTCTTAAAATAATTGATAGAAATAAAGGTGTCAGGTCTCCGCTAATGCTAAAGCGATGCGGTGAATGTCCGCCTTATTATTCATGCAGCTGTTTATGTTCAGGCGACTTGAGTTGCATTAATTGTTTAAAGCATTACATAAGGAGCATTGTGCTGTTTCTATGGAAACTGCTAAGGCCAAGCAGAAGTCATTTGACATTAACTGCTGTTGAAAGTGTCCTATCTAAAAGCAATCAGCAACAGTAGCCAATCACGGCCGGCTGAGCTCAAGTGTACAAAAGAGGTCAACGTCTTCAAGAGCTATCAGCATTATAATGTCTATTGTGTATCTGTTGTGTGGAAACATGAGTGTGAATATAAGTGAGTGTTCAGGAAAATTGATGTTAATTAAAGATTAACAGTTACTATGGTAAATCTACTATATGTTGGTAAGTGAATAGAGAAGATTTGACAATATAACCTACAGGAACAATACACTTCAAATACACACAGAATAATTTTATTGTCCTTTTTTATGTTTTCCAATGATGTACATCAGGGATATTAAACTGGCTGCCCACGGGCTGAAACCTGGGCCCCTGAGAAATATCCTAGTGTGGCAAAGACATATCTAGAATAAAGTTTATTTTACTGAGAAAACGGCGCTACAGTTATGAAGTGACGTGTTGAAGACGAGCATGAGCTGCAGTTGAAGGCTGCGCAGAGCGTGAGTCACGTGATGTTAAGCGAGTGGCGCCCTCTCTGGTGAGACGCGATGACTGACAGAACGATGATAGATGATCACTTTTGTTGTAAATTTTTGTAAATTTAGTGTAAAGACATATACCTACTACTTTTTATACCAAATGTCTCTTTCAACTTTGGAAAAAAAAAGAAGTTTAAAACATAACATATGTACTTGATTGAATGTAGAAGACGTGTGCATCTACAATACATGTGTTGTTGTTGTGCAGTTTCAAATTACAACTTGTCTGAATGTAGAAAATCCTACTTGAGCAATGCACTGATTTTGTTACGCTACAAAATACAACATTTGAATATATATGTAGAAATTAGGTGACAAAAATACAGCATATGTACACGGTGATGCTTTAAATGACCCCTTCGTAACGTGTCACACTGTAGTATTCTGTAATTTTTCAATAATTTAACTAAGAAATGCACAGATAAATTAAGGTGCCTAAAACTGTACAAAAGCTTTGTCACTCCAGTAATCTCTGAAATTTGCTACATATTTGTACTTTTTTGTTTGTTCCTTTCAAAGAATATTTATTCACCGTTAGCTATAGAAATGTATCTTTGTGTACTGGTATGGTAAAAAATTACATCCGGAAATTATATCCTGATATTTTTCCATAGCATTTCACTGCAGATAATGTGCACAGAAAATCAGTGAAACGCTATGGAAAAATATCAGGATGTAATTTCCTGAAGGTGGTTCTCGAGAGGAATGTGGAGCAGTGGGCAAATAAATAAATAAATAAATAAATAGAGACAAGGGCTAAAATTGGACTTTAAAAAATACACACTAACAAGAGACAACAGAACTCTTTCAAAACATCACACACGGTGGGCGATGGGTACAGCCTGGTGCGTCGTACAAAAATTCAAATGCTGCTTCGAAAATTGCAGTAAGAGTAAAGGTTTTTAGTATCGCTTTTGTTATCGTTTGTAAGATAGAGACTTGGGGTCTACATGTATTGCTATATTATGTGTCTAATTCTTGTCTCTCTTTAGGCCACTCCTTCGATTTTTGCTCTTACCTCTCTTACGAGTCTTGTTCGGGTGGTCTAGAAATAGTCCTGAGACATGTGGCCTCTTTATGTAATACCGCTGAGACTCTGCTGTGTCTACACAAACATGCACACACATACAGTATAGACAGGTCTGTGGAATTCAAGTTCCGATGAAATCTGATTTCTAGTCTAACAGCTTTCACACAGAAACACTGCACAGTGAGTTGAGTACCTGAAAAATATGAATGAATATAAATAAATGAAAATATATAAAAACCACTCAATTATCCAAACATAATGTGTTAACATAATGAAACACACGCTGACAATTAAGAAGCCCACATTCACCAACCATGTCACCTTGTTTTTAAACTGAGCTGACAATATAAATGCACACGAAGTCTGTGCTTTGTGTTAATAGATACAATGGCTTCTCGACCAAATGAGGAGTTTGCAATGCTATTGCTAACTACCTCTGAGCATTATTACATTATTGGTGTTGTTTTAAGGTGTCATGGGTTTGACTTCATTTATTGGTTTGACAAATGCTTTTATTTTAAGTGGCCTCCGCGGCTCATTTTTTCACCTTTGCCATCGACCGTCATACCGTGTGGAACTCACTCATACTGTAATGGTAAAGTTCTAAATAATTTTAGTGGATGTGTAATATGTTATATTTTAATGCAATATGTAATGTGTGTGTGTATGTGTGTGTGTGTGTGTGTGTGTTTATTTAAAAATAATAGTAAAAAAATGTCAATGTGCACATGAACATATTATTTATCATGATATATTTATCATCACTTTACAGGTGGAATAAGTGGCAGCCAAAATGACTCTTGAGTGATACTAAATCAGTTTACTTAAAAATAAGAGATCACAGGTTCAAATATAATCAGGATCAGATGCAATTTTATTTACAAATTTATTAAGTAATTACTGGCACTGCACAGTTATCGATTTATATTTTCTCTGAAGTGCACTGTGCACTGCCATCTTCTAAATCAGGGGTAAAATCTGGAGGCTGTGATGATCATTCCAAAATGATAATTTTATTGTTCCTGCTAACGTTTATGTGTTACTTATGTAATTGTATATGTGCGCCTATAAGACCACGGGGAAACAAAAATTCTAGAAAGACCTATGAACATAATTATTCACTTCCTTTACTCAGTGCTTTGTTCAAGCAACTTTGGCAACAATTACAACCTCGACTAGAGTATGATGCAACAAGCTTTTACATCTGCATTTGGGCATTTTCTGTTATTCTTCACGGCAAATCCTCTTAAGCTGGGTCACGTTGTGTGCGGAGTGTCGATGTACAGCCACATTCAGCTCTCTCCAGCGATGTTTAATAGGATTCCAGTCTGGGATCTTATTGGTTTCAGAGGTCTTATAATTTTATATATAATAAGGTCTTATAATTTTTTATCCATTTAGGTCTTATAGGCTCATATTATAAAATACATAACAGAGACTTGTTCCTAAGCCACTCCTGTGTTGTCTTGGCTGTGTGCTTATGGTTGTTTCGTGTAGGAAGGTGAACTAAGGTCCTGAGGTCTGTGGAACAGGTTTATGTACAGGATATCTTTGTGCGTTGCCCATTAATAGGTTGCTCGGTCTCTGCTACAGATAAACAACCTCATAGCAGATCCTGGAAAGGTCTTGGTTGTCCCACACTTGTTCCATATGAAAATTATGAAGGCCACTATGTTCTTGGGTTTCTTTAGTGCAGTAGAACTTTTTTGCAGCCTCCCACAGATCTGTAAGTTTACCGCATGTCTTGGTTTTTGCTCTGGTATGCATCGATCCCTACTTGTTTGTTTGTGTTTGATATATATATATATATATATATATATATATATATATATATATATATATATATATATATATATATATATATATATATATATATATATATATATATATATATATATATATATATATATATATATATATATATATATATATATATATATATAATATATATAAATATTTCTTGTTAAAAAAAAAATCTTGGCGTCCCATTTTTTAACATGCTGATTTCAGGCCAGAAGGGGTTGAGAATTGCGACCTGAGCGTGAAGAACATTATCAGTAAGTGGCTATCAAGTGCCATGAATAGTGCACACACACACACACACACACACACACACACACACACACACACACACACACACACACACACACACACACACACATAAAGGCGTTCAAGAGTGTGGAGCAATGAAGTGAAGCTCTGTCTCTGTTCGCTGGGACTCACAAGCTCGTTTCTATTTGCTCTCCAGAGTTGATCAAGGGCAAATTGATCCAGATTTTAGCACACTGGTGTTGAGTTATGTCCCCAGGTCTATAATTTTTCACTTTCATCCAACCCCGTTTCCTTGCTTTGATTCATTGCAGATCATTATGAGCATACGATGTATTAAAGCCACCACAGGCTAATGGAATTCAGTTTACAACCAATATTAATTATTCATAAAAGTTATTGCTTAGTATGTTTATGTTCTTTTGCATACAAAGTCAGTGACTATTTAAAGTGCAATTAAAGGCTAAAGCATATTAATGATTTAAAAAAGAATTAGGATTGATTAGGAATTATTTTCCTAACCATGAACTGCACCTGAACAAATATTAGTAAGGATGGAAATTATATCCTTGCCTCAGTGATCTATAAATCAACCTGAATCTGAAACAAACAGTAGAGACATAGTGAGGTAGGGGTAAGCACATGTGAGGTACGCACATGTCTTAGTGGCCAGATATCTTTTTGTTCTTTATTTAAAATTATATATAGCCATATCATAGCTGGATATTTTGTAGAAACAATATGACAAAATAAAGAAAACCAAGTAAGATGGTTTAGAAATAACAGGACAACAGGAATTGTCAGAAATCAGGAAATAATCTGTTCATCATGTAATGTTGAAACACCTATAACCTAGGTGTATAATTAAGTCTATATATATTTACCAACATGGCAAAAGTGTGTTATCTCCAGGTAAGAGGAAGCTATTTGCATAGTGACCTTCAGAATTTTCAATGGATCTTTTGACAATCAAGATACAAAATTACAAATAATGTGGAAAAATGCAATATGCAATATTGGGGAAAAAAAAAATAATGATATATATATATATATATATATATATATATATATATATATATATATATATATATATATATATATATATATATAAATGAAGGCCATATTCAATATCAAATAATGATGATTTGCATGAACAAAATCCTGAAAGTGTACATTTAGTAGTGGTCCATAGTGTTACCCACAATTGTACAGTAAATATGTGGTTTAGGCAAAGTGTAAAGCTGGACATCGTCAGGATCCAAAGACATTCTGTGTCACTGTTGTGGGGAAAAAGCACTTGTGATTATTCAGGTGTGAGGATTTGGCATTAGTATGAGTCTATCATCTGGTAGGTGTGGGTAAAGACAATGCTGAGGGTGAGTGCTGCCCTTATTGCTGGGTATTCATGGATACTTTTACCTGTTCAGATTGAATATATTCATGAAGATATAAGCTGGTTTTGAATACTTATCCCGAGGATGGGATCTGGACCAGATGATTTCTGCAGATGTGTTTTTCTAAAAGTCTTTACCACATGTACAGATGAGACTGTGAATGATGACTGTTGTGTGCGCCCCATAACCAGCATATTCCCTACTGGCTGTTTGTGGAGTGACTCAAAACAGGCAAAGAAATTCTCAGGTTTTTGTGGTGTGGCTGTTAATGATCTTGCCCCTGCTTTTGCCTTGGGATTTTATAATCCAGTATGTTCAGCTGTAGTGTCGTGGCACTATTGGCATTTTGTATGGCACTTTTTAAATAATATTTGGCCCTTCTTGTAGTCATTTGCATTCCCTAATAGAAATTCAGGAAGCTGTGTGTTTATGTCAACGTGGAATGGTGCAAGAACTCCAGCTTCTGATCATTGCTATTGGAGTTTGTGACTGTAACATGCAGACCATTTAATTTACCAGCAGAATTAATCTCTGCGTTCGTTGTCGGAGTGTACATTCCTAGTGCTAAAGCTAAAGAGGCACTATGTGAACACTATGAGTCTATTAGTGACCTGCAGACTGGTTATTATTGCTGGAGATTTCAAATCAGTGTTCCCTCAGCATGTGGACTTTTAAATAAGAAAACATGCTGGAATTGTTTACACAAAACAACCCTGGTGCGTACAGTGCAGAGCCCCGCCCTTACCTGAATACTCAGACCACGTAGTTGGTTTGCTAATTCCAGCATACAGACTTGTTCTGAAGCAGGTAAAAAAACCTCTGGCATCTCTGCTCTTCAGGGACGTTTTGAGTGCACTGACTGGAAACGACTTTAAGAAGGCTGAGACCAACGGCGATTCCGTCAACTTGGAGGAGGAAGAGTACACATCATCAGTGACCAGCTACATTCGGCATGTGTGTTGATGACATGATTACACCCTCCAAATTAAAAGTGTGGACTCTACCTCCAAAGCAGGGGCAAGACGGCTTTAAGAACAGCAAGGGCCAAACTATCCAGACATCAGAAAAGACAGGGGAGACACTTGAGGCATGTGGCAAGGCATCCAGGTAATCATAAACTACAAAATGACATCACCCACATGTGACAGTGATGCCTCCCTTCCAGACGAACTGAACAACTTCTACACCTGGTTTGAGGCACCGAACAGTGTGGTCGCAAGGAAGACCATACCTCCTTCCATCCACCAGGGGCTCTGTCTAAACACTGCTGAAGTCAGGAAGACACGATGCAGAGTCAACCCACAGAAGTCTGTGAACCAGACAACATTCCTGGCAGTGTGCTCAGGGAATTTACATAACAGCTAGCGGATATCTTCACTGATATCTTTAACATATCCCAGTGCAGTGTACTTGTTCCTAAATACTTCAAGACAATGACCATCATCCCCATACCGAAGAAGTCTCCAGTCTCTTGCCTCAATGACTATCATTATGTCACAATCACACCCATGAAGTGTTTCGAGAGGCTCGTCATGAGTTACATCAAGTCCCAGCTATCACCCTCACTGGACCCATCAGTTGTGTATCAGTCAAACCATTCCACAGACAATGCAATCACCACCACTCTCCATCTGGTCCTCACCCACCTGGATAACAAGGACACATATGTTCGAAAATGCTGTTCATAGACTTAAGTTCAGCACAGTCATTCCTCAGCACCTAATCAAGAAGCTGAGGCTTCTGGATCCTGGAATGCCTGATTGGCAAACCTCAGTTAGTCAGAAATGGTAACAGCATCTCCAGCACCACTACACTGAGAACTGGGGCCCCTCAGGGCTGTGTGCTGTGCCCACTGCTGACTCTTGACTGTGTAGCAATGCACAGCCTTAGCCATATCGTCAAGCTCACCTCACCTGGATACTCAACACCAGCAGGAAAGCCCAGCAGAATCTCTACTTCAAGACTGAGGAAAGCCCATCTGCCACCCACAATCCTGACCATGTTCTACAGAGGAACCTTTGAGAGCATCCTGAGCAGCTGCCTGGTTTGGGAACTACACCATCTCAGACCCTACAGCAGACACTGATGATAACTGAGGAACAACTGAAAAGATCATTGGAGTTTCTCTTCCCTCTGTCATGTACATTTACACCACACACTGCATCTGCAAAGCTAACAGCATTGTGGACAACCTCACACACACCTCACACACATCCCTTATGCTCCTACCATCAGGAAAGAGCATCTGAAACACCTCACAACTAGAGTGTGCAACATTTTTTCCCCCTCAAGCCATCAGGCTTCTCAACACATAACTAAACTGAACTGGACTCCCACACACACACACACACACACACACACACACACACACACACACACACACACACACACGTGTGCTTATGTTACAACATGGTTGAATGCATACTTAATACTAAATTCAACTTGAATCCAACACATATTTACTACAATCATGTTTACTGCTGTTGCTGTTTAAACTGTTTACAGGTTGTTTTTTTTTCACAATATTGTGTTTTACCCTAATGGCTACGTTCCACTATTTTGCACATTGTACATTTAGATTAATAGCATTTGGCAGATGCACTTATCCAGAGCAACTTACAACTGAGCAATTGAGGGTTAAGGGCCTTGCTCAAGGGCCCACTAGTGGCAGCTTGGTGGTGGTGGGATTTGAACCTGCGATCTTCTGGTCCAGAGGCCAACACCTTAACCACTGAGCTCCCACCTCCCTGTAAAACGTATACAGTAGATTTACTGATCTGTACTACTTTGTTTTTGTTGTGTGTATTTGTCATGGCTGTCTTGTGTTGTCAGATTTGCTCTGTTTTGTCTTGCATGGTTTGCACTATGTTGCTCATGATGCACTTTATGAGAGGAGGACAACTTACTCTGGTCCTTAGCTCTGTGTTCTGTTATGTAGATGTATATTGTTTTATGTAGCAAGTACCAAGATTCTGGAGAAACTCTGTCTCATTTCACTGCGTCCTGCGTCAGATGAATGTGGTTGGAATAACAACAAAAGCTTCTTCACTTCACTTCACTTGACATCAACTGTAGGTGAAGTTGTTGTCCTGTAAGTGTCCACGCAGGTTGCTGACTCTCAGAAACATTTTCCGTTTGTGTTGTGTCTTTGGTCTTGGTTTTCTTTGCAATTCATTTAAAGGAAAAACCTACATGTTAAGGGTTATAATGGTCTGCCTGAAGTCTTTTTAAATTTCCTTTTACGCTACAATATGAAGGGTTTAATGACATAGTCTGTTCCAATTTTGTGTTTATAGAGAACAATTTGGGACATATGTAAGCTTTGTTGAAATTTGTATTTTTATTTTATTTATTTATTGTATTTATTTATTTTTTTTTATATGTATGGCAGCCTACATTCTATTATTTATTTATTTGTTTTTACCTTTTTACACTTTCATTTATTTTTGCTTGTGGACATTGGATAGTTGTTTTGAGTCAATAAATTGAGGACCAAACAAATGCTTGCCTATTTATTTCATGATGGATTAATATCTGCCTATATTTCTGTGCATTGAGGATGTTATAACTCCTGACCAAATCTCAAACTCCATTCAGAAAATTGCAGCCCCAAAACTTGTAAGAAACCTCCATCATTCTTCCCTTTTGCCTGTGAACATTTATTACTGTACTGCCCTCAATCCCGAACAACATGAATCCTGCTACAGCCAAATGTTTTCAGATTTTGACTCATTAGTCCAGAACAGCTGCTGCCATGTTTCTGCACCACAATTTCTATGTTTTTTGTGTAGAGTTAAAGAGTTAATTCGTGTTTCCATGACAGAGATACTGTATCAATTAAGTTTATGGTTATTCATTTTTTTTAAGCATTAGAATGGCATATCTTGAAACCCCAGTATGCTTTAAAATCTTTGGCTGGGAGACCTTGCTGATGCAGTATAACTACATTGTATCTTAGCATATTTTTCTAACGGCTGTGTTTCAACCTGCATATTTGTGTGTGTGTGTGTGTGTGTGTGTGTGTGTGTGTGTGTGTGTGTGTGTGTGTGTGTATATATATATATATATATATATATATATCGTTTATATATATATATATATATATATATATATATATATATATATATATATATATATATATATATATACAATTTTCTTTTGTATACATATATATATATATCTATATGTATACAAAAAAAATTGTGTTTGAAAAGCAGTATCACTTGTGATATCATTATCATGCATACACAGTATGTCTTCATTTTAAATAATTGATTCAGCCTCATTTAGCTGTATGCTGAACTTTAAATTGATTTGGAGACTTATTTACAGCTACAGTACCATGCGAGAATGCATACGAGAATTCAATTCAGTTCATTTTTATTTGTATTAAAATGAACGTGTGAGGGGGAAGGTTGCAGCATACAGATATCTCAGTTCTCTAAATCCTCTACATCCATGATTCATCCAGATCTGCTCCTTTACATAAGGAAAGGCTACTGATTAAAGGCTTGAATAAATGAATGTGTTTTCAGCCTCGACTTGAACACTGACACTGTGTTTGAATCCCCAACACTAATTGGAAGGTTGTTCCATAACTGTGGGGTTTTGTAGGAGAAAGCTCCACCCCCTTCTGTTCTCTTCATTATTTGAGGTACCAACAAATAACTTGCACCTTTTGATATAGGTAAGTGTGGCGGATCATAATAGTACAGAAGTTCACTCAGATACTATGGTACGAGACCATTAAGTGCTTTATACGTCAGTAGTAGTATTTTATATTCAATATTGGATTTAATGGGAAGTGAGTGTAGACTGATTAAAACAGGGGTGATGTGGTGATAGGACTTTTACTGCTGTGTTTTGGACTAACACAAGCTTATTTACTAGAACAACCAGGCAGTAGAGTGTTTCAGTACTCTAATCGAGATTTAACAAAAGCATGCGTCCTGTAAGGACATCATAATTTTAATTTGAGCAATATTTCTAAGGTGAAAGAAGGCGATCCTAGTAATGTTATTCACATGTGCCTCAAAGGAAAGACTAATCGATAATCACACCAAGACCTTTGACTTCAGTACACACTGAGACAGAAAGACCATGCAAAGATGCTACATACATTTTTGAAAAAATACTCAGCGTAGCATAGCGCCGGAAGTTAATACCATTCATTCATTCATCTTCTACCGCTTTATCCGATCTTCCCTCGGGTCACGGGGAGCCTGTGCCTATCGCAGGCGTCTATGGGCATTAAGGCAGAATACACCCTGGATGGAATGCCAACCCATCGCATGGCACACACACACACGCACACACACACACACACACACACACACACACACACACACACACACACACACACACACACACACACACACAACATACATTTTCCAAGGTGCCAATCAACCTACAGTGCATGTTTTTGGACCGGGAGGAAACCGGAGAACCCGGAGAAAAACCCCCCTGAGAAAAAACCCATGAGCCACGGAGAGAACATGCAAACACTACACACACACATGGCCGAGATGGGAATCAAACCCGGACCATGGCGGTGTGAGGCGAACGTGCTAACCACTAAGCCACCGTGCCTCCGAGCAAATACCATAATTTAATCTAATTATAATTTCCCAACAGAGGCAGCATATATAATAAAAAGCAGAGGGCCTAAGACAGATTCTTGTGGAACACCAAAGTGTACATCGGAATGTGTGGAGAACTCAGCATTTACATCGACAAACTGGTAACGATCAGTCACATAAGATTTAAGCCAGAAGAGAGGTGTTTCCATCATTCCAACAACATTTTCTAGTCTAGCAAGTAGGAGATTGTGATCAATGGTGTCACAAGCTGCAGTAAGATCAAGCAGATGTTCAATGATCAAGGCATGTTCAGAATTCATCCTACCTGTAAATTATAATCTTTTAGAATTCACTCTAGACTTTTCTTCCCTCTCATCATCCACTTCATTTAAGCAGCAGCCAAGTAACAGCCAAAAAGCCAGATAATTTTATTTTTTTTTTTTGTTTTTGCTAAAATATGAATACGAGTGTTCTCTGCTCCAATACATGTATCGTTTGTTGGTGGACACAGATTTCTCGCAGGGCACAACCTGTAAACACATAACAGTAGATTTTCCTTGTAATGATCTTTATATATATTATTGGATATTAGCCTTTGATTTGTTTATGCCAAGTCAACTAGCAACACTGCCATGGGAAACTTTCACTTTTACTGACTGTCTTTCTCAGAATAAGCAAGTAGCGAAGGACAAAAAAAAAAACGCAACATCTCTTGGTTTGTGAAGCCTTGTTTGGTATTCCACAGAGCAGTGTGTCTTTCAGGCTTCATGCATATTAATGCCTGCTGTTTGGAAGGAGAGCTGAGGGAAATGTGATGGTGATGGGGAAAAATAAAATAGCAGGATCTGCTTCGAGAGCAGCCCTCACTCAGTGGAAGTGGAATAATGACGTAAGCGTTCTGATTCTATTCAGTTGATCTCGTTCAATCGTGGGTACAAAATGGAAATGTATCTTTTTAGACTTGATATATGACCAGTTTATTTGCAACTCATCATGCATTTGTAGCGTCTGCTGTGATTGTATGTGGGTCTAAACAAGTAAATGAAGAAAACTTGTGGTTGGTCTATGATTATAGTGTCTGTTTTCACCCTGCTTTGTGTGGACATTTAAAAAGACTTTAGCATTAGTTTTGTTCCATAACACTACTGATGTGTAAACAATCAAAATGTCTTGAAGATGTTTCTCCACATGGAGCTCAATCAGTTTTACATTAAAAAAAAAATCTGTTTTTGTACAAAATGTTTACTGGTCGGTGTTACTGTTAATTGTTTCTTGTCTTGTCTTGTCTTTCTTTGTTTTTGAAAATGGGCACTTTTTTCCTAATTTATTCAATTTTGTGTAGTTCTGTGTTCCGTTGTTGATTTATGTTGTTTGATGAAGCACATTGGTCCTGGGGAAATGTAGTTTTGTTTCACTGTGCACTGCACTGTACTTGAAATGACAATAAAGTCCACTTGTCTTGAGCCTTTGCATTGAAATGAGGATTATTTAATTATTTATTTATTATTATGTATTTATTATCAGAAAAGGATTATTAGGTCATTATTACAAAAGCCATTTAAGAGGTGGCTATTTATCTGTTTTCTTATTAGTATTGTGTTTACATCATAGTTATAAAATGAGTGAGAAATTGTGTTAGTAAATAAATACCCCATCCACAGACAGAGTAAATAATAACAGTAGTCTGAGACATTTATTGCACTAGATCGGTGAACAAATATGTTAAAGAACCAGTGGAAAGAACGAAAGGCTCTGAATCGACTTTTCATTTGTTTAGTATATGTGTAAATTAGATGCAAATTACAGTGATTGATTTTGATTTCATCTAATGAATCTAAAGCATCAAGTAATTAATTTTTTTTCAGGCAAGTCCAAACATTAGTATTTTTCATAAAGAAACTGGGAAAAATGCATAAACATGATTGGTTAATTATGCTTCTCTCATAGCAACCTGGGGCAGATTGATTAAGTAAAGCAACGACGTGTGAGTAATGATGAGTGACCTTTCACAAGCATCATTAAAGCATAGATACAGCTCAAAAAGTGTATAATCAGCTGCGCTCTGAGTAGCAGTGTGTTTTATTAATCGCTCATGAATAATTATTTGGGAGTCATAAAACATTTCACACAAACTCACCCCAACCTGGTGCTCAGACTGGGAAATGTGCAAAGATCGCTGCAGGTAAAGAACTGTGCAGATTAGCTAAGGGGAGAGTGAGAGTGAGAGTGAGCAGTCACACAAGTCTCCTTGTACAAAATCTACTACATAATACATACATGTTTAATATGTTTTGTATTAACCTTCTTTGGGCAGAAATAGTAACAAATCCAATAACAGTGTTAAAATACAGCATGGATACATAGGATTCAGAATTGTGATGTACAATTAACATAGATAGCATAGACACATAGATCCATATATAGCATTAGCATAGATACATAGGGTTCAGGGTTTTGATCTACAATTAGAAGATTTTACGTAGCATGGAGTAGCAAGGCACAATCCTTGCTAAAATGCTCTTCCATGATCCTTTCTTCTTATGTTTACAGTGTAGATTACAGTCTAGATTAGGGTGTAGGTTATGGTGTAGATTAGGGTGTAGGTTACGGGGTAGATTAGGGTATAGGTTACAGTGCAGATTAGGGTTGTAGGTTACAGTGTAGATTATGGTGTAGGTTACGAGGTAGATAAGGGTGTATATTACGGGGTAGATTACGGTGTAGGTTACAGTGTATATTAAGGTGTAGGTTACGGGGTAGATTAGGGTGTAGGTTACAGTGTAGGTTACAGTGTAGGTTATGGGGTAGATTACTGTGTAGGTTATGGTATATTAGGGTGTAGATTATGGGGTAGATTACTGTGTAGATTACGGGGTAGATTACTGTGTAGATTAGGGTGTAGGTTATGGTGTAGGTTACAGGGTGTAGTACTGTGTAGGTTACGGTGTAGATTACGGTGTATGTTATGGTGTAGGTTATGATGTAGATTACGATATAGATTACGGTATAGGTTATGGTGTAGGTTACGGTTTAGGTTAGGTGTAGATTACCATGTAGATTAAGGTGTAAATTACGGTGTAGATTAGGGTTTAGGTTACGGGGTAGATTACAGTGTAGGTTATGGTGTAGATCACTGTGTAGGTTATGCTGTAGATTACAGTGTAGATTAAGGGGTAGATTAGGTTGTAGATCACAGCGTAGGTTACAGGCTAGATTACGGTGTAGGTTATGGTGTATGTTACGGTGTAAATTACGTTGTGGATTAAGGTGTAAATTATGGTGTATATTAGGGTGTATGTTACAGTTTAGGTTACAGAGTAGATTACGGTGTAGGTTATGGTGTAGATCACGGTATAGGTTAGGGTGTAGGTGAGGGAGTAGGTTACGGTGTAGATTACAGTGTCGACAAAGAAGTAAAAACTATACTATACTCAGAAGTGAATCCCTCCTTAGTTTTTAAAATGTGTGGCCATGTATGTTTCTAAAAGCATTAAAGGCCACTTCATGACACTTTATTCAGGTCACTATTTCAACTCTGTTTTTTACGTGTTTTACTCCAGACAAACCATTCCTCAAGAACAAGAGATGTTCTGCTCGTTGCCGCTTCTACTGCTGTTTCTAGTTACATATTACATTTGACATTACATTGCATTTATGGCATTTGGCAGCTGCCCTGGTGCAGAGTGACTTACAAAAAATGTGAGTTATGCAGTCGAGCAATTAATGGTTAAAGGCTTTGATCACAGGCCCTGCAGTAGCTGCTTGGTGGTTCTTGGTTTTGAAGTCCAACATCGTATCTTTTTTTTGGAGCTAACTTTTTCACCATTTTCCACACCTCTCTGAGTATGTAGTATGACTCAGCTGTGCACCACACAATATATATTTCATGCATGACAGATACACAATGTTGAAAAGTTTAAAAGGTAAAAAGCACAGTTTTCTTAAAACTCTGCTCTTTTTTCTTTCCAGCTACTTTGAACTGGAGAGTAGTGGACTTCGGGAGGAGATTCGCTACAAATATCACCACAAAGGAAAGCAGCGTTCAGAGACTTTCCCGTATAGACTAGCTGATGGCCAGTGGCATAAAATCGCTTTGTCCATTAGCACCAGTCATTTGCTTCTTCACGTGGACTGTAACAGGTAAGCTTATGTATCACTTCATTGATTTCCTCAGCTAGTTATCACTCTTGAGTACTAAATGTGCAACCAAATTACTGAAAGTATATTAGTTTGTCTCAGTCTATCCAGCTGACTCAGAGTTTTTACTATAGCAGATGTGTGATTTTTATCGGTGGACTTTAGATATCCATGTGGGTGATTGCTCTCAATGGTGTAGTATATCTGCCTCGAGACAAAAACTCTGCAGGGGATGTGACACAGTATGCATGTAGAGAACCTCTGTTCTTCTTCAGCTCATTGTATTCACTACACAATGCTGTTCTGTCTTCTCAGCTAAGTGATGATCAATATAAACAATACTGATAGAAATCAGACTTCAGAGACATAATGTAGTGTTCGGCGCTTGATCAGTTGCGTGTGTGTGAGTGTGTGTGTGTGTGAGTGTGAGGTTGGGTAAATTGTTTTCTATTTTTTGGGGTAAAAATCTCATAAAAATTACATTATGTTTAAAACTGGGAATAGCAATGATGTGGAGCTTTTTTCCTTATAATAATTTTGCGATCTTTTATTTTTATTATTACAAATGATGCTGTGCCAGCAATCCACGAGCGAAGGATGGAACCGATCGGAACTAGCGTTAAGAAACACCTGTAACTGATGTCTCTCACTGCTTTATTCGCCTCGCCGGACTGATTAGTGTCATCAACTACAGGTGTTTCTTACTGCTCGCTGCTCCGCCCTCCGCTCCGCATTGCGCTCGCGGCACTGCAACATTTTCACATAATGGATTAATGAATACTATTGCATCAAGGATCGGCTCTGAGCACTTTCCTGTTTGCAGTGGTGATGGACAAGTTAACAGACGAGGAGTCACCAGTTTGAATCGGTGCAACGGCAGAACAGTTAATGATGTGATTCATTGATTTACAGACATAACGGACAAACTTACATTTATAAAGAACAATCTTTTTCACTTTTATTGCATTATCTGTGTAAAGCTGCTTTGAGGCAATGTCCATTCATAAATGCTCTATACAAATAAAAATGAAGTGAGATGATATTTTTTTAAAGTGCGTATTGAATACGAGTTGGGATTTGAATTATCAGCATCGTTTTTAACATGTTTGCAGAGGTAAGACACATATTTATTTATTTATTTATATATAATCCTTATTAGATGCAGTATACTTTTATAATTTTTGAACAAGTGACCAGTAATTTGTGACCAATATATTATATGTAGATTGCCTTTTGTTCAGCTAAACACTTGGGGTTTCAAATGCAGGTGTTTCAGTTTATTTCTCCATTGTACTCACTGCGCATACTCTGACAATGTCAGCACCGCTGTGCCATTATACTTTATTCTTCTCCCCCGGCATCGCCCCACACCTCGCCGACACACCCTAGTTTGAGGTACAGAATGAGTATACTACCATGTTGTTTATAACACACTATTTTTCATTAGAGTTTATAAATACAGGAACAGTCATCTGCCAATTACACAAGTGGTTTTTGCCTTTGTTTTAACTGACCAGGTTAGTTCTCACCCTAGATGCATACGATTTACCAATTCGTATATTTAACATACAAGCATGTTTTTAATTTTAATGGATTTTACACAGGATTTAGAATTGAAGTAATGACAGTGTTGTGCTACATGAGCAGTGATTTGAGCACAAATGATGAATCAGCTGCGTGGATGCAAGCTTCCACCCACTATTCACATCTCGTATGCATAAGAGACGCCAGAATTTACCCTCATAAACATCTCATTTACATAAAATACTTTATGCTAAAAGGAAATCTAAGGAACAGGAGATTAGAGTATGGGAAAAGACAGTTATGGCAGAGTTGTTTAATAAGGGTTATTCATGGCCGTAATCCGGTAGAAAGCTGAATCTTGTTTCCACCTTACCTGCAGGGGGTTATTACTTATTCTAGAGCTTGAAAACATCATCTTCAACTTTTCCATCAGTCTAAATTAGCACTACTTTTAGTTTTAGACCGATGGTATTCACGGCCTAATGATGGTGTTCTAATGAACTAATTTCAAATATATCTGCTGATAGAGACACTGAAGCTCTTTTGGAAGTCACACTGGGTATGTTCATTTTCCAAATGCTATAAATGTAATTGTCATGTGGAAAGGAAGTGGAATCTCATTGGTTAAGGTGCTAGACTTGTAATCAAAAAGTATTTTCGGAGTTCAGACTGCAGAACCAAGAAACTGCCACTGATGGCACCAAGTCATCAAAAGCTCAGTTATACATGTTAAATGAGAGTTCAACTCTCAGGCGAACCAAGCTAGCATTACTGAGCCCTCAATGTTTTAGCTGGGAAAATAACTTTAAGTTGTACTGGATCAGGAACTTTAATGTAAAATGTCCAATTTCCCAGTGTGATTTCTAGTGATCTGTGGGAATATTCATACATATTCATGCTCATAAATGATCCCACTGCGATCCCACTGTTCCTAGTATGGCCATGTCACAGCCAGCACATACTTTGGGCTGTTCCACTGGGGCCAAATTCACTTGGGATTCACTTGGGGCCCAGAGTAGGATGTCCCCAGGGATGCATCCTGGCTTCAAATTTTCTTTTTTCTTGGGGAGCCCTAACATATTCTACTGTCACTATTCATGTATTGAGCTTACAGTGGTTTTGATTTTTCCATATCACAGTAGCTAAAACAAATAATATAAAATATGAAGATATTACTTAACCATCCTAAGTTACAGCAGATAAATTCATACTACAGTAAAAGGTATGAATTTTCAAATGTATTTATACTTAGATACAGTAAATTTTTATGGTATCATTCATTCATTCATTCATTCATCCTCTATTGCTTTATCTGATCTTCCCTCGGGTCAGCCTCGGGAGTCTGTGTCTATCTCAGGCGTCTATGGGCATTAAGGCAGGATACACTCTGGATGGAATGCCAACCCATCGCAGGACACACACACACACACACACACACACACACATTCATACACTAGGGACAATTTTCCAAGGTGTCAATCAACCTACCGTGCATGTTTTTAGACCGGGAGGAAACCGGAGAACCCGGAGAAAAACCCGCTGAGCCACTAAACGTCCTAACCACTAAACCGCCGTGCCCCCTTTTATGGTATCAATACTTTACTGTTTATTTATTCATTTTTCAGAATACTTTTACTTGTACCATTTAAAATTAATATAAATATATATATATATAGATATATATATATATATATATATATATATATATATATATATATATATATACATACATATACATACATATATATATATATATATATATATATATATATATATATATATATATAAGTAATTACTACATTTCATACCAAGCTTACTGATTAATTAACTGCTAATTACTAATTAATTTTATTAATGACTTTCTGTCTGACCTTTATAATATGGAAAATGCAAATAATAAATATAAATGATAATAAAAATGACTTCCACTGTTTATTTGGGTGTAAAAAAAAAATTAATAACATATTTGTTTTATTGTTGTTCCAAGTTACAAATCCACACATCTGGAAACCTTTTGGTGTCAAGAAATTCTTACTAACAACAAAACGATGTGCTCTTGTAAAATAAACAAAATAAAAAAAAAAGTTTTGTTTGTATGAGTATAAACATGTAAAAGTCGACCCTTTACAGAGGGGAATAATGTGTTGCTCTTATCTGTACAATCAAAAATAATAATTTAAGTTTGTTAACGCGCTGCTGCATTTGTCGTCACAAGGGTTTATTCAGCACTTCCATTTTTACATGATTATATTAAATTCTGTACTTATACTTAATTGAAGGATGTGTGTACTTTTGTCACCTCTGATTATAGGGAATAATCTATAACCTACTGTATTGGCATTTTTGTTACAAGACTCTTGTGTGTAATGAACTTCAGTTTACATTTACAGCATTTGCCAGACACGCTTATCCAGAGCGACAACTGAGCAACTGAGGGTTAAGGGCCTCGCTCAGGGGCCCACTTGTGTTGGTGGGGTTTGAACCCATAGTCTTCCTGTCCAGAGGCCAACTACCCCCTCCTTCAGTTTAATAGTTAAACCCTATTTAATAGTCAAACTCTTATTGATGATCATGAGCCCGAACAGTTTTCAACTTCAACACCACGGCATCTTTAAGCTGCCTTTTTTCCAATGAGCCACCCAGGCCAAATATGAGCTTGTTTTTGCATCGCTCATGTCATTCTCATGACAGCAATATTCAGCATTGTTTGCAACATTTGGCACGTCACTAAAATCCTGCAGCACAGACGTGACATCCACTGCCCCAGTTTATATGTTTATATCACCCAGCAGAATGATGAAATAATTGGAGATGCTCTGAAAACGCAAGTCTTATCACATTTGGATGGAATAACAGGATGCAGAGATCTTGTTTTCCTCCATAGCCCTGCTAATGTGAGCCATTAGAGAGCAGGAAGGTGGTTCTGCTTTGGTTTTGGACAGGAAATCTAATTAGAGGAGCTTATTATTAAGTTGAGGTCACACAGAGATTTCCGTCATCTTATTACTGTCTCTAAAAACAAACGAGCTGCGAATTTTGTCTAAACTGAGACCAGAAAAATCATGTGACGAGAAACCAGTGCCATAAGAAACCAGTGTGAACACCTATTACAGTGAAGAGAATTAGAAGCTGGTATAATTGCATGACCAGTTTGACTGATCAGTGAAGGAGAAAGTTCACTCATTTCACAGAAGTCAAAATGGTGGCGTGTGTTTATTTGTTGTATTTTTTTGTTTGCTTTTTTTAATAAACTGGGAAAAAGCCTAGAGGCAGAAATGTCAGCATTCTGCACAGTGTGTGAAATCTGGATCTGACATTTTGTACGTGTTCCCTAAATCACTTTCCTAATTAATTTTAATTGCACTGTAGTTGTTGTTGTTGTTTTTTATGGGTAAGTGAATGATACAAATCTTTTCATTTCATGTTTTTTAAGTGACATTGAAAACACATAAGGTACCCAAAGCTGCCATGATTTGCAGGCCCGATTAGTGCCATGTGCTTTTGGAGACGCTCACTGTGGTTGAGTTAGTGGAGACTTCCTGTCAGCTCAAACCCACCTTCCCAACACCTCACTTGATTTTGTTATTGTTTTGACTCATTATTACATTAAATCTCTAGACACTGTTGTGCATTAAATTTCCAGGAGATTTCCATGCCATTCCCAGGAGAATAATTACTGAAATAATTAATAAATCTGTATGAATCTGTATAAATAAATACTATATAAAAAAACCTCAGCAGGTCTTGACCAGATCAGTGCTTTATGGAGATCCTGGGTGTTTTTTCCACCATTTTGTGACAATGGACGTTCCGATTAAAGTGGCCAGATCGGAAAATGCAAATAGAGTGCTAGACGGGGAATCAGGTGCTTTGTGCCAAGGGTGGGATTTGAAGTCACCGCCTTCCGGTCCCTAGTGTAAGTTCTAAGCCATTGCATTTGTAATGTACTCCAGAGACAGACAGGTCTGTGATGTGAGCTCATATTTGTTTTGAGCTCGGCGTAGTATGAGGTGACAGGGGAAAGAGTTATTTCAGCCATGAGGAAACCGATTAGCTCTGCCTCTTTCGTCAAGGCAAACAAATATTTATCTGGAGATTTTCTCCCTGGCTGTCAGGCTTTGGCAAGAGGACGCTTGCCATCAGATTTCTGAGAGATTTGACCTTCAGAACGAATGAATGTGTCTGAGCGATCGATATCTCAGAGTGAGCACTTTACTAAAACCACAATCATGCTTTCAGATTTGTACACAGATTTGTGCTTTAAACACTACTAATATTTTTGTCAAAAGTAGTAGCATTATGAGAAACAACTGAAATGAATTATATATTGGATTATATGGATATGATACAAGGACCATTTCCTGTTCATTCTTTCTTTGATTTTTCTACTGAGGTGGCGGCAAAATATTACAAACACACAACCTTCAAAAATGTGACAGTTAAAGTCTCTGCATTGTTTGACACGTATGTCATTTTCTCAATCTGTGTTACATGTTTTTATTCACTTTTCTCCATGTTACATTGCTGCTCAGTACTTTGCAGGTGTATAGATTTGCTGCCACTTTGCTGCGAGGGCTAATGAGATATTGCTGTAATATAATGAAGCAGTGCGTAGCATTATTGCAGGTTTTGCCTTTTCAAGAAACTACACGCGACTGCAAAACCTTCAGAGAATAAAGCAATGAGCAAAGAGAAACAAGTATTACAATGGCACAATGTCTTTTTGTCCACGCTGATGTACAGTAATGAACTCTCAATTGCGTTGTGGCCATAAAACATACAGAATTTATTACAAACACAAAGTAGCATCTGAATTAAAGTACCTGCTGCACTACATACATGCCTGAGGAGGAATGTAGCTGATGGTAGAATGTTATCCTTCTTTACTACTGTGTGTGTGTGTGTGTGTGTGTGTGTGTGTGTGTGTGTGTGTGTGTGTGTGTGTGTGTGTGTGTGTGTGTGTGTGTGTGTGTGTGTGTGTGTGTGTCTTTGTGTATACAATTTCAGAATTAAGAAACACTAGATATGTGGAAACCGGTTATGAAACCAAGGAATTGGAGAATATAGTTTTGATAAAACTCTCATGCTAGATATGTTATAACACCTCACAGTAATGTGGGCCGCTAGAGATTTTTTATAGGAGTTTACAAGCACAATGTCTCCATTACAATTACAATGGCAGTTTGGTTTTGTTTTTAAGTCTGTAGGTAAGGTTGCGGTTTATACCAGAGTTTCTATCCAATCAGATTTCAGCTGTCACATGTTGCCAGGATGAATATTTGTCGTGGGCTGCGGATGCACTGAAAGAAAATATGTTAATTTAGTTTCTTGCTTTAGTAATTGCATTCAGTCTCTCTGCGTGTGAAACCTGTTCATGTTTATTTCTGTAGCACTTTTTACTGTGGATGTTGCCTCAAAGGAGCTTTACAGAAAAAAGAGCACAAAAAATTGGAATAAATTGAATGATCTGTGTTTATCCGTGATGAGCGAGTTTGGGGCGAATGGAGCGAATGGGGCGAGGAAAAACTCCCTTAGATGTTATAAGGAAGAAACCTTAAGAGGAACTTGGACTCTAAAGCGAAACACATCCTCATTCGGGTGATATCAAGAGTGTGATTATAAATAATACAAAGCACTAGAGTGTGTGATTAAAAGTCCTTTCTATAGTCTTATACGGTCAGTTGATGTTGTGGAACCCAAATAAATCCACCAGCAGCACCATGTTGCTTGTGCCTTAAATCCCTTAACCCACAACTGCTGGGATGTGTAAATGAGATGACTGTAAGTTGCTCTGGATAAGGACAGCTAATAAATGCCTAAATCCTAGAGAGCAATGCAGCAGTGACTATGGAAAGCATGTGTGTGTGTGTGGGGGGGGTATTATTTATGAGTAAATCCTGTACCAGTGGGCAGGTATCACTAATGCTGTTACATTTTACATAAGACAAAAATAAACTGTTATAAATGCGATTTTAAGCAACTTCTATACATAATAACTAGAAAGAAGGGCTGATGTTTTGTTGTGAAGGATATTCTGAGATGTCATTTCCTGAATGCGACGTTTCCGTGTTAAGCTGCAGGACATATTGATCAATAGGGAATTTAGTTAAGCGGCTTTGTTCAATAAGTTGTGAAATGTCTCGTGATAATATTGTGGATCTTATGGCTCGAGTTTAAATGAATAATACTTTGAACATGTCGGTATAAAACACAGGATAATATGATTAACTATTATCCTGTGTTTTATGCTTAGGCACGTACGGACAACAATAAGATTATCTAATTTAAAAAAATATATATGTAGAAAATGAATTGAAAAATATGTAATAAAATATGTATAACACTGTATAGAGAATATAGAGTATACTAACACTGTATAGAGAATATAGAGTATACTAACACTGTATAGAGAATATAGAGTATACTATCACTGTATAGAGAATATAGAGTATACTAAAACTGTATAGAGATAATATAGAGTATACTAACACTTTATAGAGAATATAGAGTATACTAACAGTGTATAGAGAGAATATAGAGTATAATAACATTGTATAGAGAATATAGAGTATACTAAAACTGTATAGAGAGAATATAGAGTATACTAACACTGTATAGAGAGAATATAGAGTATACTAACACTGTATAGAGAATATAGAGTATACTATCACTGTATAGAGAGAATATAGAGTATACTAACACTGTATAGAGAATATAGAGTATACTAACACTGTATAGAGAATATAGAGTATACTGTATAGAGAATATAGAGTATATAACACTGTATAGAGAATATAGAGTATACTAAAACTGTATAGAGATAATATAGAGTATACTAACACTTTATAGAGAATATAGAGTATACTAACACTATAATAGAGAGAATATAGAGTATACTAACACTGTATAGAGAGAATATAGAGTATACTAACACTGTATAGAGAATATAGAGTATACTAACACTGTATAGAGAGAATATAGAGTATACTAACACTGTATAGAGAGAATATAGAGTATACTAACACTGTATAGAGAATATAGAGTACACTATAACTGTATAGAGAATATAGAGTATACTAACACTGTATAGAGAATATAGAGTATACTAACAGTGTATAGAGAGAATATAGAGTATAATAACATTGTATAGAGAATATAGAGTATACTAAAACTGTATAGAGATAATATAGAGTATACTAACACTTTATAGAGAATATAGAGTATACTAACACTGTAAATAGAGAATATAAACTATACTAACACTGTATAGAGAGAATATAGAGTATACTAAAAATGTATAGAGAGAATATAGAGTATACTAAAACTGTATAGAGATAATATAGAGTATACTAACACTGTATAGAGAGAATATAGAGTATACTAACACTGTATAGAGAATATAGAGTATACTAACACTGTATAGAGAGAATATAGAGTATACTAACACTGTATAGAGAATATAGAGTATACTAACACTGTATAGAGAGAATATAGAGTATACTAACATTGTATAGAGAATATAGAGTATACTAACACTGTATAGAGATAATATAGAGTATACTAACACTTTATAGAGAATATAGAGTATACTAACAGTGTATAGAGAGAATATAGAGTATAATAACATTGTATAGAGAATATAGAGTATACTAAAACTGTATAGAGATAATATAGAGTATACTAACACTGTATAGAGAATATAGAGTATACTAACACTGTATAGAGAATATAGAGTATACTAACACTGTATAGAGAGAATATAGAGTATACTAACACTGTATAGAGAGAATATAGAGTATACTAAAACTGTATAGAGAGAATATAGAGTGTATAGAGAGAATATAGAGTATACTAACACTGTATAGAGAGAATATAGAGTATACTAACACTGTATAGAGAGAATATAGAGTATACTAACACTGTATAGAGAATATAGAGTATACTAAAACTGTATAGAGATAATATAGAGTATACTAACACTGTATAGAGAGAATATAGAGTATACTAACACTGTATAGAGAGAATATAGAGTATACTAACACTGTATAGAGAGAATATAGAGTATACTAACACTGTATAGAGAGAATATAGAGTATACTAAAACTGTATAGAGAGAATATAGAGTATACTAACACTGTATAGAGAATATAGAGTATACTAACAGTGTATAGAGAGAATATAGAGTATAATAACTGTATAGAGAATATAGAGTATACTAACACTGTATAGAGAGAATATAGAGTATACTAACACTGTATATAGAGAATATAGAGTATACTAACACTGTATAGAGAGAATATAGAGTATACTAACACTTGTATAGAGAGAATATAGAGTATACTAAAACTGTATAGAGATAGAGAATATAGAGTATACTAACACTTGTATAGAGAATATAGAGTATACTAATCACTGTATAGAGAGAATATAGAGTATACTAACACTGTATAGAGAATATAGAGTATACTAACACTGTATAGAGAATATAGAGTATACTAACACTGTATAGAGAATATAGAGTATACTAACACTGTATAGAGAATATAGAGTATACTGAATAGAGAGAATATAGAGTAACAGTGTATAGAGAGAATATAGAGTATACTAACATTGTATAGAGAATATAGAGTATACTAAAACTGTATAGAGATAATATAGAGTATACTAACACTTTATAGAGAATATAGAGTATACTAACACTGTATAGAGAGAATATAGAGTATACTAACACTGTATAGAGAATATAGAGTATACTAAAACTGTATAGAGATAATATAGAGTATACTAACACTGTATAGAGAATATAGAGTATACTAACACTGTATAGAGAGAATATAGAGTATACTAACACTGTATAGAGAATATAGAGTATACTAACACTGTATAGAGAATATAGAGTATACTAACACTGTATAGAGATATAGTATATACTGTATAGATATAGATAACACATAGAGTATACGAGTATACGAGAGAATATAGAGTATACTAACACTGTATAGAGAGAATATAGAGTATACTAACACTGTATAGAGAGAATATAGAGTATACTAACACTGTATAGAGAGAATATAGAGTATACTAAACACTGTATAGAGAGAATATAGAGTATACTAAACATTGTATAGAGAGAATATAGAGTATACTAACACTGTATAGAGAATATAGAGTATACTAACAGTGTATAGAGAGAATATAGAGTATAATAACATTGTATAGAGAGAATATAGAGTATACTAAAACTGTATAGAGAGAATATAGAGTATACTAACACTTGTATAGAGAGAATATAGAGTATACTAACACTAAAAGTGTATAGAGAGAATATAGAGTATATACTGTATAGAGAATATAGAGTATACTAACACTTGTATAGAGAATATAGAGTATACTAACACTGTATAGAGAGAATATAGAGTATACTAACACATTGTATAGAGAGAATATAGAGTATACTAAAACTGTATAGAGATAATATAGAGTATACTAACACTTGTATAGAGAATATAGAGTATACTAACACTGTATAGAGAGAATATAGAGTATAATAACATTGTATAGAGAGAATATAGAGTATACTAAAACTGTATAGAGATAATATAGAGTATACTAACACTTGTATAGAGAATATAGAGTATACTAACACTGTATAGAGAGTAACTAGAATATAGAGTATAATAACTAAAATTGTATAGAGAGAATATAGAGTATACAAAAAACTGTATAGAGAGAATATAGAGTATACTAACACTGTATAGAGATAATATAGAGTATACTAACACTTTATAGAGAATATAGAGTATACTAACACTGTATAGCGAATATAGAGTATGCTAACACTGTATAGAGAGAATATAAAGTATACTAACACTGTATAGAGAGAATATAGAGTATACTAAAATTGTATAGAGAGAATATAGAGTATACTAACACTGTATAGAGATAATATAGAGTATACTAACACTGTATAGAGAATATAGAGTATACTAACACTGTATAGAGAGAATATAGAGTATACTAAAATTGTATAGAGAGAATATAGAGTATACTAAAACTGTATAGAGAGAATATAGAGTATACTAGCACTGTATATAGATAATATAGAGTATACTAATACTGTATAGAGAATATAGAGTATACTAAAACTGTATAGAGATAATATAGAGTATGTATAGAGAATATAGAGTATACTAACACTGTATAGAGAATATGTATAGAGAGAATATAGAGTATACTAACACTGTATAGAGAGAATATAGAGTATACTAACACTGTATAGAGAGAATATAGAGTATACTAACACTGTATAGAGAGAATATAGAGTATACTAACACTGTATAGAGAGAATATAGAGTATACTAACACTGTATAGAGAATATAGAGTACACTAACACTGAATAGAGAGAATATAGAGTATACTAGCACTGTATTTACAGAATATAGAGTATACTAGCACTGTATTTACAGAATATAGAGTATACTCTACTAGCACATATAAAGGAAGTTTTAATTGCAAATGTATATTTCATCATTTCTAGATCCCTAAGTTTCAAAACATCATTATCACAAATGTTTACTCGTTACAGGCTACCTGAGGATATTTCAGAATTTCCACACTCACTCAATTGTTTTTGTACAGTGGGATGAAATAACAAAAGGTGTTGAGAGAAAGAGTCAATAAATCCTCATTATTCAGTAGATACCTGAGAGAAATGGTCTTTTGGAAAATCATTTAGGCTCTAAAAGGCTCCCTTATGTCTTCCCTTGCTCATCCATCACGTAGACGTCACTGAATTCTCACTTAGCAGCTGCTGGATCCATGAACTGCATACATTGTGTGCTTAAGTAAAGCTTCACTTTACTTTCGGTTTATCACCCGAGGGTTTTATTATGACTAGTGACCAGTGGAGTGTTTTTTAAGTTTTATCACAGTAAAGGAAACTTCTTTTCACTAATTTTGTAAAATAACATTATTTAAGGTTACTGAAACAATAATGAATTTATATAACACATAGTTAAAAGCACTAAGAACTATCTAAGCACTGTCAGGCCAAATAGAAATATAGGTCTCACATACACGTGAATATTAATATTTCAATAATTTTTATTCAAATGTCTGAATACGAATAGATGTTTTCTTTAATTTTGTTTCTACGCAGTTTATATATATATATATATATTTATATATTATATATATATATATATATATATATATATATATATATATATATATATATATATATATATATATATATATATATATATATAATGTTGTAGGTTAAATGTGACACTTCAATTAAATGTCTATTTTAAGGTGCTATTAAGGTACAAAAACAGTAAAAATAAAAATGAAAAATGGATGAACGGATGGATGGATGAGCGGATAGGATGAGGAGGAAGAAAGGAAAGATGTTTCTTTTTTTGTCTGTTGGGTAACCTGTTTGTCAATTAAGTTACAAATGTGTGAAAATTTTTTTTTACCGCATAATCAAAGTACCATCTAAAAAACAGTATAAATTCTGAAATCCAAATTCAAACCAAAGAGTTGGTTAAAGATTTTACTTGTCACAAATATAGTTATAGACAGAATACAACTTGCAGTGAAATTTAAACCTGATTGGCTGCTCATTCAATAAAAGGAGCTATACATAAAAAATAGTATAAAATAATAATAAAACCAAAACAATTTTACAATTTTCATTTATTTTTGTTCTTTTTTACCATTAGAGCAAAGTGATTTTTTTCCCTTCACACTGATGTTATGAAGTTGAGTGTTAAGAGCCCAAGAGTGGCAGCTCGGCAATTCCCCATAAACCTTTAATAAGATGCCTTTTATTAAATTGTATTAATTTTTTCTCAAACTTTCATTCATCTTGTAATATCTCACTTCTCTCTCGGGTCTATCTCAGGTGTCTTCGGGCATTAAAGCAAGATACACCCTGTATGGAATGCCAACCCCTCGCAGGGCACACACACACACACACACACACACACACACACACTATGGACAATTTTCCAAGGTGCCAATCAACCTACTGTGCATGTTTTTGGTCCGGAGAAAACTGGAGAGCCTAAAACCCCCTGAGGCATAGGTAGAATGTGAAAACACACACACACACACACACACACACATGGCGGAGGCAGGAATCGAACCCCCAACCCTGGATGTGTGAGGCGAACATGCTAACCCCTAAACTTCTCACATTTTTATGTTTTTACATTTTGTCATTGTCCTGTGCAGTGAATTTCGGCTCTTTCTATTTTGTTTATCAAGGAAATGTAAGTCTGTATTTTGTCAGAGGAGTGTGTCTTAGAAAGCAAAAGGCTTTGATGCAGAACCTCTGCTCTACAAGGCCAGAAGATATAAACTGAATCCTGAGGCATTATTAACACTTCTGTTACACACACTGCCTTGGGTGTCTGCTTTTGAGTGTTGAGGTGAAAAGAGCAGAATGATGCTCTCAGTCTCCTCCCAACTGGTCAAAATCCAGGCTTAAAAAGTCCATAAACACTGCTGATGTACACGGATTACAGTCAACACATCTCACCTTGTTTTTCTTCACCTACAAATGTACAGTTGAAATGAAACTAGGAGCTTCAAATATTCCCTGTAACTAAATAAATAACTGCAGTGTGGATAAAGTGATGAAAACAGCAATACTTGGGCATTTACACATTATTATTTATTTTATTTGTTTGGAGGCTATCTTCGATGGTTTCTGGACATGCGGAAATACACTTTCAGGTCAAGTAGTCAACAATGCTTTATTCTCATATCAGCAATATACAATGCAGTACACGGTGAAACCAAACTATAAAAAACACAACATAAATGAACAAACACACACCTACATATAACTCTAAACTAAAAAAAACTAGGAACTAACTAAAGTGCACATGTTCAAAAAACATTTAGTGCAAGACAAGGAACAGTAGACAATAGCGCTGACCAGTAAACACTTTCTGCCAATATGAATTGTCCATATGCAATTAAAGATAAATAATGATATGAGGTAAACATTGAGTTAGACATGTTCTATACTAGTGTGCAAACCAGCAGCTTGTACAAAGCAGACCTTATTTTATGTTTGTTTGGGGTTTTGGGTTGGGGTTTTTAGTTTATTTTATTTTGTTAGTTTTGTTGTTTGTCCGTTAAGTTTATGTATCAAGCCAAACAATTAACCAGAGATATATACTATAACATGATTGTTAATATTACAGGGGTGAGTTGTTTACTGATATTCCTGCCTGGACTTGGTCACTTTGATCAGCCTTTTTTTGATCAGTTTGTCTCTAACGAGTGAGTTACTGTAATACAGCAGTGATAAAGAATAACTCACTGAGATGTTATGAGACAAAGCACTCACATTGTCTGATCATTGTCCCCCATAGGTCGTTATTCTAAGTGTAAATGTCTTTATGGCTGATTCATTAAAGTCATTCCTAAAATTGTTGATGTTTTTTGTTCAGAGACATTTATTTTTAAGACCAGATGATTAATCATTATTAGCTGTTCTGTTACACAAATTGCTCTTTGTGTCTGCTTTTGAGTGTTGAGGTGAAAAAAGCACAAGCATGCATTCCTTCTCGTCAGAATGGGTCAAAATCCAGGGTTACAAAGTCCATATACACTGCTGATGTACACGGATTACAGGAAACTCATCTCACCTTATGATTTAGATCACGTCCAAATGCCAAATTTAAAATAGAGACTGTAGGTTCAAATATTCACTCTAATTGAATACACAATTAAAATTAATGTTAGTGTTTCTGTAGTAACTAGTACACAAGGACTTACAGGATCTGTGGCAGAATCTAAAATGAAGAATAAATGTTTTTGAAAATCACATTCTTAAAATTGTTTTGTTCAGACACATGCGTTTACTCAGGTGTAGATCAGTCTCAGGTGTAAACGATCTCAGTCTCAGTAACAAGTTCTCTGTTTTTACTTTTAAATGTAATCACACGTGTATCATGTGACCTGGAAATGTAAAAACCTTTTTGCGATACATGTGAGTTTTTGCGAATCTGACGTGTTTCCATTTTTTCAATTCGCTATATAAAATTTGCACACTTTGAAGGATAATGAAAACACACCTTGTGTTGTGTGTGTGTGGGGTGTGTGTGTGTGTGTGATGGTGTGTGTGTGTGTGTGTGTGTGTGTGTGTGTGTGTGTGTGTGTGTGTGTGTGTGTGTGTGTGTGTGTGTGTGGGTGTGTGTGTGTGTGTGTGTGTGTGTGTGTGTGTGTGTGTGTGTGTGTGTGTGTGTGTGTGTGTGTGTGTGTGTGTGTGTGTGTATGTGTGTGTAAGAGAGAGAGAGAGAGATAGAGGTGACAAATGCCATGGTTACAACAACATAAGTGGAAGTAACTTGTTTGATCAAATGTTCTTGTATAGCACTTTTAATTGTTGACATTGTCCAAAATCAACTTGTAAATAGATTAGAAATGTATACATGTATAAATCAATCCATGTATTTGAACTTAACTTCACTCATTATTTCAGATATATTAAATTATTAAGTTATTAAATGTTCACTTGAATGCAAAACAGGATAATTAAGGCAGACTTTCAATATTCATTTCTGTTCAAATCCAATCTCATGGTCGTTGAGCTTTAACCCCCCCACAGTAGATTTTTAACCTGAGCCACATTTTCTTCAATTAAAGTGAACTCCACTCAGAATTAGGGTATCAGGATGATTCAGGTAGGCAACGTTTTACATTTAGCATAATTAAAAATAAACATTTTATTATTTTATTAATAGAATCATTGGGATTGTTGTACATTTGCTTTTCCAGTAGGATTAGTTGATTTTACTAACACACTAACATACTAACTTTTGATTATGTTTACATTCTGCTGGTGTACCTGCCCCCTGTATTAAATATATTTATCTACAAACCATGCTCTTCTCAATTTCTCTAATTCACTGGCTATAAAACAATCCTGTATCTATTACAGAGTCTCTTTTAGAGGTGAGAGAATCGGGGTGAAATCGATGCTCATTATAATGTTGTCTGTAAGCATGCAGCCGAAAAAGACGATGTTGCTGTTGTCCTAATTTCTCGGTCTCAAATTTCCACTTCTCCAAACACCCCAGGATCAGAGGCAGCCGAGAGCATGACAAGAGACTCCCATTTCCATCAGAGGTGTTTCAATTGCTCATCACTGAGGAGAAGAGAAATCTGATGGTGTAATTAGAACACTGTAGGAAAAAACAACAAAAGCGACAATAACACCGAACACACATCAGACCGAACACTAACGCGAGGAAGCGAGTGAGAAGACTGACGCTATGATGGAGAATTAGTCTTGCGAGAAGCATGAAATCTTTTTTGATGGATGTTCACTCTTTTTGTTGCACTTTTGTCTTAGCACAGAAATGAAGAAAGACTTGAATCAGAAGAAATGGTGGTCAAATGAAGTTATTTTCTCAAACCAAGGACCGCAGTTTATCGCTATGAAAAATATCTATTTCCATTTTTCAAATATAAAACATAAAGGTTTTCTAAGTACACATACATACTGTATATGCTGAAGGTTTTCTGCTCCTTAAGATGGGTCGGCATCTTTTCAGCAGCAGTTTTTATCTTGCCAACACTGACTAGTGATAAAATTACATGATATTGACTTCTGAAGTGCAAAATATATGCATTTTGAACAAAAAAAGCAACATCTCTTCTTTGATCGCTGTGAAATTATTATGGAATCTACAGCACTCACAGAAAAGACCAACACACCAATCCAGACTTTTCTGAATGGAAGTTGGCATATTAAGATGTCCTCATTTCAAAATTTTTATCTTTACAAATGTAGATAAAAATTTTATCTGTAAGTTGCCATAGTACAGACCTGATATGTTAAACGAAAATAATAATAATATGAAAGAATCCGCTTAAAATTAACTAACATCTAACTGTAGACATTTAGAAGCTTTTTGCACAGGGGAAAAAAACTAAAAATATCATTCTGGAGGAATAATCTCTGTGGCTCACAAACTGTTTTGATCTTGTTCCATATTTTTGTCTCTTTCACACACTGACGGCTGTAGATTGAGCTGCATTTTTCTAAATGGCACTCAAACAGAATTTACACAGAAAACGACTAATGTCCGTCTGTACATGGCGCACAGACATAATGAGGGCTGTCACGACACGACTCGAGTAAATCGATTACTAAAATTCATTGAGGCAAATTAATTTTAGTCCATTTAAGAAAACACGGAACACTGCGTTTCCCACCAACCATTATTACGACTGCACCACCCGATAAACTCTGGAATAAACACCAGCACTGTAGTTATATAGCATTAATGTAATACTTTAATTTTGTCACGCTTCTACCAGCAAAGAACAGCAAATAAAGTGTATAAGTAGTTTTATTTTAAAAACTCTGTATTTGTATAATTAAAAGTTTCAATATATATTAGTTTGGGTTTTTGCGTAAATGATGAACATGGACATGAACAAGAAACATTTCAGAACAAAGAACATCAACCAAAAAGATATCTTATTTAAAAATGTGTTCCTTTCTTTAATAATAAATATCTGTGGCGCTCAGTGATTCGCTGCTATCCTGACATTTTTCTTCATGAACCACAAGAGCGTAAGATTTTAAGACAACTTGTGCTTGTAAATCATTTTGTTTTATTTTAGATGCAGTTATTACTTTTGTGCAGTAGATACATAACTGTTTACTTGTTTTTATTCATTTTTCATAAAAAAAAAAGAAATGAAGGAACTCGGCTGGTTGTTTGTTCCATCTTGGAGAAGTAAACACAGATCTTCTGTGGATGTCGACGTTCTCACATCCTTCTGTCTCTTCATGTAAATCACACACACACTCCATCATGTAGTGATCAGGACTTGGTGGGGGGATCACTTCCACTACTTCTACTTCTTCTAAACGTTACTCATGTTGCATTTTGTAAATAATGCAACGTCATAAAATTGTCATAATATATATATGACAATTTTTGGGAAGTTCTGCAAGTAATTTCATTCCCCTGCAATCCGCATACACATGAATACTTTACCTCCCTCCTCCCCCGATTTCACCATCAAATCTCATCCCGCGCCCTAGTGGTTTGAGTCTGGTGCAGGTCCCTACTGTGGAGTGCTGTGGACAGGTAAACACAGAATATACAGCAGAATAAAAAGTGGAGAAATATTGAGAAAACAGCTAACAGAGGAGATGATTCAGACCAAAGAAAACACCAGAAGGTTGCCAAAGTTTTGAATCATTTCCAACTAAAATATAAAGAAAACATAGCAACATAATTATGAAAAAATGTATTTGAAAAAAATCTATTTTATGGCTGATTAAAAAGACTTGAATCCGCAGACTTCTAAGCGGTCACACAGAACCTCCACCACTGAGACACTTTCCCCATTTAGGATCTATATGTTCTATTCACTATGATAAAAATGTAAAAAAAAGTAATACAATATGGTAAGTAGTTCAGATTTTTGGTATGAATTTTTGGGTTTGGAAAGTTGTTCATTGCAATGCTTTAATTTAATGTATATTCATTAGTATCAGGTTTTATTATTATAATAAGTAGATATTCTACTCTGACTAGTTGTTTTGAAATGAAATTCGGATATTTGTAATCCAACTCATTTGCATACTATTTAATTATAGTTTGGCAGAATGAATGATAAATGAAAAGGGAATTTAATTGAGGTGTTAAATGCATATGTGTCTGACGGACAGATTAATAACGAGGGAAGCAGGTGGTAATATAAAAATTGTCAAGTTATTCATTAGGTTAGAGGTAAGATGGACACTGCAGAGAGGAGAAAATTGTGGTTCTGAAAGGTACAAAGTAAGAGGAGGAGAAATTATAAAGGTAGTTATAATTCAACAGAAAAACCAAGTGATTAAATAAATAATCAAAATTGTTCACCACTAAACTGCTCAGTTTAGTTTAGTAACTGCAGTCTCGGCTTTTGTACCATACTTGCGCATTTCACGATACATACATCATTTGTTTTCATTGCTTTTCAGAAAATGTGCCTTAGTTCTGCATAAAGTCTCACTTTATAAACACATATTTACAAAATCTGAGATGTGCTAAAAATTGTATTTAATACCTTACGACCGTGTGGTTTCTGGTCTGCATGGCACAACCGATTTGCTTCTGGTGCCTTTCGCAAACTTTAATAAAAAGCAAAGCTGCCAGTGAAATAATGATTGAAGCAGCAGAAGTGAAAGTTATTCTCGCTCATAAAAGCGTGTATAATTGAGCAGCATCACAGTCCATGAAAAGTGTGAAAGATAACGGTGTGACATGAATACATGCAGTAAAAAATACATACTGCATCACACTGCACGCAGTGAAACTGTTATTTTAATGTAGCGTGGTGTGTCGCCGTTGGTGTGCTGGAATTTTGCAGTTAAAACAAGTTGGAGGAGAAAGAAAGCTTTCAATTTCTTAAAAAAAAACACATTCCAGGTTTTTAACTTCCCTTGTCTCATAAGCAAGATGTGCTGTGCTGAATCAGGGGGATTCCTCTATTTTTACATCAGCACTTCTTTTGTCTTTGCCTTAATTTATGGATGTTCTATTGGTCTCACTTTGTTATTTTTACATACTTTGTAATTTATACTATTTATAGAAAAAGAATAGAAGAAAAGTCTGGGTTGATAGATGCGGTCCATTGTTGTACTACCTGTAACATTGTCTTCTAAAGGGCCCATATATCGATAGTCTGCTTGTCCTATAAACATGACTTTCTAAAGAATAACAGTATAACTTGGACATCATTGCATTAACAGCATTCATGCGTTATTCTTGTCACATTAAAGGTAAAGCCGTATTGATTGGCCAATTGCCATTGTGCAGACTCAGCATTTGTTGGTTTACTGCAGAACACCACCATCATGTACTATACATATCCTGAATAATTAAAAACCTATTATTCCGCTGTAATGCTACAAAAAACATACCATCAAATTAATCGTTGTCAAAAGCATCTGTGGTTGCAGGATCTGTGCCACATGTGGACATCATTATGAGGGCAGTTATTTAGAGTCTTCTGCGTTGAAACCTGAAAATAAAACAATATTTTTCCTGTTTTTGTTTGAAAGCCAGTTCACTACACAACTCTAATCCCAGAGATATTTTACTGTGATCGTAGATGAAGTACGTATTGCTTATTTATTGAGAACATGGCTGTATGAAAAAATCAACCACACATATGTGTTAATTAAAAAATGATTATTGCATGTTATCATTTTCTTTATGCCTGAAACATTTTAGTCCTTATAAATGTATTTTATAATTATGTTGATACATATGAAGACTGATAATAGATAATAAAGCGCGACATCATTACTAACACAGCTGTCTGACATTAATCCTGACAATATAATAATGACTACTAAATTTTTATTTAGAATAATACGATATTAATAATGCACTTGTAATTTTAAGGATGTATTTATTATTTACATTAATAAGCCACTTTTATTGTCTGTAACTGACATTAATGCATAATGGCTGTGACCGCAGTTCATTAATTTTGTGTATGCCACTAGTCTAATTGCATTAGCATGCTAATGGATGTGTCACAGTCACCCTAAAAGGTGTCACTATTTTAAATGTAATAATGAGATACACATCATGGGAAAATCATTTTCTCTCAGAAGCACACAAGCGAATTCGATGCCTTTCGATGACAGAGACATTGCTAATGTGTTTTTTATACCGGTATATTGTTTCTACATCCTGATTATAGCTTATGTTTTTGAATCCAGGTTCTTTTTTGATTTTTACTTTACAGTATAACTACTTTAGCATACATTTTATCACCATTTAGGTTTGGATCTAGCAGCTTGTATTGAGAGAAAATAAAGCCCCCCTCTAAGTGAAAGGGGACTGTTATGGCAAATGTAATGTGCAATGGATAATGTCTTGTTTGGGGATAATAAACTTACAGTGTCACTTCATGCCTACCAGAGTTAAGTCTTCTCCTTACATCACCCTTTACTAACAGTCCTGTATAGAATCTCTCCTTAATATGATTCTTAATATGAGTCCTTTTAGGATTTCAACTGAAGAGACTTTTATTTATTTATTTATTTTATTCTTTTACATTTTACACCAGATTTTCAGAATAGTCTGCTGGGCAGTGCATCTCTTCATTTAAAGAACTACAGTTATACTGGTTCTCCAATCAGAACCACAAAGTACAAGGCAATAGTTGGGAATTACCAGATATGGCCTGGTGTTTGTAATTGCTGTATTGAATATTTGGAGGTTAACTACCCCACAAACACCTGCACATTGGTGTAATGCTTTGGTTTAACCACAACATGCCGCACTACCAACAGTGCAGTCCAGGAAGTATGTCCAGCTACTAACTGAATATAACCATGAATAACACCTCCATGGATAACATCTCATTTCTGAGTGGAGTGAGAGTTAACAAATACATGGCTATTTCTAAACTGTTTTGGTTCCTCATTATAATGTTATGTACATTATCCATGTGATCATCTTTAGCGGGTGAAACAGACACTAGTTATATAAATAACAATTGTTTTACTTTATATAAAAGCCGGATTCCATGTCATTTAGAAACTGTAACCAACTGGGTAAGAAGTTACCAAAGTAAAGCTTGAATTGACTGGTATTTCTACTCCAGAGGATTTGTTGAAGGACTCAGATCTGCTGAGATGGATCTGATAATGGACCATTATCGTTCTTCCCATGTTCCCGATGTAACTTCCTGATCAAACAGGAAAAAATGTGTTTTTACTTGAATAAAGTATAGATTTCTGGGTGTAGGTTTCTGGAGTCTGGTTTTTAGGTAAAAGACTCAGTGAGTTTTTTTAGCCCGAGAGTTGGAACATTGATGAAACATTGATTGTTGTTTTGGTGATATTTTTCAGTCAGTCAGCATGAACAAGGTATTAATACCCCTACCCCTCTCAGGGAGAGAGAGAGAGAGAGAGAGAGGGAGAGAGGGGGGAGGGAGAGGGGGGGAGGGAGGAGAGAGAGGAGCGGGAGAGAGAGGGGAGAGAGAGAGAGAGGGGGAGGGGAGGAGAGAGAGAGAGAGAGAGAGGAGAAAGAGAGGAAAGAGAGAGAGAGGGGGGAGAGAGGGACGGGAGAGGAGAGGGAGGGGAGAGAGAGAGAGAGAGAGAGAGAGGAGGAGAGAGAGATAGAGAGAGAGGGGGAGAGAGAGGAGAGAGGAGAGGGGGGGAGGGGGGGGGAGAGGGTGGAGAGAGAGAGAGAGAGAGAGAGAAGGAGAGAGAGAGAGAGAAAAGGGGAGAATATGAACTTTTTCAGCTCTGAATTCTATTTTATCTGTAGGCAGGAGTGAGGAAAACTGATGCGTAAACACATTCATCCTTTGCTATTGGATTTGTTATTTACTCTTATTTGATCACTATTTCTGTCACTTCAGGTGTGTGTGTGTGTGTGTGTGTGTGTGTGTGTGTGTGGTGTGTGTGTGTGTGCGCGCCTGTGTTTCTCACTTTCCTGAAAATGAAAATCTGCCACTCATGCTGATCAAATGTTCTGTTGAAGAGATTGATGGTTGACAGTTGCATCAGCAGTAAACAGGGAAAAGTTGTGTTTTTTCTTCATTTGCCACATAAGCTGCAGGAAAAGAAGGTTATTTTAACTCGGTGTGTGTCTGTTTTGAATTGGCAGGATATATGAGAGAGAAATAGACCATTCTGAGATGGATTTGATGGCAGGAAGTGGGATTTGGCTTGGACAGCACAGCCACAGACACGGACTCTTCAAGGTAAAGATTCTTCTTACACTTTAAAATGGTGTCAATTTTGCATCCCAGGAGTATCTAGATCACAATATAGAGCTTCTCTAAGAACATAGATTAAAGTACAGAGAACACATGCTTTTGCTATTGCTTCCTACGATTTTTGCAATCAGGGAGATAATATTTTAAGATCCAAAAGGGAAATACTAACCTACGCCCTAAACAGACTGGCAGTGTATATACTAGTACACACTGAATAAAAGCGAGCACACGGAAGTCAGATATTTCCTGCTGTCAAGTTCTTCAAAAATAAAATAAATAAACCTCAGCGAATAAACAACGTCTCTGACCAGGGGACTAAATTGAGCATATTGAGCTCTGTGCCAGTGCCTGACTCATTTTAGAGAAACAAGAGCTCCAAGATCAGTTGCCTGACATTTCTGCCCCTATTTTAACCATCATAACATGGAGTGTTTGGTCCATTTATAGATGGAGACCATGAATAAATGTATCATGATCATATGACCATTGTTTTGTCTTTCTATTTTAAGTCTGTGTGTTTGACTTTAGATCAAGTTTCAAAGTAATTTTGGTTTAAGTGGAGGTTGGCGTCTGACTTTCGGCTCGATATAGCTGTCCAGAAAGATCACACTTTTTATAAAAACCTCATAGCCATTCAAAATTGTTGCAGAACTGAAAACAGAGATCAGGCATGATGGGGATTGTTGGGTCTCAAAATGTCTGAAATCAGTGATTGTGAACTTCATATTGGAAACTAAAGCAGTACACCATACATGTAATGTAATGCTTGTTTGTGTGCTAGAAAAATGCTACAGGATCACCACTGAGCAGAATAAGCCATAGGGGTGATGTGGAACACATTTCAGTAATATAAACCATTTTAAAATAAGCCAGGAATTCAACATTCAAGCTAGCATTCACACTTTACTAAACATTCATCCATCCATCCATCCATCTTCCTCCGCTTATCCGGGACCGGGTCGCGGGGGCAGCAGTCTAAGCAGAGATGCCCAGACTTCCCTCTCTCCAGCCACTTCCTCTAGCTCCCCCGGGGGGACGCCGAGGCGTTCCCAGGACAGTCGAGAGACATAGTCCCTCCAACGTGTTCTGGGTCTTCCCCGAGGCCTTTTCCCGGAGGGACATGCCCGAAACACCTCCCCTGGAAGGCGCCCAGGAGGCATCCGAAATAGATGCCCTAGCCACGCCAGCTGGCCCCTCTCGATGTGGAGGAGCAGCGGATCTACTCTGAGCTCCTCCCGAGTGACTGAACTTCTCACCCTATCTCTAAGGGAGCGCCCAGCCACCCTGCGAAGGAAGCTCATTTCGGCCGCCTGTATCCGGGATCTCGTCCTTTCGGTCATGACCCAAAGCTCATGGCCATAGGTGAGAGTAGGAACGTAGATTGACCAGTAAATTGAGAGCTTTGCCTTTTGGCTCAGCTCCCTCTTCACTATGACGGACCGGTACATCGACCGCATTACTGCAAGAGCCTGAACCACTGCACCGATCCGCCTGTCGATCTCCGTTGTGCGTTCCATCCTCCTCCCCTCACTCGTGAACGAGACCAGACCCCCAAGATACTTGAACTCCTCCACTTGGGGAAGGAGCTCTCCACCAACCTGACTGAAGTGGGCTAACCACCTTTTTGCGGCTAAGGACCATGGCCTCGGAACTTGGAGGTGCTGATCTTCATCCCAGCTGCTTCTTCACACTCGGCTGCAAACCTTCCCAGTGCATGCTGAAGGTCTTGGCCTGATGGAGCCAACAGGACAACATCATCGGCAAAAAGCAGAGACGAGATCCTGTGGTCCCCAAACCAGACTCCCTCCAGCCCCTGGTTGCTCCTAGAAATTCTGTCCATAAAAATAATGAACAGAACCGGTGACAAAGGGCAGCCTTGCCGGAGTCCAACATGCACCAGGAAACAGGTCTGACTTACTGCCGGCAATGCGAACCAAACTCCTGCTCCGTGCATACAGAGATCGCCGAGCCGCCCTCAACAGAGGGCCTCGGACCCCATACTCCCGGAGCACCCCCCACAGAGTGCAGCGAGGGACACGGTCGAATGCCTTCTCCAAATCCACAAAGCACATGTGGACCGGTTGGGCAAACTCAACACCCATGATCCCTCCATCACCCTGTAGAGGGTATAGAGATGGTCCAGTGTGTTCCACGGCCAGGTCGAAAACCGGCATTGTTCCTCCTGAATCCGGGGTTCGACTAAAGGCCGAATTCTCCTCTCCAGTACCCTGGCATAGACTTTCCCAGGAAGGCTGAGGAGTGTGATCCCCCTATAGTTGGAGCACACCCTCCGGTCCCCTTTCTTAAAAAAGAGGAACCACCACCCCGGTCTGCCAATCCAGAGGCACCGTCCCACAGCTGCCACGCGATGTTGCAGAGGCGTGTCAGCCAAGACAGCCCCACAACATCCAGAGACTTCAGGTACTCAGGGGGCGGATCTCATCCACCCCCGCTGCTCTGCCACCGAGAAGCTTCTCAACTACCTCGGTGACCTCAGCTTGGGAACATGGTCCACTCAGACTCAATGTCTCCAACCTCCCTCGGGATCTGGTTGAAGCTCTGCCGGAGGTGGGAGTTAAAGGTGTCTCTGACAGGGGGTTCTGCTAGGCGTTCCCAGCACACCCTCACAATACGTTTGGGTCTGCCGAGTCTGTCCAGCTTCCTTCCCCGCCATCGAATCCAGCTCACCACCAGGTGGTGATCAGTTGACAGCTCCGCCCCTCTCTTCACCCGAGTGTCCAAAACACACGGACGGAGGTCAGATGAGACAACCACAAGGTCTATCATCGATCTCCGTCCTAGGGTGTCCTGGTACCATGTGTACTGATGGACACCCTTGTGCTTGAACATGGTGTTCGTTATGGACAAACTATGGCTAGCACAGAAGTCCAATAACTGAGCACCACTCGGGTTCAGATCAGGGGGGCCGTTCCTCCCAATCACGCCCCTCCAGGTATCACTGTCGTTGCCCACGTGGGCATTGAAGTCCCCCAGTAGAACAACGGAATCTCCAGTCGGGGCGTTTATCAGCGCCCCTCCCAGAGACGCCAAGAAGGCCGGGTACTCTACACTGCCATTCGGCCCATAGGCACAAACAACAGTGAGAGACTTTTCCCCAACCCGAAGGCGCAGGGAAACGACCCTCTCGTTCACCGGGGTAAACTCCAACACATGACGGCTAAGATGGGGGGCTATGAGCAGGCCCACACCAGCCCGTCGTCTCTCACCGTCGGCAACTCCAGCCTCTCTCGAGGAGTATGGTTCCAGAGCCCAGACTGTGGGTGGAGGTGAGCCCGACTATCTCTAGCCGATATCTCTCAACCTCCCGCACAAGCTCGGGCTCTTTCCCAACCAGCGAGGTGACATTCCATGTCCCTAGAGCTAGTCTCTGTGTCCAGAGGTCGGGTCGTCGAGGCCTCCGCCTTCGACCACTGCCCGAACCACATTGCACCGGTCCCTTATGAGCCTTCCTGCAGGTGGTGGGCCCACGGGGAGGTGTCCCCACGTCACTCATTCGGGCTGAGCCCGGCCGGGCCCCATGGGTGGAGGCCCGACCACCAGGCGCTCGCTTTCGAGCCCCAGCCCTGGGCCTGGCTCCAGGGAGGAGCCCCGGCTGCGCCATACCGGGCGACGTTACGGTCCTTGATTTTAATTTTTTCATAAGGGGAACTAAACATTCAGTACAGCTTTATTACTAGTTTGCACTATTAGAAAAAAAATTAATGGTATAATATCCGTGTCTAAACTCTAGGGTTAGATTGTAGGGAAGACTGTACAATCTCACTTTGGTTTCAGACAACACTTACACTCAGCACTTTCACTCAATCAATGCATGTTCTCAAGGTTTCTTGAAATGAACCTGGCTGTAAGATCTAGCTTAAAAAGATCCATACATATTGTACATTGTTACAGTACAGTATGCATCATAATATATTAGAATTAAAAAAGAAAGAATTTTGAAACTATTATTAATTAGGATTTTCTCCTACCAATAAAAACAAAGATGTATAATAATGTCTGTGTTGCTGAGCTCTTTATTTTTAATCGTAACCCAAATATATGACCTCATGTTCTTTTCCTATTTCTCTAACGGGTTTGTTTAGTAACCAAACAAGCCACAGTTTCCAAAAACAAATCCTTTCCTGACCATTTAACTGCTGCTAAGAGCAATTAATTGCATTATTTCTTTTTGGCCCTTTAAATAGATAGAACCATTAACAATAAAATAAATAAAACAATAATGAGAGTTCGTCAGTTAGTCACATTAGATTAATCCCAGTGGGGTTTGGCTGTGAGGACACAGTGTGTTGTGTCTTTGATGGAGAGAAATACTCTGATGATCTTCCTCAGTATCATTGTAGAGTCACCGTCACAGTAGTTGTAATTCCTAAAGCAGGCAACGATGCAGCCGCTCAGGATGCTCTTGATGCTCTTGATGCTCTGTCTGTAGAACATTTTGAGGTTAGTAGGATCTGGTATGAGCTCTGAAAGAATTCATTCATTCATTCATTCATCTTCTACCGATTTATCTGATCTTCCCTCGGGTCACGGGGAGTCTGTGTCTATCTCAGGTGTCTATGGCATTAAGGCAGGATACACCCTGTATGGAATGCCAACCCATTGCAGGACACACACAGACACACACACACACACACACACACACACATTCACACAGTAGGGACAATTTTCCAAGGTGCCAATCAACCTAGCGTGCATGTTTTTGGACCGGGAGGAAACTGGAGAACCCGGAGAAAAACCCCCTGAGGCACGGGGAGAACATGCACAAACTCCACACACACGTGGCCGAGACGGGAATTGAACCCGGACCCTGGAGGTGTGAGGTGAACGTGTTGTAAAAGATTTAAATAATACAATTATTACTGACAACATTGTGATACTATAAAGAATAAATGCTTTGAAAATCCCCATACCAAATACATTTAGATGTATTTGAATTCCTCTCACACAGCTCTCTATTTAGGTGTTTACTAAATGAGAAAACAATTCTATACTTGTACATTTTAAGGTTTGAAAGTGATTTTTAAACATGCACTGCTTTTCTGATGGGAAGGACAGCTTTCCTCGCAGCCTTATTGATCAGAGAGAAAGAGACACTAGGCAGCTGTCAAACTAATGATCGAAAAAAAAAAAAAAAAAAACCCTGAGATGTTTTATGCCTCTGGCTGAAATGCTCAGTGCTGCTGTAATGCTCAGAGTAGCGTTTATGTCATTGTGTGTGACTGACAAGCCTCTGATAGTTGAGGTCATTGTACTATACAATATATGTCACAGAGTGTAAGTAACATCGTCTACAGTGTGTGGGTCGGAGCATCTGAGGCTGAAACTCCAGCATCGCAGTTTGTTGAGTAAGTCATTGTGAAAGATAACCGTTATGACATTGCTCACTGTTTAGTTTGTTTTTATTTGTGTAGAAACTTGTCAGCAAAAGCAGGTGATGAGGACCCAAATGCAGGATGCAAGCCAGGTTCAAAAATAAAGAGTCTTTAATCCAAAAATTTGGGGAACAAAAACAGAGAAAAAGAGAAACCAAACAGTACAAAATCCCAAAACAAACCAAATATCCAAGGCAGAAACAAGAGTCCAGGAGTCCAGGAAACAGGAAGCAGGTAGGACAGGCAGGGTGGCAAGAGTTCTTCCCATTAGCAGGAGTTTGCTGGTGTGGAGTAATCCTCTGTGATAATCCGGCAGAGAGTCATTGTCTCCGAGCTCCTTAAATAAGGAGCCCGGCGGGAAAACCGGCAAGATGGCTGCCGAACCGGAAGTGTGCGCCACGAAACCCGCTCGGGAGATCCTGACAGTACCCCCCCCTCCCGGGCTGGCTCCCGACGGCCCAATTGTCTGGAGGCGGGACGTACCGGTACGCCCCGATTGAGCCTGGCCACCTGGAAGGCCGCGTGCCAGTGGCGGAGCAAGCAGGGCTTGAGCCGAACCGCCACTGGATAGAAGACCTTGGATGCTTGGGACGGCCAGACGAACCGGAGGGTGAGCCTCCTGGTGAAAGTTCGAGGTGTTGCGTCGCCCTTAAGATGGCCGGCGCCCCGGGCTGGGGCTGGAGGCTGGTGCTCGGCAGCGCCCCGGGCTGGGGCTGGAGGCTGGTGCCCGGCGGCGCCCCGGGCTGGGGCTGGAGCTGGGGCTGGAGGCTGGTGCTCGGCGGCGCCCCGGGCTGGAGGCTGGTGCTCGGCGGCGCCCCGGCTGGGGGCGCCCCGGGCTGGGGCCTGTTGCTCGGTCTGGGGCAGAAGAGACAGCCATCTCCTGATGTTCTCCATCATCAAGTCCGTCTCCCTCAACATCTTGGTGTTGCCCATGAAATCAAAATTTCGGCGGCGCTCGGCGGCGCCCCGGGCTGGGGTCTGGTGCTCGTCGGCCACCACCAGACTCCTGGACTTTTGTTTCTGCCTTGGATATTTGGTTTGTTTTGGGATTTTGCACTGTTTGGTTTCTCTTTTTCTCTGTTTTTGTTCCCCTGATTTTTGGAATATTCTCCTTATTAAAGACTCTTTATTTTTGAACCTGGCTTGCATCCTGCATTTGGGTCATCACCTGCTTTTGCTGACAGAATAATCCGGCCAAACATGGACCCAGCAGGTGCATCCAAGTTAGGTTTGGATTTTGATTTCATGGGCAACACCAAGATGAGGAGAGAGACAGACTTAATGATGCAGGACATCAGGAGATGGCCGTCTCTTCTGCCCCAGACTCCTGTTGGGGGAGCGGTACAGCCTCAGGCTTTCGGCCTGGCTGGCACCAGACCCCAGCCCGGGGCGCCGCCGAGCACCAGACCCCAGCCCGGGGCGCCGCCGAGCACCAGATCCCAGCCCGGGGCGCCGCCGAGCACCATACCCCAAAAAAACCCGGCAAGATGGCCGCCGAACCGGAAGTGCGCGCCACGAAGCCCGCTCGGGAGATCCTGACAGAAACTGTGATACTCTGGAAACTATTCAGAATTTTACATGAGCACAAAGTATTAAAAGCGTTGCTGATAACTGGCTAAGCCATGCTTTACTCCAGCAGAGCCAAGCCTTACTCTGATCTTTAATAATAGAGCACATTTTATTTTCTCCAGGGAAACTGCATGCTTCAATAAAAGGTTGGATGAAATTATAATTGTGTTTACACGGCTCGCTGCCAGAAATTGTTTCAATTTGATCTTTTATCTGATAAACACTCAGCTGTGTATCATTATAATTCAATATCACTATTAGAGTGCGGAAAAATGTAGAGATGGCTGAGAATTATTACTGTATAACTATGAAATATATGAAATAAATGCTAACACACCTGCGGCCTGCTCTCAAAGTTTACTTCCCTGCTTAATGATTGTAACACTGCAATATGATGTTTGATTATTCAGTGTTATTTTCATGCAAAGATCTTGATTGATTGATTGATTGATTGTAAACCAGCAAAACCAAGTTGTACCATTCATTCATTCATTCATTCATTCATCTTCTACCGTTTTATCCGATCTTTCCTCGGGTCACGGGGAGTCTGTGCCTATCTCAGGCGTCTATGGGCATTAAGGCAGGATACACCCTGGATCGAATGTCAACCCATCGCAGGACACACACACACTCACACACACACTGACAATCACACACAAATTCATAAATTCATTGGACCGGGAGTGAAATCGGAGAAAAAAACCCTGAGGCACGCTGAGAACCTGCAAACTCCACACACACATGGCCAAGACGGGAATCGAACCCGGACCCTGGAGGTGTGAGGCGAACGTGCTAACCACTAAACCACTGTACTGCCGCCACCCTCCCACCAGTTGTACCAGTTATTATTTATCATTGATTAGTAACATTTATAGTATTTCAGAACACTTTTTGCTCATTGTAGTGACTGATGTTCTCTGGGCAGCCCATCAGGCATTCGCAAGTTTTGAATTAATAAAATATACATTTATAGACAGTATATAGTTACTGCAAAATTGGAAGCACAATTACAGATATGTCCAAAAATATCCAAAAATATCAAGTTACCAATTTATTTAGAAAGAAAATTACAGTGGGTGGATGTGTACAGTATTACAAACCATCTAATAATAAAAGACATTTGTTGAAAATTCATCAAGCATGTGCAACTGGGTAAACAGGAATGGAACGCTATATTCAAACATTGTATTAATCTGTAACTCTGCTATAAACTGGGAAATTAGACACATTTGCTAAAGTAAGATAGTATTGTTGTATTGTTGTTGTGGTAGTATGTTGCCTTGTCTAATTCAAATGATTTTGTAATGTTGCAACATTGAGTTTATCTTTTTTCCCATTGAAATGGATTGGTTTTGAGTTCTATTAAAGTTTCTTCCTTGTGTTGCCCAAAGAGATTTTCTTTTCTATTTCTTTTCTAATTCTGATTCACTCGTTAGGAATCAAAATGAAAATATCTGTGTACATTTCTATGAAGATGCATTGTGTCAAAAATGTCAAACACAATTGACTTGCACTGAATGAAAAGCTGCAGAAACATCTAAAGTGGCAGATTTCTTACGTCACCAGTGATTGGCAGCATTTGAATAAATCAATAAAAAAACACTAGTTATGAAAATCTGTGAATTTTCATCTAAACAGTCCCACTTTATTATGTAATAAAGTGCAGTATTTGACCAAATTCACACCAAAAATTTCGTCCCTGAACATTCGGTCCTGCTTAGAATTCCTCTGAAGTTTAAGATAATTCCTCACTTCCTGTTAATTAGGCTCCAAATGAGAACTGGCGAATTCCAAACTGCAAATTATCGGGATCTGAAACACTGATGATTATAATGTCATATAGTAAATACATCTTATGCCATTTATTTGTGAAGAGTAAATTGCATGTTTCATTCTGAAAATCAAGTCATATGTCCATTATTAATTTAACAAGTAATTGTTGTAATGAAATCACAGCAGTGCAAACCGTCATCAAATCAAAGATTGCCAACAGAACAATTCAAATTCAAATTCAAATTTTATTGGTCACATACACAGTCATACACAGTATGATACGCAGTGAAATGCTTGGGCAGCTGCCCTGACCTCAAGAGTGGATTGTTTTACCAAATCCAAAAATACAGAATTTACAAAATAAATACAAATATAAAGTAAAATATAAAAAATATAAAATATAAAATAGACTTTAAAAAAGAGAAAGAGAAAAATGCAAGAAAACCAGAAGAAATCTGTGTGCAAACAACAAAGTCCAGGTTTGTGCAATATGGTTGCTTATAAAGTGGTGTGTGCATATTGTGTGTGTTGTGTGTTTTCTGTCCGTGAGTGAGCAGTGACCACGAGTGACCACTGCCATAGTGAATGTCCAGTGTGGGTGTAGTGGATCAGTACTGTCTGGTGTACTGATTGAGAGACCTTATTGCCTGCGGGTAGAAGCTCCTCCTCAGTCTCTCTGTATTGGCCTTGAGGGAGCGGAAGCGCTTTCCAGACCGCAACAGAGAGAACAGTCCATTGCTGGGGTGGCTGAGGTCCTTCATGATCTTCCTGGCCTTGGTCCAGCACCGCTTGTTGTAGATGGAGTGCAGGTCAGGGAGCTCAGTATGGATGATGCGCTCAGCTGAACGCACCACCCTCTGTAGGGCTCGTCTGTCCTGCACGGTGCTGTTCCCGAACCAGGTTGTGATATTCCCCGTCAGGATGCTCTCTATGGTGCAGGAGTAAAAGTTCCTGAGCACCTTAGAGGGCAGTCTAAAGTCTCTCAGGCGTCTGAGGTGGTAGAGACGCTGTCGGGCCTTTTTCACCACGGTGTTGATGTGACAGGACCATGACAGGTCCTGCGTGATGTGAACACCGAGGTACTTAAAGCTGTCCACTCTCTCCACTGGGCTCCCGTTGATGACGGGGGTCTGGTAGATCCTCTCCTGCTTTGTACTAAAGTCCACTAGCAGCTCCTTTGTCTTGCTGACGTTTAGAAGGAGGTTGTTCCTCTGGCACCAGTTCTCCAGATTCCCGATCTCCTTCAGGTAGGCTGTCTCATCGTTGTCAGAGATCAGGCCTACCACAGACGGTGTCGTCAGCAAACTTGATGATGGTGGTGGAGCTGGTGGTGGCCACACAGTCATGTGTGTACAGGGAGTACAGCAGGGGGCTCAGAACACAACCCTGTGGGGCTCCAGTGCTGAGAGTGAGAGAGGCCTGAGACGTGTCCACCCATCCTTTACTGCCTGTGGTCTCCCAGTTAGGAAATTGGAGATCCACTTGACACAAGGATGAGCTGAGTCCCAGGTGTTCCAGCTTGGTGGAGAGTGTGGAGGGAATTATGGTGTTAAATGCTGAGCTGTAGTCGACGAAAAGCATTTTAACATAATTCCCCTTCCTATTGTCCAGGTGTGTGAGGGCAGTATGGAGGAGATGAGCGATAGCGTCATCTGTGGAGCTGTTGCAAAATAAATGGCGCTGTTGAGGGCAGCACCTTAGAGGGCACCTAGATGGCGCTGTTGTCATCAAATGTATGGTTATATAAGTATATCCAGCGTTTCATTCCAGCTGCTCAGAAAATAAAATAAGGCTTATTGAAATATATTGACCACAAAAATTAAATGACATGACTGTTTATACCAAACTCGAACATTTTATCTGCATCCACAGAGAAATTGAGAGAGCAAAGTGAATATATGTATGTGTGTATATATATCTATATATATCTATATATATATATATATATCTATATCTATATATATATATATATATATATATATATATATATATATATATATAAATGATTTGTATTCAGCCTTGTGTTCAGTAGGGATTCAATTCCGACACCAAGCTGTCATTGCAAAACACAGGTTGAACCAGATATGTTTTATTTGGAAGTATGTTTTGCTTTTATGCCCTTTATTTCTCTCTCTTATTCTCTCTTTTCCTCTCTCTTGTATATATTGTTATATAATGCCCATACACATTGTCAGCATATTGGGAAACAGACTCAAAGCACTTAGAAAAAAGTGTCTAATGGTGAATCAGAGATGCTTTGAATTGATTTGATGTGATCTAAAAAAAACAAAACAAAGGCATAGAAAACAACAACTGGCAGAAGTCTAAGAATTTTTTTTACAAGATCTAACAAAGGAAGGAACACTTTGTAGGCATGTAGCGAATTAGCTCAGTTTAAACCTTTTCTCCAACCATTCTCCAACATTATGTAGCCTTCAAATGGTAAATATCTAAGAGTAAGTATATATAAGGTTATAATTAATTGTAGATATTTAGATTAGATCTGAGAACTTTACAGTACAGTAGAATCAATGTTGCAATTATTGAATCTGTTTATGCACCATGCAGACAGTATAAGCATTTATCAATTCTATGAATCATTATCTCCCTGGCCAAGAAAGAATAACTTCCTACTTTATATCACACTCGCTGTAATTTAGCATGTAGCAGAATTAACTACATTCATTCATTAATTACATAAATTACATGCAAAAACTGCATTAATTAACTACAAGATACATTAACTACAGAATTAACATTCAATGACTTTGAATTGTGAACACAGAGGCAATCACTTGTGACTATATTGCGTTTAATGAATGAGACTACACATAAACAGAACTAACCTAAGATAAAACATACGTATAGAGGAAGAGAAAACAAATAAAGAGGAATAAGTTGGATACCTACCACACCTAACTCACACTACTTGAAACCATAGAGGAACTTGCCCTGGCCCTGGCATTCTAAATAGTGGCAATAAAACAAGGTGGAAATCCTAGTGTTTAAATTTGTCTTTTCATGGGCCAGGCCCGAGAGCTACCCTGTCTAGGTGAGGATGGTGGATCTAACTGTTTACTTGAGACAGAAGGTACGTGTGCAAAATGGAGGGTACATGGCTCTGCACACAGAAGAGGAGTGATCTATGCTAGTCAATGTGCCTTGGGCAACCTGGGTGCTAACAGGATCAGAGTCAAATTCAAACTTATAAGGCAAAGTGGAGGAAATGCATAGAAAAGCACATTGGGCCATTGATGGACCAGTGCAACTACACCAAGGAGGGCATCCTCATCCCATTGTGCCAGCACGTTAGGAGTGAGGAGCAGAACTGGACCAAATGAGCAGTAAGGAACACCTGTACCTGGTATGTTATCAGTGCGCTCTGTTTCAGTCCTGCTAGGCCAATAAAAAGGCTAGTCACTGAGCAGAGAGTGAATCGAGACAGTCGGTCTAAGGCAACAAGTGCAGCAGAAGCTGAAAGAGGAAATGCCAGTCAGCAGGAGCACTCCGGCTGATGTGGAGGAATCACCATGACGGCCCATAAGAAATCTGCGCGTACGCAAAGGAAGTGTCCCGATCTGCGGGAGAGAAAATTGCCAGATCCCGCAAGAAAAGTGTGCAGATTCATAAGGGGACATCAATGTTTGGAGAAGGCTTCCTGAACCGAGACACTGGGTGTGTCCCGGAGTCAGTATGAGGGAAGGAAAGTGCCAGGGCAAATATTGAAAGAATAAAGCTCTGCTTGGTGATCTGTTGTTTGTCTCTTTTCCTTCCAGCTTGGATCAGTAAACCCTTTACAGTGGTGCCGAAATCCCGGGCTGGAAGAGAGGTAGGAAGAGGGGGGACGTCACCGCAGAGGGGGTTTGACCACACCGGTGCGGCCGAGCGTGCCATACCTCTGCAGGGAATTCTGGAAGGGTTGTACCCAGAGACAGACACGACTCTCCCCCGTTCTCCCGTAACACCCACACCCACCATACACCCACCCGCCTACAGGGTTGGGAGCTTCCCGACGAGCTGGCACACCCTTATTAACTGGAACATACAATCGTGGGCCTTTTTGTTAGGTGAAGAAATTTTTGGCCACTTGGCCGAACTTTTGCGATAGCAGCCTCATTGTCTGAGGGTGGACATATCGAGACATGTGCGATAGAAACATCCACACCCCTGTTCAAAATACCTTGGACATGAATCACTCCTAATGACAAAATGTGCTGACCTCTCCATACTAACAGCTTATGGGCCATAAGATGAAGCTTGTGGGAGTGCAGCCCCCTGATGGTTGATATGTGCTACAGCTATCGGATTTTTGCAGCTCATGTAATGCCCCTGTAAGTGGGGTACAAAATGTTTCAGAGCCTTGCACATAGAAAAGAACTTCAAATAATTTATGTGGGCTAAGTGGTTTCCTGCTCTCCATTGTGGCCCCGTACCCTGTTAAGGATTCATGTGTCATTAGCACATTCCCCTGTAACCCGAGGCATGTGTGATACTATACCCATGCTCCATCCCTGAACCAAGCGAGATGATCCATTAAGGAGAGAATGCACTTCTGTGACAGGTGCACAAACATTGTAACCCAAACCTAAGAAAATTACATTCAGAGTAGGAGTGAAATTGCTCTGAAAATTGTTGACAAGCACTGTGATGTGAGTGATGTGAGCACAGAGGCAGTGTTTTGAATCACTTTCTCTCTTGAAATGCCTATAATCAGCCAATCACCTATGTATGTGGGGATCTGGAGACCGGCTGTTCTCAGTGGCATAAGCTCCGCCTTCACACAAGGACAGAAAGACTCAGGCCGAATGGAAAGGGCAGTGAATTCATACCACTTGGTAGGCAAAACTACGGAACTTCCTACACTGAGAGAAATGCTTATGTGGAAAAAAGCATCACTCAGATTGATTAGACTGAACCAATCATTATATTGTATTAAACCTACAAGAAAGACGTGATAATATTTTGAAACTGTATTTCCTCAAATGTTTGTTTCCTGGAACGAGGAACAAGGAAATATTGAGAGTAAAACCCCTGATTGCTTAGATGCCGTGCTATAACTCAAATTGTCTCTTTGAAATAAGGGAATAGATTCCTGTCAGAATGTGTTCGGAGCTCTCGTTCATGTGGAAACAACTGCATTAAATGTGAGGGTTCTTTGGCAACAGAAGTCTGTACCCCCTTGTTATTGTGCAAATAACTTATTTGGAGGTTGACACAGACAGCCAGACTGTCACGTGATGTCCAGTCGTCCCCATGTAGCCTGAGTAATTGCCGTGAACCAGTCCGGGTGGATTACTCATTATTGCGGCATCAATGTACAATGGCGCCAAACCGGATGGACAAACACATTTGTGTTTTTTGGAACACTGTGGCTAATGCCTTTATTGAATCCATGAGAGGAATGTGAAATGTGTGGCAGTAGAGGGCTCGACAACACCAGGATCACCACCATTCTTTGACCTCGAGACAATGCTTAAGGTCAGACAGATCTCAGGAAGGAGCTGCTTTCTACGTCTGAGAAGTTTTCTATCATACACATCCCTATCCTGATATGAAGCATTCAGAAGCCATTCGATACTCAGAATGCATGGTGGCTGGTTCACAAATCTCCAAAAGCACCAATTGGGGCAAAGTGGCAGGAGCAAGGCCCTGAGGAGATATGGCTAACATGATTATTTGAGCCATCAAGGAGTCCTGAATCGTCCTCATCCCTGGAGCTGGGGAACTCATACATGGAACAGGGATTCAGCCACTAATACATCTTCGAACGAAGATGGCGATTGGTTGGCTCAGTTTGAGGAAAATGCTTTTTTTCGGGAATGCTAAGCAAAGGCTACAGTTCTCAATAAATTCCTGAGCATGTTTACATCCCAGTCAGATAACACAGTCAGAATGAAAATACCTAGCGATGATGAGCACATTGCACACTGGTGGGAAGGCTCTCAACTAGTTGTCCACTTCTGTAGTCAGTGCTGACTTAGATATCACCATGAAAAAGAGTGTGGGCAGCTTGTGAAAAGTATCCTGGCTTAAGGACAACATGTCTGGCAGAGGCTGACCTAAGGATATGTCCTCCTGCAGACAAAAGTGGACACAGTAGCCAGTGAGCTGTGAGGTTGGAAACAGATGGAGAAGCGTGTTGCATCTGAGAAAAATGTAGGGTAACTGAATAAGGGGCGTCCTTTACGATCCATTGTGTACACGCTTCTCTCTGTCAAGCCAGACTTGGTGAAATTGGATGCTTCTTCAGATGTTAGATCTGAATTCCCTTCATTTAGGTGGATCTTGAACACGACATGCTGATAGAGAATCTCATGCTTCTTTTCAAATGCTGAAGACATTTGAGTTTGCAATCTAAAGTTTTGAAAACCCACAAACAGGCAGCAGTCAAAATCAGATGCAGTAAACGGATAAACAACTTTCTCAAGATAGTAAAGCTTCACATTTGGTGATGTCCATGGCTTCCATACTTCAGACAGATTGTAAAGAATTTACATTAACGTATTTAAGATTCCAGTATAATAGTCCAGTTCCTTTAAAGCCTGTGGAAATTGAGGGTCGGTTCAAAAAAAGGCTGTAATTCCAAAACGATTAATTCACATTTTTTTCTTAAAGCCTTGGAAGTAATGTGGCAAATCTACATGCAGACCCATGATTGCTTACTTTGAATTCAGTATATTTCGATTATACTTTAAAAGTACTTTTATGCGATATGTAGTGACGAGTCCAAAACTCCTCATAAAGGCAACTAGGCTTTGCCTGGAAATATCCTGATACTAAGCAGAATTTAAAATGCCATCATCCATATTTACAAGTGCTCAACCAGCATAAAAGCAACTGCCCCAAAGCATCTTTCTCAAAGTGCACCACCACATTCTTAACAAATTTTCAGCTTATGTCCCTGATCAAAATATTTCAAAATAAACTAATAATCTATTAGTACACCCTGCTTAAAGTCATACACATACACATATACACATTCCTCATTATGAGTGATTGTATTTTTATGTTATGTTAAACCTAATGCAAAGTAAAGTATATAGATGTACATCCGTACACTTAATTAGACACATTATCTGGAATGGTTAAAAATGCAATGCAGAATTTTGAGCAGAAACCTTTTTGGATGCATTACAGCTCACCCAGGTTGTGAGTGTGTTGTCTTAATCCTTCCTGATTATAAAACACCCACAGTATTTACCTAGAAGATTATGGGCCATTGCTAGCAATTGACAACATTTAAAAAATATTTTGTTAAAAAAGATTTAGATTTTTGATGAGCATTTGTCAGTTTGGGAAACAGGAACATTCTGCAAAAGAAATTGTTGAATCTGTAAATATCCCTAAAATTCTTATAGATAAATAATACATTGTAATTCCTATTCATTATATAGTTGTATCTCTAACCTACTTTTTAATTTCTCAAAACTCAAAATATCCAAAATATCATGTCAAAAATATATATGACTAGTGAGTACAGCACTAATGTGACAGCACTGAAGAAATGACATGTCCAAATTGGGCCATAACAAAAAAAAAATTCTTTCCCCAAGGTCATGTGACTTGTTAGCATTACAAAGTATCAGGTGTGAATGGGAAACAGGTGTGTTCAATTTGGTGTTATCACTCTCACTCTGATCACTGGATATGAAACATTGGCACCTCATAGCAAAGAACTCTAAAAAAACGAATTGTTTCTCTACATAAAGATGGAGTTGGCTATACGATTTCCAAGACCCTGAGTACTGAGCTGCAGAACGGTGGCCAGACCTTACAACAGTTTATCAGGACAGGATCCACCCAGAACTGACCTCAACATGGTCCACCAAAGAAGTTGTGTGCACGTGCTCAGTGTCGTATCCAGAGGCTGTTTTTGAGAAATAGGTGTATGAGTGCTGCCAGCGTTGCTGCAGAGGTTGAAGGAGGTGCTCAGACCATATACAACACACTGTGTCAGATTGTTCTGCACGACTGTTGTCCCAGAAGTAAGCCTCTTCTAAAGATGATGCACAAGAAAGTCCAGAAACAGCTTTCTGAGGACAATCAGATTAAGGGCATGGAGTTCTGAAACCATGTCCTGTGTCCAGATGAGCCCAAGATAAATGTATTTGGTTCAGATGTTGTCAAGATTGTGTGGTGGCAAACAGGTGAGGAGAGCAGAGACAAGTGTATCTTGCCTACAGTGGAACATGGTGGTGGCAGTGTCATGGTCTGGGGCTGCATGACTGGGGAGTTACAGTTCATTGAGGAAACCATGAATGCTAACATGTACTGTGACGTAGTGAAGCAGTGCATGCGTCAGAGACTGGGCTGCAGGTGTATTCAAACATGATACCGACCCCAAACACACCTCCAGACAACCACTGCCTTACTGAAGGAGCTGAGGGTAATCTTTATTGATCATCTCTGGACCTCCTCAAACAGAAGGTGGAGGAGCGCATGGCCTCTAACATCCGCTAGCTCCATGTTGTGGTCAGAGAGAAGTGGAAGTGGACGCTCTTCCTGAGAAGCTCTGCTGAACTCCATGACTAAGAGGGTTAAAGCAGCGCTGGTGTCCACGCAAAATACTGACACTTGACTGGCCGTGTATTATTTTTTGAGGGGAAACAATTTACAAATTTACTCAATGTGCGCTCACTACTTTACTTTATAACAAAGTTTCTTCATGGAGATTCAATTAATTGTTATTTATTTGTTATTATTTGAGGATGATAATTGCTTGGTGCAAATTCTGTATTTAATGATTTTAATGTTTCTATATAGATTCTAGTAATCTGCTGTCAACTGATTATGTTAATATTGCATATGCTCTATACATATAAGAGCAATGTAGTGTGTGTGTGTGTGTGTGTGTGTGTGTGTGTGTGTGTGTATTCTACTCAGTTCATTCATTCATTCATCTTCTACCGCTATATCTGATCTTCCCTCGGGTCACGGGGAGTCTGTGCTTATCTCAGGCTTCTATTGGCATTAAGGCAGGATACACCCTGGATCGAATGCCAACCCATCGCAGGGCACACACACACACACATTCACACACACATTCATACACTAGGGACAATTGTCCAAGGTGCCAATTAACCTACCGTGCATGTTTTTTGGACTAGGGGAAACTGGAGAACCCGGAGAAAAACCCCCTGAGGCACGGGGAGAACATGCAAAAACTCCACACACACACGGCCGAGACGGGAATCGAACCCGGACCCTGGAGGTGTGAGGCGAACGTGCTAACCACTAAGCCACCGTGCCCCACTACTCAGTTCAATTAATTTTTTATTTGCATAGTTCTGTTAACAAGTACAGTTATCACGAAGCTTCCCAAAGCAGCTTTACACAGATAATGAGGTTATAAAGTTTGTACATTAAGAAGTGTGAACTTAAACTTTCTAAATGGTTAAATTTCATAACCTCTTTATATGTCTAAAGCTTCTTTGGGAAACTTTGTGATAATGTATATTGTTAACAGGTCTATGCAAATAAAAAATTAATTGAAGTGATTTGAATATATACACACCACATTGCTCTTGCATGTCTAGAGTGTATGCTGATGGAATAATATGCCACAGATGCATGTCATTATCAGGATAAAAAAAGTTTGTTCAATATAATTTAAAGTTTATCACTCATGAGGATGTTGTATCAGCAGTGAAGTGTGCAGTAAGAAGGACAAACTGGTTCAAGGTAGAGGTGGAAATGCATCAAGGATCGTCTCTGAGCCCTTTCCTGTTTGCAGTGGTGATGGACAGGTTTGTTGACGAGGTCAGACAGGAGTCTTCATGGAGCATGATGATGTTTGCAGATGATATTGTGATTTGTGGTGAGAGTAGGGAGCAGGGGAAGAGAAGTGAAGAGTCTGGAGAGGTGGAAGTATATGCTGGAGAGAAGGGGAATGAAAGTTGGTAGGAATAAGACAGAATACATGCATGTGCATGTAATAGAATACTTGTGTACTCTGTAACCCTGGACATTACGTCTATTTGTTGAATAATGCTGAGAATGGAGCATTGCAAAGCAGGAGAAAAAGAGCAAGGCCAAGCAGGAGGTTTATGGTATGTTGTTGAGGGAAGGCATGTAGGTTGTTGGGATGAACGAGGCTGGTGATGAGGTGAAGGATGATATGGAGACCCCTAATATGTATACAATCATATACGAGTATGTACATCCTTTTTTGTTCTTTTGCCATCAGACTAAGTAAGTAAGTTAAGGGCCTTAACTGCTAACCGCTAAGCACACAGTGCTGAGACTCAAACCTGTGACCTTTCAGTCCAGAGCCCAATGCCTTAACCTTAACTGCCACCTCTCCAATAAGAGTATGTACGTGTAATTTGAATATTTTGGAGCTTGCAGATGTTGCGTTTCATGTTTAGCTCCAGTCTCCAATCCACACACTAATGTAGTGAATTATACTAATAATGATTAGTCAGTCAATTCTTCCTAATGTAATGCAAATTTTGTCAAAATATATAGTGTTGTGAACATTCAGTTAAACAAAATGAAATGTGCAGATTTTGTTTCATTCCAATGATCAGTAAATCAGTGTGTTATATTCATCAGTCTCAATTGTTACCCACAATTCTTTTTGTTTTTTGTGCTGGTTCACACAGTGCTCCCATTTATTGTGATCTTGCTACAGGGAGAAACTATAACACATTATTCTTACACTGTTATTAACTTTTATTAAAATGATTGTATTTGAGCAGTGCAGAAGAGAAATTACGAAATCCTTTTTATTGGTTTGTTGATTTGTTTATTGAATAACTTTATTAAATGGCTTCATTTAATTTTAATTAGTGCATTTTTATTTAATCCCCTATGCTCGCTGATCTTTCTGCCGTCATGAATAGAGTCTTGGTTTGATCACAGATCATGTTTCAGTGTGTTTATTGAAGAAAAGTCCTGCCATCACTTTGCACCTGCAGATTTGCTCCTTTTTGTGTTCGGCCGTGATGAGCGGATCGATGTGGCATTTTCAACCAGGCTGATTTTTGCAATCACGGATAATGATTGCGCTTTACTCCGCATGCATTACATGTCCACTTGATATGAGACTTTAAATAGCCTTTTCTTAACAACTTCTACCTGATAGGGAATGTCATCCTCTTAAATGAAAAATACAGCAGAGCGCTTCATTCAAAATGTAAACACACTTTAATTTTCAAGAATGCTATTAAATCCTTTGTCTCGCTCTGTCTTTCTGTTTTCCTCTCTCTCTCTCTCTCTCTCTCTCTCTCTCTCTCTCTCTCTCTCTCTCTCTCTCTCTCTCTGCCTCTGCAGGGCTCAATGCAAGATGTCAAATTTGTTTTTTCTTCAAACGGCTACATTATGCAGTGTCCCAGCCTCAATCGCAGTAAGTGGATTTTGGGCTTACATCAATTACAAGCTCACATTTCTCTCCTCTATCACTAGCGGTGTTGTTCATGAAACTGAGTTTTAATCATAAAAAAAAAAAAAATATATATATATATATATATATATATATATATATATATATTCTGTGCCCTGATTATTACTGTGACTGGCTGCAGGCAAAGCAATCTGTATTGAATATAGATTCTGTAAAAATTAAATGACAAACCAACATTCCTTCCCCCGCTCTCTCTATAATCTACTCTGTTTGCAGATTCGATTCTTAATGCATAGCCATTGATAAAATGCATTAAAGATATATAAGAAGAAGCTACTGATGATCCAATTTTGATTGGATGCAATGCTGTGTGATTCAACACAATAAAATGCATCCAGTATGGTACAGTAAATATTGTTCATGTTTTTACTTATTTTCAGACTGACAGCAAACTAAAAATGTATTCAAGAGTCTGCTGACTACCATCGCATGGCCCTTAAAGTAAAAATTGAAATATAACTGGACGTGTTTTTATCCAGTTCTATCTCCAGAAAGGTGCAGCTCTGCCTCTGCAATGTTATTGCATATTGTCAGTACCCCTCAGGACACGCCTCAGCCTCCACAGTGTTGTGAAACCCATATACACATGCTTGGAAATTATTGGTCAATTTCTAAATAATACAAGTAGAGTATCTATGATAATATTATAATATGTATGATAATATTCAAATTGTATCCAATGGCAATGCACATTTTTAAACTGATTGGCAGTCAGTTTTGGACACACCTTTTCTACAATGTTTTTTTTTTATTTGTAACATTGTACAAATATATCCAAACTATATCAGATGACATAATGAATTATGTAGTGTACACAATGTGATAAATAAACCAGAATATGTTTTATTGTGTTAATTTTTATTGTTACCACATTTTGATTTGATGGCTTTTTAAACCTTATAAGCCTTGGTATTCAAGTGCCTTCCTAGCGCCGATCCCAAGCCCGGTTAAATGGGGAGGGTTGCGTTTGGCATCTAGTGTAAAATATGAACCAACTAAATATCCGGATCATCCACAGTGGCGACCTCTAATGGGAGCAGACTAAAGAGATGATGATGATGATGATGATGATGATGATGATGATGATGATGATGATGATGATGATGATGATGATGATGATAATGATGATGATAACCCTTGGCATTGACAGGCTGATGAGGTAGTTAAATGGTTTGTGAGTAATCTTGAGGAGTACCCAGACGTGTTGTGTGCTTGTTGGTTGCTTTTTTCCACATTCCTATCTCAGTCATCCCAACACATCTCAATTGGATTTGGATTGGGTGACTGTGGAGGCCAGATCATATATTGCTTGAATAAATAGCTCTTACATAACATAGAGGTATGTTTGGGTCATTGTCCTGTTGGACAACAAATGATGGTCCCACTAAGTGCAAACTAGATGGTTGCTTGTTATCTGGTTGTTGTATCTGATTTTCCACAATCTGATCATTAAGTCCTGATGGAGTTTCCTCTGAACAGGGGATGGCCAAATATGTTTGCCACTTGAACTTTGAGAAGCATTTATGTAAATCGGTGATTTAATCCTAATAAAGTTATCCACTGCAGGAAAGGCAGATTTTATCTTTCCAGGGACATTTCTCATGAGATCCTGTTTTATCATACATGTAGGTTTGGTGGTTTTGGAGATTGAGATTGAGATTTTTAGTTTTCCTTTATACAGTATAATAAAATAACTATGTGGATGATGTTTTCTCTTTATTTAACAGTGTGTATGTTTGTACAGTAATTGTTGTAGCATTAATAGTGCTATTACTTGTGCACTCAGCTTTTATTCTATACAAGACAAGTGATGGGCAAAAGCAAATCAGGAACGCATTTAATGTTAAAAATTGGGAGAATTAAGATTGGGAGAAATGTAGCTTTGTGATAGCATGCAGATGAATAAAAAAACACTCATACCTTATGAATGCCACAGATAATCATCACAGCTAATTGATGACAAATAGAAAGTATAAACTAAATTAAAAAACACATTCAGTGTTTATTTTTTACAACAGAATGAGGTGCCACAAGCTACTAAATAAAGGGCTAAAATAAAGGGATATGTAGTCATTCATGTAGTGTTTTAGCTACTCACAAAATCCCCTCGAAATAAACCTTTAATTCAAAATAAGAAAATCAATAAAAATTACTCTTTGTATATATATATATATATATATATATATATATATATATATATATATATATATATATATATATATATATATATATATATATATATATATACTAGAGATTCCCCAAGTTAGTTGCTTAGCCCTTAACAAGGACAGGTTCAAGTTGAATGTGACTTGGAATCACTGGAGCGTGAGCAAATGTTAAATTGAGACAGGAGCTCCCAGTGTTTATTTTACAGTGTCAAGCAGCTTCGTTCTACCACGCAAAAATTTATTGTATGACTAAATTGAAATTACTACAAGCAGTTAAATCTAGAGCAGGAAGCATTATGCATGTCATAAACCCATACTGGCGATGGTAAACAAACTCGATTATCTCAGATAAATACATCATGATTAAGCTCATCATGATTACTGTTTTATGAACAGAAATGACTGCAGCCTAGGGGACATCAAATCACCACCATGGGGACAATTATGCATCGTCAGCTAAATGCAACGAGAAACGATGTACAATCATAATCTGTACAATATAATACAATGTACAATATAATCTTGAACACATAACGTATAATCCAAACGACGCCCACTTAACACAAAACTGGAGATAATAAATGTACATTCCGATCAGGTAAACAAGGAGGAAACAATAGGATTTATTAAACAATCAAAGCAACGAAAATAGTGCCGTCATATTGCAGATGAGTTTCATTGGACGGTGTTTTCATGGCAATGCTTTTTATCTCACCCATTTTTATGAACAAAAACTTGGTCTCTTGTCATTATACCTGGATTACTTGGCAAAATAAAGAGATTTTCATTTTAATGTGCACACAAGCTGCAGAGATGAACTTAGCCAGAGATGGCAAAGATGTCACTGTGTTAAATGAATTACAGATACTCAGTTTTAAAAGAGGTTTTCACTCAAGTTAAAGTAATGAAGTTTGGGTCCTGACATTATTAATTAAATAAAAAGTAGCCAGTACTGCTACCTGCTTTAATGTCACACTGGTACAAAAGGAATATACATGTTGTTACCTAATGTATGGAGTGAGGCTGAAGATCTACCATATAGAACATGATGATGATGATCAGTAATGTCCCTGTCCTCAGTCATCTTTACATCACTGACTCCCTCTCTCTTATCCATGTCAGCCAAACTTCTATCTTTCTTCTTGTTATCTTTGTGAGCTCACTTACATCGGTGGTTCCAGGTAATGATACACCAGTGGTAGGTTGTAAAAAGACACGCAATAACAGGAAATAGGTTGATGGGCTGAAAATGGCACGCAATGAGAAGAACACAATTTAATCATTAAAACTAAAGTAAAGAGACTGACGTGAAAATAGAAAGCACAGATATTTGTGTAAAAATCTAATGAGTGAAAGTAAAAAGTTATATTTAGTGAAAAATCATTTGTACTTGTAAAATGAAAATGGTGCATATTACACTGCTTGCGTGAAATCTTCATCCGATAAGCTGTCGGATAAATTCTTGATTTGATTTGTTTCTTTATATTGATTTCATTGATATTTATTGATTCAGTTGTCATCATGTCATTACACCTTCTTTGCAGGTGATTAATATTTGGTCCCCACTATAAAGTGTTCGTTTATAGGAAAGGTGTGGGTGATGAGGGTCTCTGAAATCAATATGTTATTCTGAAAAGAAAGAAACAACTTTGATAATTTTGTGTCTCAAACGGAGTGAAATGCTCCGTGCCTGAGCGAATCGACCCTGAGTTTTCACTCCACCTCTCCTTTTCATGCTTTCAGCTCCGTTTCAATTGACATAACTGTCTGCTTTACAGTCCGCACAAACCAGCCATTAAAGTGTAGTGCTCAGAGCCATAACAGCGAAGGCTTCGGGATATAAATGCATAGGCTTTTAATTTCAGGCTTTTAAAGAACTTTTAGCTCTGTTGCTGGTGTACAACAAAACCTATTACAGCTTTAGGCCGTGTGGGTGTTAAAAAAAGAAAAAATAAATACATGAATGTTGAGTTGTATATTACTAAAGTACATTTAAAATGGGACTTGAATTAAATATTCAGGCATCTTAAATGCCTTTTTAAAATGTCTTTTCCAGTTTTATTAGAAAGAGATTTCTGATGTTATATACACTGAACGTGGCAGTACGTACTGATATCCCAACAACTAAACACTGCCTCTAAAATAGATATATTTCTGTACAAAATAAAGAATTGTGTTAATTTATTGCTCCATAGCGCTGATAGAGACTGTGCTTTATGGTCAGGACAGAATACCTCAGTGAGTGTGTCCAAGAAAACCTTTTCATGTTTCTGGAATATAACAAGTCCCCAAACTGTAGTAAATCTAATAAAATGGTACGAGATGGTTTTTGTTAACGGCAGTAAAGAAGTTTCTTTACAGATTTGGGAAAGATTTTGGGAATGATGTTGTGTAATATGGCCTCTGTTGCTTACTACATTAGGTAGGGCAGGTGGGAGCTCAGTGGTTTTTTCAGGCATTGGTCTCTGGACTGGGAGATCCCACCACAAATCTGCCACTAGTAGGCCCTTGAGCAAGGCCCTTAACACTCAACTGCTCAGTTTTAATCGCTCTGGATAAGGGCGTCTGCCAAATGGTGTAAATGTAAATGTATAACGCCAGAAATCTTTCCGGAAAGTTCCACAGGGACTTTGGAACAACATGAATAACATGTTGTTAAAAATTCGTGAATGGAAATAGATTTTTCTGTTTGTACTTTTTCAGTCTTTTTCACATGTAAGCAGACGTCTGTTTCAGAAAAAAAAATATCTGTGGATGTAAAGAATATGTACTTCCTGTATCCTTTTTTATCCTAGAATACATAAGACATCTTGTTTAAATACACATTCGGGTGAAAATAATAAGATGTCAGCGTGGGTTAATTGCTTGTGAAACTTGTAAGCTTGTGACTTGTCTGTAATTCTCTTTTTTTTTCTTTTCCTTTTTTTCTCTTTCTCTTCGTCTGCTTCCGTGTCTTCATTAAGCATGTCCAACATGCAGCGATTTTCTCAGCCTTGTGCAGGGAATAATGGATCTGCAGGAACTTTTGGCTAAAATGACATTGAAGGTGAGACTCCTTTCCCTTCCATTGTGCTCTCTCTCTCTCTCTCTCTCTCTCTCTCTCTCTCTCTTTCACACACACAAGTTAACTATGATATTATAATGTACAACATTATTCTGTATTAGTATCGGTACAGTTATTTGTGAAGGTTTGGTAAATCATTCTACATCTGCAAAAAAAAAAGAAATATGGATAAATTATATTATATGTTTTAAATAAAGTATTTAATAAACTGTTTTATATAGTTTTGGTAAATATATGAATACATAAATATATTTATTTTTATTTATATAATGTTTTATAAGCATGGACTCAAAGCAGCTTTACACAGATAAAGTGGCTTTAAGGTTGTATAAATGAATGCTTAACTCCGGATCACAACAACATTATTTCACATAATGAAATAATTATACGCCAAACACTATTTTGGAATTAAAATCCAATTTATATCAGGTACATCAAGATGAGTTCAGCAGAGGTGTTTGTGTCCTAAACACCACAGGATCACTACTACAGTTACTCTGTTCATTGTTACTGCGGTCGTGCAGGTGTGTATGTGTGTGTGTGTGTGCAGTAAACACAACAGAGAGCGATGCGCAGTGAGTGAAAAAACTGCATTCTCAAAAACAAGGGAAAGTGATGCTGAAAATGAGTTTTTTGGAGATGAACGGGTGGAAAGTATGCATTTATTCGTCCTGCACCGAGCTGCACGAGGTCTGTGTGTCGTTTTCTGTGGTTGTCCAAAGTGGAAATATGAAACGCCATTAGAAAACTGAACATGGACGAAGCTTTCCCAGCAGCAGTCCGAAGTAAGGGCATGGAAAATAAATGATCTCCAAGCCCAGTGACTTACACGTCTTTCCTCTCTCTCTCTCTCTCTCTCTCTCTCTCTCAGTAATAGTAATAATGAGCATACGAGTGTTCACTGAGAATACAGTGGGTTTTAACAGAGGGAAACAATAAGCATTTTACAGATGGGGAAATAGTACTTTTTCACTTTTAACTATACATATACATAAAATAAATATTTTTCCATTTTATTATTATTATTATTTTAAAAACCATCCTGCTTCTTGAAACACATTTCTCTCCTTGTCTGTACACTCAATTATTCCTCCTGCTCTTGTCTCACAGACACGCAGAAGGAGGTACAGAGAATCATGCAGCTGTGTCGAGTGTCTCAATGTCCTTTTTCTGATTCCTCTCAGCAGGAAACTCTTCACCTGGCTGTTGAAAATGCATCAGCCCGTGAAAAAGGTCCTGAAATGAGGAACATTATCCAATGCCATCCTCCATTTTAATCAGCCAGGCATCATTCCTTTCTGCTTTGTAGGTTGTTACATGTCCAGAATACAAATGATTGTGAGATTTTTTTAACGGAACAAGAACTTGTTGGGATAAACGATGTCCCGCTGAGTGGAAATCTGCAATGTTTAAGGTCCGGATGATTGTCGCAGGGGTGTTTTATATGCTCGTTAAGCTCTGTACAAAAATATTCCGATCCTGTCCATTGGTGTAGGTTTGGTCGTGGGTGTTTTATATGTTAAATGTCAACAGAACTTTGTGGAAACAGCAGCTTGGATATCAGTTTATTCTCTGGTAATTTCCACAAAAATGCCATATAACCTTAATTTGGAGTGTAAATGGTATAAACAAAGATAATATCCACATGCTACTATTCTCACCCCTACTTCAGTACAGTTTCATTTTGATCCCATTAGAGTTACAGTAGTTACTGTAACGGAATTCTTCAGGATCAGGATGCGGTTAAAGCTAAAAGTGAAGAACTGCTCTAAATAGAGTAACCTGAAGTAGGCCAAATTACAGAGAGAAAAAAAGCTTTTTTATTTTCAGGGCATTTATACAATCCCAATTCCAAGTTTTGAAAAACATTTGCAAATCCTATAAACGCATATTTTGGCAAAACAGAATAAAATGGAAAGCAGATCAAATATTTGAACTACAGAATTGTACCATTTTTTAAAGTTAAAGTTTTTAATTGGATGAATCCAACACATCTCAAAAAATAAAGTCTCAACAGGGAACATTTACCAGTCGACAAATTGTGACTCAATTTCAGAATTATGCTCCTCACTGTCTGATAGTGAAGACTTCCATCATCTACAGTATAAAATATTGTCAAAAGATATTCAGAGAATCCAGAGACATCTCTATGCACAAAGACAAATACAAAAATCGATATTCACGTCCCATGATCTTCAGGTCCGCAGGCGACGCTGCATTCAAACAGAAGCTGTTCTTTAAGGAAATCACTGGATGGGTTTAGAAACACCTCCATGAATTATTGTCTCTGGACACAGTTTGCTATGTCACCACAAATGAAGGTTAAATCTCAAAGAAGAAGACTATCATACAAAGAAGAAGCCAAATGTCAACATGATCCAGAAATGCCAACATTTTCACCAACTTCTTTTCTCATAGACAACATGTGCAGACGAAAAATGGTCATTAGAATTTAAAATTCTTTTTGGAATTCATGGAGGATTCATCAATTCTTGTACGTCACCCTGGATAAGGGCGTCTGCTAAATACCGCAAATGTAAATGTAAATGTAGGACATGTCTTACAATCATGGCGGAGTGCAAGATGTCCAATGCTCAGGCTTTAGAGCAACAAATACTTCCATCCAGTTGATATTTGTTTAAGAGAAAAAAAGAGAACATTCATTCATTCATTCTTTCATTCATCTTCTACCACTTTATCCAATCTTCCTATCGAACAAAGAGAGAAAAGCTTTTGCAGGGCACATATACAATCCCAATGCCTTAAAAAAAATTTGTGCAAATCCTAAAAATGCATATTTGGCGCAAAAATAGAAATTATATATATATATTTCATGAATATTTCCTCATATTCCCCGAAGCTAAACTGCATATTGCATATATTACAACAACATTGCTTCATAGTAGAAGAGTTAGTGTTGAACTGGATTACCTCCAGTCTGGAATTTTCTCCATTTTAATACAATTGTGTAATCTTACAATTAAAAAAAGAGGACTGTTAAACAGCTACAACCTTGTATACAGAGTCCAATAATAGAACAACATTCTTCTCCTAAAACTCCGAGCAACTGGACTCCACACTTCCCAAATGTATAAGGACTGTTGTTAAAGGGAAGCACCACAGCGCGGAAACATCACCCCCATCTTTCTTCACATATCCTGGCTTGCTAGGAACCTGGGGTCAGACCATGATACATCACTACTTGAGCGAGGAGGGTTAAGGGCCTTTCTCAAGGGGCCAACAGTGGCAGCTTGGCAGTCCTGGAACCCCAAGCATTAACTCAGTTATTGCATGGACGGTCAGTAACCAAGAACCATAAGCATTGAGCTTCCACTTCCCCCTTTTTCAGGAGTAAAAGTAAAAGTCTTATATAAGAGAATATATGGCTTGTATTGACTTGTATTTTATTACTATAATAAAGTATGGCATTATACAGTAGCTGTGACTGTTCTTACTCCTACTTTAAACACTCATCACTCAGTTGTATTGCATAGTTTCATGAGTGAAATACGAATAGCACAATGTAAATTAATGATCTGTATTTATAAGCCAATTGCACATTTTAAGCTGTAGATCAGCGGCTCCCCAACCTTTTTACACCGCGGACCGGTTTAATGTCAGCCAATATTTTCCCGGAGCGGCCTTTAGGGTGTGGTGGATAAATACAACAAAATAAAATGATACGAGTGATATAAAAACTGGAATTGTAATGCAGAATATTTGGTCTCCAAATGGAGGAATTGTAATGATCAGAATACAACAAAATAAAATGATACGAGTGACATAAAAACTGGAATTGTAATGCAGAATATTTGGTCTCCAAGTAGTGAAGCAGTTTTGAAAGCGTCATTGCGTCATTAGAGAGACGGTCACTGTAATGTTATACAGAGTGGGGTTTGCTGTGGGGGAACGACCTGCCACAATAAATCCATATTACAGGTAGGAATCCTGGTATTGTGTGTTAAATGCAGATCTTTGAAGTCGTGGGATCTTCTTCTGTCTCCTCACTGGATCTTTTACGCTGCACAAAGAAACTTTACAAACACGTTTGTTTGTTGTTTATGTTGTTAGCTCGGGCGTTTGAGTTTAGCGTTAATCTATTATGTGTTATGTGCGTTAATAAGGTAGTGGATGGAGGTAAGTCATGTAACTAAGACAAGAGTGAGTCATAGACAAATGTGACGGAAACAATTTTCCAAAATAAAACATCATTCAGAATCAGATAATAATAAAATGGAAATAATGTAAGTTATGTATTCTTTCTGTACGGCCCCGGTGCCGACTGACCCACGGACCAGTACCGGTCTTCTGCCTGGGGGTTGGAGAACCACTACATTAGAGTGTTTAGCAATAGCAGTAGCAGCCTATATAATCATCTATATATAATAAATTAGCAGTAGTTAATTGTGAATTAAATGGTAGAGATTTCCTGTACACAGAGGATGCTGAAGTCAATCTAAAGTCAATATATATAATATGTCCCCCTATAGCTATATATATATATATATATATATACCCTCATATATATATATATATATATATATATATATATATATACTATATATATATATATATATATATATATAGTATATAGAGATAGAGATAGAGAGAGAGAGAGAGAGAGAGAGAGAGAAATCAGCACCCCTCTATACAGCATATCTTTCTCTACCAATTAATACACTACTGCTAATTTATTATATATAGATGATTATATAGGCTCCATGTATTGTTAACTGTTATATTTTGTTTCTGTTCACGTTATTTTAATAAGCAGACATGCAGTTGCATGGCTGTAGGTCACTGACAGCTTTTTGAACTCTTCAATTTTAAATTGTAATAACAAGAATGCGTCGTAGGAAATATCCCGCGGCTGTAGCTCTAATTATTATATTTCATAGCGACAACAATACAACAAGAATTGTCAAACCTTCACTATAACCCTTTTCTCCAGAAGCACATACGCAGTAGAGACTAAATGATCAAAAGATGTCTCCATTAAAACATTTGCTCACTGCTTGCTGTTCAGCAGTCATACTTCTGCACAATAAGAAAGATTATGTTCAGATGTGGAATAACCTTGAGCCTTGTGGAGGTCACAAGCATCATGATGCTTCAACCCCAGAGACTCGAACTCCATGTTAGACCTTTCTGTCGATCAATAATTAAACTCAGTAAACTCCGATCTATAGCACAGGAACTTGTAAGGAATAATCAAGGAATTCAATGCTAAAGAATGTTTGTTATTTTTCACTTTTCCTTCACACTTTATCTGTTTCTGTGTGTGTGTGTGTGTGTGTGTGTGTGTGTGTGTGTGTGTGTGTGTGTTATAGCTGAACTATGCCGAATCCAGACTGAGTCAGTTGGAAAGTTGTCACTGTGAGAGGACATGCAGTGTGAACGATGAAGTATATCGAGATAAAGAACTCTGGACTGAACCTGAAAACTGCAGAACCTGCAACTGCATGGTAAGATCAAATAATAATACTAATAAATATAGCATCTGAAGCACTGAAGTACATAAGGCCAAATACAGAGTTTGTGGACTTGAAAAACTTGTATTCGCACTGTGACGTGGAACATGCCGGGAAGCAGACATACTTCCCAAGAGAGCACTTTGGTCATTCCGGGATGTTTAGGGATTCAGGACCTACAGAGATGTGAGAAGTTTCATTTAGATATCGCATTGCGTTCAGGGGTTTGAGCCATTTGTTTTAATGTTATTGCCACAACGCCCGATCTGCACGATAACTTTTTGGGCAGAATAATGATAATAATAATAATAATACAAATAAATAAATAAAAAATAACACCAATAAGTGCTTGAACCCCTAATAATAATGACAGCACATAAAATGTGTTTATATCTTCGCTGGTTGTACTTGTATTTAGCATAATGCTGATGAAACCCGGATAAAGATGATGAAACCCGGAGGGCACTTGGAGTGTTGGTGTGTTGCATTGTGAATTGTTGATGGGGGTGGCGTTCATTGTGTGCGTGTGACTTGTTTAACGTGACTTGTAAAAAAGCATGTTTTATCTTCACCTTTATCATAAGAAGAGCCTTTATTTGTCACATATGAATTACAGAACTGTGAAATTGTTTCCTCTCATATGTTTTAAAAGCCATGATAGGTTCAGCCAGATTCCATCACCTTAAGCACTGGTCTACCTACTCCCTCTATACAGAGGATATGATGCAGTAAATGAATGTAATGACAGATACAAATAAATGACTCTGAATGTATTGTTTTAAACGCAGAATCAGCCAAAAAACAGCTGAAGCCGTCTGACCTTTAATAGCATGGCTAGTTCCAGTCAGTTTACTCACCGTTCTCTATTAATGTGATTATTTTATTAATGCACATTAAAGCACACACACACACAAGCACACTCGCACACACCTCACTTGCACAAAAAACATTTAGAATAACAGAATCTTGTTATCAATGATCTCCTACAAATGGGAATGCACTCTGCTTCATGTCAGTTGGTTCTTTGCATCTACATTGTGCAATAAAGTTGTTTAATATAGTGTATCTTGATGCCCAAATACCAACATTCAATGCAGTATGTGGCCTGGGAGAAGATGTTGGATGTGGGCCGGATCTACAACTAAACCGTATTCGGACCAGTTCTGGTTTATTTGTTTGGCTTACATGCAGCCCAAATCTGGCAAACAGGAGTGGACCAGCCAAGTGCCATCATTCCACTCTGTGTGTGGCCCAGACCAGGATGTTGGAACTGGGCCAGAAGTAAAATAAATGTGAGTAAGATTTGGGCCACTTGTAGTTTATTTGTATTATTTATGGCTGACAGTCGGCCGTTCTTTGGCTTACTTGTGGCCCAAATCCGGCAAACAGAACATTCCACACTGTATGTTGGCACGATGAAAGTGCCAGGTGTGTCTGATCTGGATTTGCCTCTGCACTGGGAGATTGCAGGTTCAAATCCCAGCACTACCCAGATGCCACTAGTGGGCTCTTGAGCAAGGTCCTTACCCCTCAATTGCTCAGAAGTTGTTCTGGATAAGGGTGTCTTCCAAATGCCGCAAATGTAAAAAGAGTTCTAATGTGCTGATTTGAATATTTTAAAAGATGCTACCTGGGAAAGTGAAAAGTAGTAGTGTACAGTAGTTAGATGAAAGTTGAGGTTGGCACCATATAAGCGCAGGGTTTGTGTTATGCTGAAACCCATGTTATATGGTGGGGTGGAGATTGTGGCTGAAGTTATGAGCTGGTGGGGCGCATGTACAACTGGAGAAACTGTATAATAACATCAATAAATTGTAAGAATGTGGAGCCCAACAACTTAAGACAACAGAGTTTGTAAGATGACAAAGCCTGTATGATAGTGTATCTTCGGAGATAGTGCAGCCTGTGTGATTATGAAGATAGATTGTGGATGGTGGAGCCTGTATGAGAGTAAAGCTTGTGCAGTGGTGAAAAGAGTTTGGAGACTTTGATAATTAATGCCTGGATGATGGGGAAGCCTACAGTATGTGATATTGTAAAATGCTCCTTGTGTAGATTCCTCAAGTAACTCAAGGAATTCAGTTACAAAAATTCAGCAAGGCAATTAATTTGCCTTCATCTTTCCTTTACTCCATTTTACTAAACGTTCTCCTGCCAGCAAACAGTAGCAGATAAAGTATATACGTAGTTTCATAGACACAGTTTCCCTTCCTACAACTCTGCTTTTTTAGTTTCATTTGTTTCTCTTTTGAATATTTAAGATTATTTAAACATGTATGGATATATAATATATATATATATATATATATATATATATATATATATATATATATATATATATATATATATATATATATATATACACACACACACACCACACACACCGTTCCAATGTACACCGTTTAAATGTACAATTTGTTTCCGAATAAAATATAAAGAAAATACTGTACAGTGCATTTACCTTTTTTAATTTAAAGTAATTTGAAATAGATTTTATGATTTTATTTATATTGCATTCCCCCTGGTACAGTAGGTAGAGTAATGTCTTTAAATGCGTGGTCTGTGATAAATAATGGACTTTCATGGAAAATTTACATGTACAATTTCAAGCAGGCTTTTTGGAGAAATGAATACCACATCTGTATACTGTGTGAGATTTAATAAATAAATTCATGAGTGAGATTCATTATAAGATTCATTAAACAAATAGTTTCCCATAACCTGCTCTATGCAGACATTTAGTATAGCAATTCAACTAACGACTTTTTCATCAGACATTGTGTAGTGTCGTTTGTTTAATAACAACAATAATAATAATTGTAGTAATAATAATAATCTAGGATGAAAGCTCAATTACATTTAATTCATTTTTTATAGTGATTTCGATAATAGATATTGAATAAAGGACTATTCAAATAAAAGTAAAACAAATTGATAGCAGATTTTGTGTTATGGTGTGATGGTGAATATGAATAATGCAGGCAGTTTGTTTAATAAGGAAATGTGTTTAGTGTTTAAGTCTACATCTGGGTGGAAGTTGTAAAATGTGGCACTTATACAATGATTGTTGACGGCTGAAAATGATGAATGAGAGTAGAGCTTAGGGGACGAGGAAGTTTACAGTATAGGCAGAAGCTGGTGACGCCTGTGTGAATGTATTATAATTAATTCCATCAAAAATGAAGGAAATCAACTGAAAATAAAAACATTAAATCTCATCCCCAAAAACATCACCAGCGTCACTTATTACTAACCAGACTTTTTTTCTGTCATAAGTGTACAATATCTCTAATTAAACATTTAGATGTTGTACTTTCATTTAAACTCACCATAATGGTTATCAATGGTTGCTTAAGTTTTTCTCTTCAACCTTGACATGGGTTTCAGCATCTTTATGTAGATTATTGTGCAACTGCTTTATAACACACAAAAAAGATAATAATAATAATATTGCTAACATTCTTAAATAGTAGAAGTAACACTGAGGAAATTAACTGTTCAATGCACAAACATCAACATTCAGTGTATGAATGTAAATATTGTAACAACCGAAACGTGGGGAAAAAAACACAGGAATTCGGAACAAAATAGTGTACTGATAAAAAACAAAACCAAACAAACCACACAACACCAAAATAACAGCAAATAAAGAAAATAGAAAGAACATTCAGCAGTTTGTGTGTGTGTGTGTGTGTATGTGTGTGTGCGTGTGTGTGTGTGTGCGTGTGTGTGTGCGTGTGTGTGTGTGTGGTGTGTGCGCACGTGTGTGTGTGTGTGTGTGTGTGTGTGTGTGTGTGTGTGTGGTGTGTGTGTGTGTGTGTGTGTGTGTGTGTGCTCGCATGTGTGTGTGTGTGTTTAGTTGTAGGAAAGTTTTAATGGTTTGGCATAAAAAAACTTCTTATGAATAGCTTTTTTCTCCTTTCTTGTTTATTTCTCTTTTTCATAATTTCACAGTAATTTTCAGACTTTTTCTCTTTTCTAATTTCTGTTCATCACCGGTTTTGAGATTTGTTCACTGATTGTTGATTGTTTGTTTGTTTGTGTTCTCTCAAATATTATTCTTTTTTTTCCATTTCAAATGACTGTTCCATACTTAAAATCTCAGAAAGACCATTTGTTCACATGTGACAGAAATAAAGTCTGTTATCTGTTATATGGTAAAACTGGGGTGGTGTTTAATACCAGAACCACTACAGATACCATTCATTTACTGTTAATTATACAGTTTTTTAACATTTACTGTGAAAAAAAAAACTGATTTACAACTCAAGTTTAATGTAAATCCTGGTTGAAGCCCTTAATAAACTAACAGTGTATAAGTAAATTGAGCATATTCGTACTGAGAGCATATTTTCCTTATGTCCACAAAAACATACTGAATTATGCAAATCATTACAACCAATACAATTCAAATCTACACCGTGCTTCTGTAAATGTACAGGATATTAATGTTCTACTACATTTCCGTGGTTTAGCGGTTATCACCACTTCACTTCGCTGTGTCCTGTCCGAAGACGCCTGAGACAGGCACAGGTAAAGTAGATCGCAGATGAATGAATGAATGAATGAATGAAGTCAAATATAAGACACTGATTGAAATCTGTAATAAAGGTAGTTAAATAATCATCACTTTCTACAAACTTACCAGTTATTGATGATTGTCAATAATTAACCAAAGTATAAATCACAATTTCTCTTTTTCCTCATCATAATAAATGTAAAAGTTTAAAGCAGTTAAAGCAAAACTCAACAAAAAGCCGAAATTCCAACGACAAATGAATTTTTTTCATCTAAAATAAATCTCAGCCAAGTATCAAAGAATGAATTTGTGACATAAAGAAACTGTAATAAGTGTAATAAATGAAGCTGATATTAAAGTTTTAATGCAGTTGCTTAATCATCCTACGAGTTCATTTAGTTGATTGTATTTAAGACTTTAACTGTATGATGGAACTTGTAAGCAGTGCGTGTGTGTGGTGTGTGGTGTGGGTGTGTGTGTGTGTGTGTGTGTGTAATGAGCCCCGGTGATTATGAGCCTTTATGAAGGCATATGATGATGGTGATGCATGATTTGATTTAACTAAATACTCTTGCCTGTATTTCTGCATTATTTCGCTCCTGAATAAAGAATTTTAGAAAAAAATGTTTGCACCAAACTAAGCTATTATCGCATAAAACTCCCAGCATGCATTGCAGAATGAGTAAATTATGCAGATGGATTTTTATCCTTGCTTTTTTCTTCATTTGCTTGTATTTTGGTGGTGTCTTGCTTGGTGCATTTCAGTGACTGTTTCGTGATATTCACGGTTTATTGTTTATTCCAGTTTTTGATTGTCACCAATGTTGAGATTCATACACTGATTTTAATGTCTGTGTGTGTGTTTGACTATTCATTATTATACTCGAGCTTGTCTTTAGGACCATTTCAAGACCCAATTGCTGCAGTAGTTTTACCATTTTATTTGTAATATCTTAATATTAATAAGATATTAAAGATGGTGCAAGATCCAAGAAGTAAATTAGTTTATGTGGATTTTGACAACACAAAAATAGACACAAATTTAGCACAGGTTTAGCACAAACTAAGGTATAATTCAGGACCTATAAGAATATATACTCTATATATACAGTTATATGTGAAAAAATTAGGACACCCTTTGAAATGCATGTGGTTTTTTGTAACATTTTTAATAAATGGTTATTTAATCTCCGTTTCAACAATACAGAGAGATTAAAATAATCCAACTAAACAAATGAAAACTGAAGAAAAGTCTTTTCAAGATCTTCTGTAAATGTCATTCTACAAAAATGCCTATTCTAACTGAGGAAAAAGATAGGACACCCTTGCCCCTAATAGCGAGTGTTACCTCCTTTGGCTGAAATAACTGCAGTGAGACGGTTCTTGTAGCCATCTACCAGTCTCCGACATCGGTCTGAGGAAATTTTACCCCACTCCTCAATGCAGAACTTTTTCAGCTGTGAGATGTTTGAGGGGTTTCTTGCACGTACAGCCCTTTTCAAGTCACCCCACAGCATCTCAATGGGATTCAAATCTTGACTTTGACTTGGCCATTCCAGGACTCCCCATTTCTTCTTTTTCAGCCAATCTTCGGTTGATTTACTAGTATGTTTTGGGTCATTCGTCATGTTGCATGGTCCAGTTCCGCTTCAGCTTTAATTTTCTAACTGATGGTCTCACATGTTCTTCAAGCACCTTCTGATACACAGTAGAATTCATGGTGGATTCTATGATGGTGAGCTGACCAGGTCCTGCTGCAGCAAAGCAGCCCCAAACCATGACACTTCCACCTCCATGCTTCACAGTTGGTATGAGGTTCTTTTCTTGGAATGCTGTGTTTGGTTTACGCCAAACATGTCCTCTGCTGTTGTGTCCAAATAATTCAATTTTGGACTCATCTGTCCAAAGAACATTATTCCAGAAGTCCTGGTCTTTGTCAACTTTATCTCTGGCAAATGTCAGTCTGGCCTTGATGTTTCTCTTGGAAAGCAAAGGTTTCCTCCTTGCACACCTCCCATGCAAGTTAAAGTTGTACAGTCTCTTTCTGATTGTAGAGGCATGTACTTCTACATCAACAGTAGCCAGAGCCTGCTGTAGTTCTCGAGATGACACTTTAGGGTTTTTGGAGACCTCTTTTAGCATCTTGCGGTCTGCTCTTGGGGTGAACTTGCTGGGGCGACCAGTCCTGGGCATGTTGGCAGTTGTTTTGAAAGCCCTCCACTTGTAGACTATCTTCCGGACAGTGGAATGGCTGATTTCAAAATCTTTTGAGATCTTTTTAAATCCCTTCCCAGACTCATAGGCTGCTACAATCTTTTTTCTGAAGTCCTCTGACAGCTCTTTTGCTCTCACCATGGTGCTCACTCTCACTTCAACAGTCAGGAGCACACCAAACTAAATGTCTGAGGTTTAAATAGGGCAAGCCTCATTCAACATGCAGAGTAACGATCTACTAAGTTATGTGTACCTGGTGTGATATACCTGTGTGAGATCTGAGCCAATTTAAGAGGGAATACATGTGAGGGTGTCCTATCTTTTTCCTCAGTTAGAATAGGCATTTTTTGTAGAATGACATTTACAGAAGATCTTGAAAAGACTTTTCTTCAGTTTTCATTGTTTAGTTTGATTACTTTAATCTCTCTGTATTGTTGAAACTGAGATTAAATAACCATTTATTAAAAATGTTACAAAAAACCACATGCTTTCAAAGGGTGTCCTAATTTTTTCACATGACTATATATATATATATATATATATATATATCTATACATGTCTAGTCACATTATATTACGAACAATATTACAATATCAACAATAACTTTTTTTTAGGTCTGTCATAGTTAATTTAATAACGAGTTAATGCAAATTGACTTTAACGGCACTGATGTTATTAAGGCATGATTAACGCAGTGTGCATTACTATGTGAGTGATCTGCTCCTGCACTCTGCGTCGTGTCGGCAAATGAACGAAACCCAAACAACGAACAAATAAATAAACGTTCAGTGCATCCACTTCCATTTCCCGAATTTCCCCGAATTACTAGCTGCGCTATGCGCATTCACAACAGGTACGATCTCCTCACTATATTAGCGTATATTACCAAGTATATGGAACCTTACGCATCCCAAATCCGTCCCAAATCCGTATTACGCAATAAAGCGCATTTTTACTGAACACAATAAAGCGCTTCCGTATAACCTAAAAACCGTATCACCAGTTTATATGGAAAAGCAACCGGAACACAATTCTTAAAGGAGATTAATGTGATTGATCACGAGTTAACTCAATCAATTAACAATCAATGCAATCATGCAATTATGATTAATATTTTAAATCGAATGACAGCCCTTTTTGTATATATATATATATATATATATATGGATGGAAAGTGTTGGTTTATGTTATGATTAAGTGCATTGCTGCATTAACTGTGTAAAGCTGATTTGAGACAATGTCCATTGTTAAAAACAGTGTACAAAAAAAATGTTGAATGATAACTGGGAAACTCTAAAGTGGTGTTTTTTTCTGACTGTGTACATTTTGTTATATTTGTTTGTAAAAGATTGGAGCCGCTGGGTTTTTTGAGACTGTATGATGATATGAATCTTTGATAATGGTGCTTATATGAGAATAGATTTGAAAAGACCATGGACATTGGGGAAAACTTAAAGATTGGGGATTCTGTGTGAACTTGTATGACTATGATGTTATAATATGGGGAATCTGTGTGATGGCAGAGTTTGTTTAATGTGTGATAGTGGAATGTAGAGTGGTAATGTGTGGATAAAGACTACATCAGGGTGGAAATGGTGTGGTCTGTAATGTTAAGACTGAGAAACTAATAAATGGTACTAAAACCAAAAGCAGTGTTTTTGCACGCTTGTGAAGCATCTGGGAAAGTGGAGTCTGTGAGATGATGAATCAGATTGTGTTATTATGACATTTTGGGGGTTGGAGCTTTTATGAGGGTGAAGTTACCAGGAAGTTGTAAAAGGGTTGAAACTGGATTATGAATTATCCCAGGTGAGCCACTGCTGGTAGCACTGAGTGTGTAGGCCATGTTCAGCATGATGATGACAGTGGGGTCTGGATGATGGTGGTGACGTCTGTGCACTGGTGGAGCTGGTGGAGCTAGTATGTGTGATGAAACTCATTAAAATGTTATAACATGGTAACATTAAAACTGCTATTTGTTTATCATCTAATATTTATGATTTAATGAGCATATTGTTACAGAGAATGCATTGTCCTTTATTCTACAAACAATTCTGATAAAATAAAAAATGAAAATAAAGACACTAAATCTCACGTAAAACATCACTTATTACTAACCACTGTGACTTTTCTTTCTGTCAAACATGAACACAGGCTCACATTTTAATTGTTTCACATTCACTTTGAAAAAAATATCATTTAAAAAAAAAGGTCTTTGTTTACCACAATACATATAACAGACCGAGACAAACTATAAAGTTAAAAAGTCAATGGTCAAAAGTCTGACTAAAGCACTCACTGATCTCCAGAATGGTAATGATAAATGAAACATTTAAAATATAAACCTCTGTTAATATTTTTTGAAGATCTCTCTCTTTTGTAGATCAATGACAGAAATAAAGTGTAAAATGTAATAAGTGAAGCGGGTAACGCTAATTTGGGCTTTACCTGTAGCTTTGTTTCTTATTCTTTGCATTAGTGTTTATATTCACTCTGCTAAGTAATACTAGTAACTACTAGTAATTATACTAGGAATCAAATGTACCGAATAGTGAATGAGGGTATATGGTGTGATTTCATATGTGGTCTCTGATTGTTGACTCTGAATGCGGTTAATTCACATTATAGTCTTTTTTCAACAAAATCATTCAGAATGCATTATTTTATATGGAATGTTATAGTTATAATGGAAAAAGCAGCATGTAACTGTAAGAATGTGGAAGTCTTTTTACAGTGTGGATAAAGATGGAGTTGCTGGATATGACGGAATAGAGTTTGTAAGGATGTGGAATATGTGTGCTAGTGGATATTTTAGGTTGGTGTGATCTGTGACAGTTTGATTCAATTCAGTTAAAATCAGTGGAATTGATAATGATAATGTTGCACAATGGTGGAAGATAATAAAAGGCAGTGTTTGTGATGACTCCCGGTGATTAGTCGTAGTCGTAGTCGCAGTGGTAAACACATGAAGAAGGAGAATCACTGAAGGAAAGAGAAACACTACAAAGTGTTGTGCTGTCATTTGAAGTCACCATAATAGTGACCAGTGTTTGTTTTCGTCTAAAACCATGACATTTACAAACTGTGTTTGTTAATTACAGCTTTTATAACAGAAATGACTAATTATAGTTTAGGGTCTAATGAGACGTTTGTGACGTTAAATCCTTTATCAGCTCATCTAAATCACAAATCTCACAAATTTTGGTTCTTCATTTTTTAAACATGTTTTATACCATGCACTCATTAAAATGACAACACTACTAAAGTCATTTTGAGTCCTAAGCGCAGATAAAAGTCGTAGAAGTGTGTAAACACACAAAAACATCAACAATCTGTGACAATTAAAAAATGTTGGGGGAAAAAATAAATAGACTGTCATAAAACAGTCGAGTTAAAATTCACATTAAAACAAACAAGCCCAAAATAAAAGCAAATAAGGAAAATAACAAGAACATTCAGCTGCATGATTTATTCATGCTGCATTGCATGCTGGGAGTTTTGTACTAGTCTGGTACCCAGCATGCATAGCGGCATGACAGTGTGCTGATTTTTTTTTTGTAGACCGTGATAATAGTTTATCTTTAGGTTAGCGTATCTTTGCTGCTTTAAATAAATGAAAATATCCTTCAGAAGTCACCCATAAATGTAAGGGTGAGATGTCTACATAAGTAATCAGCCAAAAGCCAAAGAAATTCTTAATCACAGTTTTTCATGCTTTTTGAAATTAAATATTGTACTAAATGAGCGTTACATCCACACTGTTACAACAATCTAAAATAAAAACAAAACTAAGGTGTCAAGGGTCAAACTAAATGAACCCACCGAGCTCCAAAATGGCAAATAAAACATTCTCAGTGAAAGATGCTGCATGGCGGTGAAGCCCGTGTGATTCCGTGTGAAAATGCCGAGTTTGTGTAATGCGGATTCCTGTGTGAGTTCAATTAAATTCATCTCAGCTTCCCTTTTTACAGCACTTTTGACAGTAGACATTGTGTGATGTGAACAGTGAAACGGTGTGAGAGTGAAGTCTGTGCAGAAAGAGCGCCTGTTTGATGCTGCAGCCTTTTAAAGTGAAGCCTGTATGTTTCTGAATAATTGCCATTTTTTTGAACAGTTATGAATGATTTGAAAAACATTTTATGCACAAAGCCTTTTGAGCTCCAGCATCATTCAGACAGACAGACAGCCATGCGCACACACGCACACGCACACGCACACGCACACACACACACACACACACACACACACACACACACTCACAGCAAAAATCACCACATGAAACTCAACAATGGCGACTAAAACAACAAAAAACAAAATATTCATGCCAGAGAAATTCATCCATCCATGTGGAAGACAAAGTGCAAAATGATTTAAAAGAAAGATTGTCTTTTGAGTAAAATATATTTTTTTCCACTCATTTTCTTTATTGAAATTAAACAGAATATATTTTGACAAATGGATATTTTGAGTTTTGCTTAATTGTTCATATTTTTAATTGTGTAAATTTGACTTTAAATTTGTATGAAATATTACTTCACCACATCTCAGCATCACAGTGTTTATACAGTCAGATTTTAAATGGCTGATTATAGCTGTTGTAAGATAGCGATGCATGAGTGATGGTGGGACTTTCAGATGGCAGTATGACGAGGAAGAGAGAGATGGAACCATATGACGGTGTAACGTTTGACGACAGCACCAGCACATGTGATATGAAACCTGTGTGATGTTGGAGGCTGGACGATGGTAACAGTCATAAGATAAAGTCGATAATAACAGATCCTGTGTAGTGTTGAAGATTTCATGATGGTAGATGTTGGAAAATGTGGAAGTCTAATTCAATTGAAATAAACTGAATTTATAATAGAGACTGGTAGCACTTTTAGAATGGCAGGATCTGTGTGATGATCAGTGTAAAGTCTGGGTGATTATAGAAGTTGCACAGACAGTGAAGTCGATATGAAAGAGAAGCTCGTAAGATGGTGATTCATGTTGTGCATGAGATTAGAGTGGGTTTAATAGCTGGTTTGAAAATACACATTATCAAAAGAGTGACGTAAATAACATTAATTGACAGTAGTGGATTGTAGAGGCGATGAATGAGTGATGAGAGAATGATGATGAGTCTGAATGCTGGTGGGAACAACATCAGGGTTGAAGATATAATGGTTGATAATGGAGTCTGTGTGAGAATGGTGCTTGTGTGACTGTAAAACTTCAGATGTCAAGTCTGCAAGTCTGCTATTGTGCTATTGGCAGAAACCTGTGGACAAAGGAACCTTGCAGCAGTTGAGCTTTTATCACAATAAAACATGTAAGACTTTGGGGTCCCTGTGCTGTCAGATCTCTTATGATGAATATAATGAAAGTGGAACTTGCGTGACTATGATGTTATAATAGGGTGAGGAGAGTTTCCGTAAGCTTGAGGAGCCTCTGAAAGTGGTCATAAAGTGCATGTGTTACAGTGAAAAAGACTTTGGTATTGGGCCGTATATGATGGTGAAGTTTAAAGGAAATTAAACATTAGAGCCTCTGATGACGACACTTGTATGAGGACAGTGCATGTGTGTAATGATGATTATGGAATCTGGATAATTATAGAACTGATGGTGAAGCATTTGTTGTGACAAATAAGAACACTACTTTTCAGGCAAAAATATGAAATTCAATATAGATCACGCAATGTCAAAAATATAACCTTACCAATAATTACCAATAACAACTACTAACAGCTTCGTGCACATTAAGAAAAACTAAAGTGAAAGTGGCGAGAGCTTAACAAAAGAAACCACTGATCTCCAAAATGGCGAGGACAAATGAAACATTTTCAATAATATATTCTGGGTGATGGTGAAGCCCGTGTGATGGTAATACAGTAACTGTGCTTGGCTAAAAGTTGCTATAAAAATATACAAAATGCTGTCATGTATTCTGGCATTGTTATGAGTATTATGCTAAACTCCCAGCAAGCATTGCAGCCTAAATAAACCTTTGCAGTTGGACGTTCATACTTTATTCTTCATTCCTCTTCTAATCATTTTATATTCCTTTTATAATATGACAGACAGGGCCGGGTCAGCGCCTGATGTATGTATACAAACAAACCAAAAATGCATTAATGTGAATAATCAGTGTATCACCGCGTCTAACGCGCCACCTGGTGGAACATCAGCCAATTACAGGACAAATAAATGCACTTATAATTATGATAGAATTTGATTTGAACAATTCGGTATTAATCTTCAGTGGACCGGATTAAAAAGACCAAGGTGCCGGATGTGATTATCCACCCCTGCACTCGAACCTCGAGTGTAGAACCTTGCTGATGATAAAGACGGATATTGATGGATTATCGTGAGAATGTAATATGGTGAGACTGAGTGCTTGTAAGATTGACCCTCTGGGATGGTGGAGTTTGTGTGATGACATCTGTTTTTGTTTTGGTGTTAAACCCATGTCAGAATTAAATTCACTTTTATTTCTGTAGCACTTTTCACAATGTGCATTGTCTCAAAGCAGCTTTACACAATGGGATAATTACAGAACATTAAATATTTATATGGATGATTTATGTGTGTTTATCCCTGATGAGTGAGTCTGGGGGCGACTGTGGCGACTGTGGCAACTCGCTTAGTGGAATGAGGAAGAAACCTTGAGAGGAACCCGACTCAAAAGGGAAACCCATCCTCATCTGGGTGTTATTAAGAGTGTGATTGTGTGTGTGATGCAGAACAGCAGAGTGTGTAGTGTGTGATTATGAATAATGTTCCTTCTGCAGTTCTGTACAGTTCGTTGATGTGGAACCTAAAGAAGTGAAATATCAAATTCTGCATGAAGTGGGATCCAGGGGTGGTACTTCATTAGATGAGTCGGGATGTTTGCAGATGTTCGGTGAATCACTAGATGGTTCACGTTGGACAGGGGTCTTGTTTATTCCAGTGCCTACTCACACGTATGGGGTGGAAGGTGACTGGAGCTGGAGGGAACTCAGGAAGCCTCGGGATGAGGTAAAAGAGAAGCAATTAGCGTAGCTGCTGTACATAATAATAACAAGATCAGATGTACTATTGCACATGGATATGATGTATTATGAAGTGTTATAGGCTTTGTCAAAAAGATAAATCTTTATCATTCTAGGCACTACTAGAAGTCTGGAGTTTTGTGGTCTTGAGGAGCGTGTCGGAGTGTAGTGTGTTAGAAGATTTGATAGATATACTGAAGTTAAACCATTGAGAGCTTTGTAAGTTAGGAACAGTAGTTTGTAGTCAATTCTAAATGTAACAGGTAGCCAGTGTAGGGAGGATTGGGGTTATAATATTGGACAGCCACCTAATAAAGCATTATAATATTCCAGTCTGTAGGTCACGAATGCATAAACTAGCTTCTCTGCATCCAATAAAATTGAGAATAGAGAATGTGTGATGGTAAATCTTTAAGAAGGTTATGATTATAGACGTTGGAAGATGGTAGGGCAGCAGAGTCAGGATGATGATGAAGCCTTGTGATGGTGAAGGCTGGGTGATGATTTTGGAAGCAATAAGACAGTGTGATTTGTGTGATGATTAACCTCTTCTTGGGTGGAGCTTTCATGATAGTAGATCTTGTAAAAAAAAAAAAAAAAAAAAAAAAAAAAAAAAAAAAGTTTGATTTCATTCAGTTTCAATAACCTGAATTCATAATGGTTATTCACAAAACCTGCCTCAGGATGAAAGATGTAAAATGTTGACTGTTGTTGATGGAACCTGGATAAGAGTGGAGCTTGTGCGATGGTGAAACTTGTGTTATGGTGAAGTATGTGTGCAGGAGGAATGTGTTTGATGGTAGAACGATGAAATGCAAGGGAAGAACCGGGTTATGTTGAAACGTTTGGAGAGGGAAGCGTGCATATCGGACAAAAGTTTTTTTTTAGATGGGTAGCCTTTGCACGATGGTGCTTACATGCTGGTGGAGCCCAAATGACAATACACCTGTATGAAGTTAAACATCTTTGTGACACGGAACAGCTGGAAGTGTAAATAGAAAATGGAAAAGCTGAGCATAAATAATAACCTGAGAGATGATGAATGTGGACCCTTCACTCAGGTTCAGTTTGTTTAATTGAGTGATGAACTTTAAGGTCTTGGGCTACTGATCAGGAAGTCAAACCCCAGATTCACCAGGCTGTCACTCTTGGGTCCTCGAACAAGGCCCTTCACTCTCTGTGCTGGGGTACTGTATCATGGCTGACCCTGTACTCTGACTGTAGCTGGGATGGATATGGATATGTATATATATGTATATGTGACAAATAAAAGATAGGCTATGCTATGCTATGATGGTGAATAATGTACATCAATATGGAAGTTCTATAATGGTGGATCGTAAGTGATGAACATGGAGCTGAGATGATGATGATGATGAGGATGATGGAGAATACTTTAACCTGGATGGGAAACTCTGGCTATGGAAACTATGGAATTTGGACATAGTGAATATATAAGAATTCAGATGATGGTGGCTGGATGTTGGTTGGCATTGTGTAATAGATGACAGGTATGATGATGAATGATGTTATAATACAGTGAACCCTGGTGATGGTCTGTTAAACATTGCAGCCTGCGTGATGATAAAAGTCTCCATCAGAATGTAAACCCAAGTATGTGATGTGATGGCTGGGAAAGTGATAAATGATAGCAAAACCAAATGAATCGTAGAGCTTTTGTACGCTTGTGTAACCTTTTAATATGGAGGATGTCATGACTGTGAAGCTTGGATGACGGTGTTAAGCCTGTATGATTTGAAAACTTTAAAAATGGTGTCATCTGTGTGATGAACTTTGACCCTGTATAATTATGGCTCTTTTAATTCGTTGGAGTCTGGATGATGGGCAGGTTTTGTAATGGTGGAGATTGTTTACCTGCTGTGTAATGAAAAGATGTGAAGCCTATAATCATGTTTGATGATTATGGGTAAATAATAATATAACTATACGGCAGCGGGGCATGTTCTGCGACCAATCGCAACGATACATGATACGAATGGCAACAATACAACAATAAGTACCTTAACCAGTGAGTTCATCACTCAGATGTCCCAATTAAACAAACTCCACCTCAGGGACGGGTCCCCATTTATCATGTCTCAGGTTATCATTTGTGCTCAGCTTTTTTAAAAGATCTCAGGGAAAAAATGAAGCCATCAAGAAAAGAACAGTCCCTACTGTGAAACTGGATGTGGGCTACTGTCTGCTGTGGACAGATGCTGAGTCTATAACCTGGTTCCAAGTTAATTTGATTAAATATGTCATAGGTCTTGCACTGACCCAAAACACACATAAAAACACCCAAGAATGGCTAGTTACTGGTTATTGTTCTTTTGTGTTGTGTATTTGTCCTGCACTGTCAGTGATTGCCTCAAAAGGTTCATGTACCATCATTTTTGTCTGTTTTGTATTTTTTTACATAATTTTTGCATGGTTGAAAAACATGCACTTTATGTGGTTATTTCTAGGACTTTTCTTTCATTCCAACAATTTTGTCCACGTCTTAATCTAGTCCACAGTTCTGTGTTTTGTAGCTCTATGTTGTGATTATCAGTGATGTTCTTTCATGTAGCACAGAGGTTCTGGAGAAACATCTCATTTCACTGATAATCCAACAGTATTTCCTTTCCTCTGTATCTTTCACTGAGTACTGCTGATACTGAGTATCAGATATAATCAGATATACCATCCATATAATATATATAATATATATATATATATATATTTTTGTATATTTGTTTATATATATATATATATATATATATATATATATATATATATATATATATATATATATATATATATATATATACACCTCTTGACTTTGCACTTTGCATGGTTTCTAAGCTGTTGATTAGATTCAAATGTATTGACATAAGTAATGTAGGCATATATACTAGGATATCTTATATATAATAATATATATATATATATATATATATATATATATATATATATATATATATATATATATATATATTATATATAGTATAATATATATATATATATATATATATATATATATATATATATATATATATATATATATACACGTAAATTCTGGACTATAAAGCGCACCTGTATATAAGCCGCATCCGCTCTATTTAAAAAAAAAACCCAAAAAAATATATAAATAAGCCGCACCTGCATACAAGCCGCATCCGCTTTTGAATTGTAAATGTACATGTATGTACCTAAATAGAATCCTTTCCTAACCTGTATTTTAACACGGTGTAACGGTGGACGCTGCACAGAGACGCGGAGATCCGGAATTCATACAAAACAGGATTTATTAGAATAAAGAACTCAGGAGACGCCGCTCATACGGAGCGGCCAGACAGGCTAGGGAGCCTTGCGCTCTGCGCGCCGTGGTACCGGGAGTACCGGAGAGCAGGAGAGCAGGAGTCTGGGAATCGGGAACAGACAAAGGTTAGGCATAAACATATATCGAGCGTCCGTGTCCGCGACACTAGGTATGTGCTACGAGCCCGGACGGGAGATTGTAGGGAGAACCGGGCTTATATCGGGAGAGGGAAAAAAAATCAAGAACCGCTGAGGCTGTATTGTGTGTTGGTGTGTGTGTGTGTGTGTGTGTTGTGTGTGTGTTGTGTGCGTGTGTGCGTGTGTGTGTGTGAAAAGAGCATGGAGAGCAGGGAGGAGAGAGAGAGCACCGAGCAGCAACTTTGCTGATTAAAACGGGACAGAACCAAGAGAAAATAAGCGCTATTTACAGTATTTATCTTCATTTCTCCTGTGTGTGAAATCACGTCACCTTAACCTTGTAAAGATAGAGTTTGTCCTCCTTCTATCCGCTTCTACCCACTTATATCTGCTAAAGAGGAACTAGCGCATTCTTCTTCTTTGCATTTATTTTGTGTTAGTTTTGATTCTAATTCCGGTTAGAGCCCCTAGCGGTCGGGAAAAAATCTAAAAATCTGCAGAATAGCCGCACCTTATTATTAGCCGCATGGTTCAAAACCTATGAAAAAAGTAGCGGCTTATAGTCCAGAATTTACGGTATATATATATATATATATATATATATATATATATATATATATATATATATATATATATATATATATATATATATATATATATATATATATATAGGATGATTAATATTAGGTGAGAGTCTGTTTGAAAGTGGATCTTGTGAGAAAGCGAACCTGGATAATCATGAATGTAGAGTCTCTTTGAAAGACGGCGTTTGTGAACTAGCTAAACCTATCTGGATGGTGGAGCCTGCTAACAGCAAAGCCTGGGCAACATAAAACCCATGTGAGAGCAGAAGCATCTGTTTGATGGTGAAGTCTATTTGAAACGCAGCTTGTGTGTTTGTGAAACCTGAGTGATGGTGAAACTCATAACTGGTGGACGTTGTGTAATGAGGAATGTGGAGTCTGAATGATGGTGGAAGATGGTCATACGTAACGATGGGAAACTGGATAAAGGCGGCACACTGACATATCTGATAGGTCGTGTTGCTGTACCACTATGGTAGTACTGTTCAGAAAGAATCACTATACATACATTTCTCATAATACACATCTCAAAAACGTAACGCAGCCGGATTGTTTTGTCCTGTATTATAAATGCTTTTTGTCGTTTTACAAGCCTGTAACAAGCCTGCAAGCTTTTACCTCAATAACATACGTAAATCCCAGAGAAGCTTTTTTTCTGACAGAGCTTTTAAAACAGTGTACATTCTGTGCTTTAGGAGTCCTACTTTTTTCCTGGAGGCTTTTTTTTATTATACTAATGAAAAAGACCACAAAATCTGTTTTTCTCCAGGATGTGATAGAATGTTTTTAAATTCTGTCAGTTTATACCTCATGGATATATTTTACCTGGAGTTATTTCTACATATCCCTTTTTATAGTCTGTGGGGAAAAAACAAAAAAGCAAAACAAGGAAATGTGCAGGAATTCGCATGAGGATAGGCTTTAGCACAGTCACTCCAATGATGGGATAACAAATCTTACCCTCTCTCCATCCTCAGGCTTTGGGTCCACTAGATAGCATTCATGCTGCATAATGAGCGCATCTGGCAGGGACTGTATACCATCATACAGAGTCGCCAGGAGGCCCAACATCAAGAATTCCACACACTCAAACCCAAGCACTGAAAGAAAGATATTTCTCTCCTGAGCGAGGACAGTTCACTGGGGGAGAGGGTGTTGGGGCGACATTAGAAGCAGCAAGAAACCTAAAATTCCCAAACTCTTGCTTTACCAATTAATGCATTCTTATAAGCAAAGTCTCCTATAACCTGAATTAGTGAGAGCACCACGAGAGAAAATGTGATTTATTCTGGCCAGAGCATGTATTTTTTATTTCTTTTTTATCACCGTTTAGAACACAGGTAGGCAACAAACAATAATAACGCTTTGAAAAGAAGGCAGAAACTAGCAGGGGTCAATTGCTAGGAACTGAGGATGTGTAATTTCAAAGGAAATCAAATAAGGACAGAAACAAATGATACAAGAAACCATAATCAACACAAAATCAACTCAAAACAGAACATGACCGCACATAAATAACAGTAGTGGTAGTAACACGCTGTCAGTGACTCCACACGATATTGTTGTGTTTTTCCTGTTTCAGAACGGTGCTGTCGAGTGTCGGAGAATATTCTGCCCTCCTGTGAACTGCTCTGAGGACTCTCTACCTGTTCATGTGGATGGGAACCTGCTGTAAGAAATGCAGATGTGAGTGGAAAAAGGAAATACAGAAGGATTCTTAGTGTTTCCTTCTTCATATGTAGTGTTTTTTTATTGAATATCTACATCTGATATCTGCTAATGAAGGTGTGTTTTGTAGGTATTTCATTTCATTGAATCGTTCAATGTGTACCATTGAAATTGATGCAGCAGAAATTCAAGTACTATCGATTATCTTCATTCCCCAGGGTTTATTATAATATTAATTCCATTCTGAGAATATTGGAGGTCATCATTGATCCAGGTTCGCCTCCATGTAAAGCATGAAGTCGGCAGTGTTGCATGTACATGTAGTTACATGTAGCGCCATTACATCATTTAATTACAAAATAAAAGTAACAGTAACTGAAAAAAAACATATAATTAAATCACAGTTACTTTTGAAAATGACAAAGATTATAAGATTTCAAATCCCAAAGAACCCCACCGGACAACCAACACCACCCGCCCCACCCACCCCCCACCCCCCATCCCCGCACCACCACCTCGCCCGTCGATTGATAAAAACATTAATTATTAGATTTTGAATAGAGGATCATTTGTAATCTGTAATCTATTACATTTCCACAGTAACCTTCCCAACACCGACAGTCGGTAAAATCCCCGGCAGCCTGAGAAGAGCTAACGTTTATAGATAAGAAAAAAGGGGGAAAATGTTAATATTAAAGTGATATTATGTTGGGTAAAAGCACTGTGCAGTGAGAATGGGCAACACTTTGGTGTAATGAATGCATGAGCAAAAATTCTAATGAGGCTCCTTCGATGAATTTGATCAGTCTTATTATTATTATTATTATAAGCTCTTTTAAAGGGCATTCTTGCACAACGACTCTCGAGTTACTCTCAGATTTACGTTTTGCCACTGAGCAGATTAGTGTCAGTGTGCTTTGAGCCATAACTAATGGAATTGGCAGCTATTCGCAGTTATTTTTCTATTATATTTGTTTAATTGTTTGGACCTTTTTTGGTCTCAGAGTGGTATTCAGTTCAAGACCATTATTTCTGAATTTCTCTGTTTGCAGCTAAATGCACCTACCTGGGCCAAACGCTTTCAGAGGGTCAGCGTGTTCTCCTTCAGAGCTGCAAAGAGTGCAGGGTCAGTGAAATCTTTCCAATCTAATCTTTTAAGGTGTTTTGTCAATGCAGTGTTATCTCAGTTCTGAGAAAGATCTGATGCTGTTATATTAATCAATGATGCAAATGTCCCAAAAAGCATTAGTAGTAAAATCCTGGCAGCCTAAAGATTTATAACACACCATGACAGGAACTCTACACACATTTACATGTGCACATTTACTCACAGCTTTTAGAATAGCTTCTACCCCATTCTGGAAACACGCTGTGTATAAATAAATTGTATACATTGTTTACATAGGGGGGGGCAGGGTGCTTTAGTGGTTAGCATGTTTGATTCACACCTCCAGGGTTGGGGGTTCGATTTCCACCTCTGTGTGTGTGGAGTTTACATGTTCTCCCTGTGTCTCAGGGGTTTTAGCTAACTATTTATCAATCTCTACATTTGTAGATTTGAGGGTCTAGTCAGTCCGTGTTTAATGTCAGCAGTCATCTACACTGAAACAAGACTACAGTTCACATTGCATTTGAACATTATCACAGCACACTACAACACGGTTTAGCTGGAATTCAGATGAGGGTGGTTTTCCTCCTGAGTCTGATTCCTCTCAAGGTTTCTTTCTTATCCCAGAGTTTGTCATTGCCGAGCTGCAACATTAGGAACAAACGTACAACTATTAAGAATAAACATGAGGAAGGTTGGGGCTCAGTGGGTAAAGCATTGGGCTCTGGACCATAAGATCACAGGTTCAAATCCCACCACCAACCAAACTGCCACTAATGGGCCCTTGAGCGAGGCCCTTATACCTCAATTGCTCAGTTGTAAGTCTCTCTGGATAAGTGCGTCTGTGCCAAATGCCACAAATGTACAACTTTCATTCTTACTGCATCTGTGTAAAGCTTCTTTGAGACAACGTTCATTTTTAAGTGCTATACACATTAAAATGAATTAAAATAGAAATAAATAATGCTTACAGTCTGTGGAGGTCATTGCTTCAGGGCCTTTGTCTTGTTGTCTCAGTCAGTTCATGGTAAGCCAAATATGGAATAATAGCCACATTTGGTAAGTATTCCTTTCACCTGGAGTGTGAAAGGACACTTAAGCTTCCACCCTCATGTTTAATTCTGGGTTTGAGGCAGTTTTCTAGCATCTTCACCCAATGTTTTCTTTCTACAGAAAGCATGAATTTGGACTCATCTATCCACAGCGCCTTCTTCCAGTCATTAACTTCCCCATACTTTTGTGTTTTTGTCTTAGTTTGATGCATATAAACAAATGGACCATGCATGTGTCTTTAAAACCACCAAAGACTAGATTTTTCCTGATTTTTAACAAGGACATTATCATATCTTGCTAACCAGTGCCTTACTTGTTGTACTGCTAATTTGAGGATACGAACAGGCCACGGAAAATCATTCCTGTTATTTGGTAGAATTGTTTCAAAGCCAGGATCCCGTGCCTTTGCAAATAAGGTATTTGTCTTTGAGTACATCCATATTGGGTTTGAATGCAGCAGATTTTCTAGCATCTTCACCCAATGTTAATGTGCTTTGTGTAGCAATAAAATAAACACAAGTCCACATGAATTGTGTATAATTGCTGTGTGTTTCATCGTGTTTCCTCAGATCTTTCCTTTACTTTCTCATAAAAGATTGTGAAAATGTTCTGAAATTCATCTGCGTTGAATAATGTATGAGCTACTTTCATATGCAGACTCATGCATTTTCATATGATTCTGTTTCTACAGGTTTTTTTTTTTCATCAGTACAGCAATTTGTAATCTTAATTATTATAAAGGCACATCCCTTTTCTTTTTTGATCAGTATTTTTTATTTGGTTTGTTTGTTTGTTTGTTTGTTTGTTTGTTTACAGAACGGTGTGATGGAGTTGGTGAATGAAAGCTGCCCGAGTCTCAACTGCACAATAAATGACCAGCTTTTGCCAGAGAACAGATGCTGCAACGTCTGCAGAGGTGTTTATTATTATTATTATTATTATTACTGACTGATGCTCTTTTGTATTGTGTTAAGCCACATTCGAAAAATCTTTCTCACTTGTTTTACTGTGGATGATTCATCCAGTTTCACGGTACAATACAGAACAAATTGACTTTGTTCATCTGTTTTTCGGAGGGTGTTTTTTGCTGTATCAGCAGGGCTAATAAAATAAAAAAGAAACAAGGAATGGTATAATATGGAGGTTGGAGCCTATATCCTTTTGCTCCAATCAAATGGTTTTAAAGTTTGTTTGTTTGTTTTTTTTTTTTGCATTCAGTTTTTCTACTTCCACTTGACAACTCATCCACAAACACACATAAAAAAAATAATCAATAAATAAAAATAAATAAATAGATATATATATATATATATATATATATATATATATATATATATATTATATATATATATATATATATATAGTCATGTGAAAAAATTAGGACACCCTTTGAAAGCATGTGGTTTTTTGTAACATTTTTAATAAATGGTTATTTAATCTCTGTTTCAACAATACAGAGAGATTAAAAGTAATCCAACTAAACAAATGAAAACTGAAGAAAAGTCTTTTCAAGATCTTCTGTAAATGTCATTTTACAAAAATGCCTATTCTAACTGAGGAAAAAGATAGGACAACAAAAGACACCCTTGCCCCTAATAGCGAGTGTTACCTCCTTTGGCTGAAATAACTGCAGTGAGACGGTTCTTGTAGCCATCTACCAGTCTCCGACATCGGTCTGAGGAAATTTTACCCCACTCCTCAATGCAGAACTTTTTCAGCTGTGAGATGTTTGAGGGGTTTCTTGCACGTACAGCCCTTTTCAAGTCACCCCACAGCATCTCAATGGGATTCAAATCTTGGACTTTGACTTGGCCATTCCAGGACTCCTCCATTTCTTCTTTTTCAGCCAATCTTTGGTTGATTTACTAGTATGTTTTGGGTCATTGTCATGTTGCATGGTCCAGTTCCGCTTCAGCTTTAATTTTCTAACTGATGGTCTCACATGTTCTTCAAGCACCTTCTGATACACAGTAGAATTCATGGTGGATTCTATGATGGTGAGCTGACCAGGTCCTGCTGCAGCAAAGCAGCCCCAAACCATGACACTTCCACCTCCATGCTTCACAGTTGGTATGAGGTTCTTTTCTTGGAATGCTGTGTTTGGTTTACGCCAAACATGTCCTCTGCTGTTGTGTCCAAATAATTCAATTTTGGACTCATCTGTCCAAAGAACATTATTCCAGAAGTCCTGGTCTTTGTCAACTTTATCTCTGGCAAATGTCAGTCTGGCCTTGATGTTTCTCTTGGAAAGCAAAGGTTTCCTCCTTGCACACCTCCCATGCAAGTTAAAGTTGTACAGTCTCTTTCTGATTGTAGAGGCATGTACTTCTACATCAACAGTAGCCAGAGCCTGCTGTAGTTCTCGAGATGACACTTTAGGGTTTTTGGAGACCTCTTTTAGCATCTTGCGGTCTGCTCTTGGGGTGAACTTGCTGGGGCGACCAGTCCTGGGCATGTTGGCAGTTGTTTTGAAAGCCCTCCACTTGTAGACTATCTTCCGGACAGTGGAATGGCTGATTTCAAAATCTTTTGAGATCTTTTTAAATCCCTTCCCAGACTCATAGGCTGCTACAATCTTTTTTCTGAAGTCCTCTGACAGCTCTTTTGCTCTCACCATGGTGCTCACTCTCACTTCAACAGTCAGGAGCACACCAAACTAAATGTCTGAGGTTTAAATAGGGCAAGCCTCATTCAACATGCAGAGTAACGATCTACTAGTTATGTGCACCTGGTGTGATATACCTGTGTGAGATCTGAGCCAATTTAAGAGGGAATACATGTGAGGGTGTCCTATCTTTTTCCTCAGTTAGAATAGGCATTTTTGTAAAATGACATTTACAGAAGATCTTGAAAAGACTTTTCTTCAGTTTTCATTGTTTAGTTTGGATTATTTTAATCTCTCTGTATTGTTGAAACTGAGATGAAATAACCATTTATTAAAAATGTTACAAAAAACCACATGCTTTCAAAGGGTGTCCTAATTTTTTTTTCACATGACTATATCTATATATATATATATATATATATATATATATATATATATATATATATATATATATATATATATATATATATACTTATATATATATTTGTTTAGTAATCAGGAAGATTTAGTTAAACCTGACTTTTTTCTTTGTGTTCATGTCAAATTAAAGATATTACTGCTTCCTTGAGTTTGCAGGTTAAGGTTCGCATGATCTCGTGTTACTGTGTCATTGTGGGATTTGTCAGGATTTCCTGGTTCCTCTAATCTCCCAGAATCATATCAGTGGATGGACTGGCTAAAATAAATCGGCCATTCCTACTGTATATCATCCACTGTGTTCATGTCCACTCATCAACACCCGTGAGATGACAGCTGATGTTACAACCCTGTCATTGAAGCGAGCTGAAAAATATTAGCCCTATTGAATGCTAGTAGGCGACACACTGCGTAATCATCTGACATGAACATCACAGCACTCGCCCTTCAGCACTTTCATTTTTCCTCCGCATTTCTTCAGCTTGATTCCACAGAAGACCAAATAATCCACTTGAAGACATTTGTTATGCACAAGTAATTGGATGTGGATGCCAAGAATGTAACCTTATAACAGATGGAGCATGTGGTCTGTCTGATATGTATTTTCTTCATATCTCACAGCAATCCCCCGTTTATTGATAATATCACTTTTCAAGTTCAAATTCAGGTTTATTTCTATAGCACTTTTCACAGTGGACATTGTCTCAAAGCAGCTTTAGAAAATGTAGAAATTGAAAAACAACAATTTTAATATGTATGATTGATGTGCAGTAATCTCTGATAAGTGATCCCTCATGCCAGGGTGACTGTGGTGAAGGAGAAACTCCCTGATATGGAATGAGGAAGAAACTTGGAGAGGAACTGGACTCAAAAGGGGAAACTCATCCTCATTTGGGTGATGTCAATAGTGTGATTATAAATAATTGAATAATACCAGAGTGTGTGATTGTGTGTAATGTCCTTTCTGCAGTTTTATACAGTCAGTTGATGTTGTTGAAGCCAAAGAAGCTAAAACACCTCATGAAGTGGGATCCAAAGGTGCTACATCACAAGATGTGTTGAGATGTTTGCAGATTTTTGGGACATTTCTAAATGGTTTGGGATGTTTGTGGGGTCATGTTGGTCATGTGGGGGCTACTAATAATTTTCATGGGGAGGAACACAACTGGATCTGGAAGCTAGAGATAGAGAGAGAGAGAGGGGAACAGTGGGAATGGAAGCAGATGTAGTAGAGTTAGAGAGATCTTTATTCTACACTTAAAGAGAGAGGGGAACAGTCAGGGGATATTCCAAATGAGTTAGAACCCTCTACGTAGCTGCTATTAAGGATTACTAGAAGTCCGGGGATCATAGTGTAGCTGTATGATACTATATGGATCGATACATGGGATATGAAACATTTAAGGCTTTGTACATCAATAGACTCAAAACCTTGCAAGTGTAGTGATAAAGGTTGGGGTTAAGTCATATACTCTTCTGAAAAAAAACTGGACTATTCTACTTTATGATACTTTATGATTTATTAATGATACTGAAAGAGATGTGACGGTCACGTTACAAGCGCGACCGCGGTGGTCTTTGACCGGTGGAGTGCACATGTAAACTCTGTTAATGCACAAATTTGTGACGTGTCTGGTTTTTCCTCGAATGGGAACATTTTGGATTTGTGCCAAACAAGAAAGACAAACCAAGAAGGATGAAGCCATTCTTTTGGCAAAGGTTTTCTTTCATTGACGGAGTTCATAAATAAAGCAGTTTATATGTGTGTTTAAATGTGTCATTCTTCATTTTTTTTAATAAAAGAACCCTCTGCACAGACACACAGCCAAAAACCTTTAGTAAGCAAACAACAAAAGGACTTGGGAGCCTGCGCGCCGTGCGCTGGAGGACCGAATCTTAAGGATTGGAGCCGAGGAAACGGGAAGGAGATAGCTTGGGCGGATGGGAGTCGTGGTCAGGAGCCGGAGGAAGCGGGAACAGACCAGCTGGAAATGTGAGGGGTTAGGCATAGAAATCACTATAGACCGGGTCCCTCATGAGTGTTACAGCCTTTAGGGGATGAAGGGGACTTCGGGATAAAGGGAGATGCAGTACTGTATGATACTATATAACGAGCAGGATTACGAGAGATGGAGAGAGAAGGGATCCGAGGGGTGTGTGTGTGTGTGTGATCATGTATGGATGGATTGCAGTACTGTATGATACTATATGGATCGATACATGGGATAGGGCGGCCAGCCGGAGGAAACATTTAAGGCTTTGTACATCAATAAAATTGGTTGTAGTCAGTTCAAAGCAACAGGCGGGACCTGTCAGGTTTCAAGTGTAGTGATGATAAGGTAAAGGGAGCGGGGAAACTTGGGGTTACGGGACCTGGGGTTATATGGTCTAAAGGGAGAGGGGATGGGCGGACTCTTGACTTGTGAAAAAAAACTGGACTAACTGTAACTAGACTAACTTTATGATACTTTATGATTTATTAATGAACTGAAAGAGATGTGACGGTCACCGTTACAAGCGCGTCACCGCGGTGGTCTGTTGGCACCGGTGGTAGTGCACATGAGTCACACACTCTAACGTTAATGCACAAATTTGTGTCACGTGTCTGGTTTTTCCATTAGACTGGTAAGTTTTTGGGAACATTTTGGATTTGTGCCAAACAAGAAAGACAAACCAAGCATTGGATGAAGCCATTTGTCGGCTTTATGGCAAAAATACGCTGACCTGACGGAAGTTCATAAATGTGAAAAAATCTTCTTAACGGTGGGTGTGGGCTCGCGGAACTGGACCTCGGGCTCGGCATCCTCCTCGGGCTCGTTTGGTCCCTCCTCACAGGGCGGACTTGGACTGATAATCCGTGTAATCCTCAGGGACTAGCATCACTATCGAACAACTGAGCCGCTATTTACGAGCCCGGACAGGGAATGAAGGGAGAGCCGGGCTATTTAAAGGGAGATGGGACGCGGATAGGAACACCTGACAAGTAGTGTTTATCAGGCGTGTGTGTGTGTGGAAACTTTATGATACTTTATGATTTATTAATAGGAGCGGATACTGAAAGAGATGCGCCGGCGGGTGACGGGAGAGTGGGCCAGGGCGGAGCCGGGCGGGATGGGTGGAGCCGGCGGTCAGGGACACGGTGTCCGTTACAAGCGCGTCACCGCGGTGGTCTGTTGGCACCGGTGGTAGTGCACATGACGTCACACGGGACCTGGGCAGAACAGGCGGGACCTGAACTAAAGGGAGAGGGGACCTGGGCGGAACAGGCGGGACCTCTAACTGAGCAGGAAACGGGCCACACTGGGCGGAACAGGCGGGGGACGGGACCTAACGAACCTTAATCCTCTTGCAGGCCCACTGGGCGTCGTCCTCGGGCTCGGAGGCCCACGCGGCGTGTCCTCGGGCTCGGAAGGTTCGGCCCTCGGCTCGGCCCGGAAAAAGCGGTCCTCGGCTCGGAGGCCCAAGTTCGGGCTCGGAGGCCTCACGTGTCTGGTTTTTCCATTAGACTGGTAAGTTTTTGGGAACATTTTGGATTTGTGCCAAACAAGAAAGACAAACCAAGCACATTGGATGAAGCCATTTGTCGGCTTTATGGCAAAAATATCGGCTGTATTGTTCGGCGGCGGATCTTTGGGCCAGAGGTCGGCGACGCGGCGGAGTTCGCGCCAGACTTCCGGGTTGCGCCTTTCATTGACGGAAGTTCAGTTCTCCCTGGTAAATAAGCACGCATGTTTCTGGCAAAGGAGCGGACCAGGAAGCCGACAGGAACGGGGAAGATGGCGGCATCCGCGAAGGAGGGAATCAGGAGGCGGATGGCGGAAGCGGGAAAAAACAGGGGACTGTGAGGGGAGAGGAAAAACAGAAAAAATAATGGATGTTTTAGAGTCGCGGATCATTTCCGGGCTTTGTTTTTGTCATTCTTAAGGAGCGGCCAGACATTGTGTGTGGGTGTGTTGAGAGCCTTGCGCGCCGTTTTTAATAGGAAGGGGATGGACCGAGCGAAACGGGAAGGAATGAGGCAGAGAGAGACGTGGGAGTCTCATAGGAAGCGGGAACAGGACCAGACTAGGTGTGTGTGTGTGTTACGAGCCCGGACAGGGAATGAAGGGAAGCCGGGCTATTTAAAGGAGAGATGGAGAGGGAGCAGGGGAAGCAAGTAGTGTGATTGAGTGCGTGTGTGTAAAGAGCAAGGAGGCGAGAGAGAGAGAGAGAGAGAGAGAGAGAGAGAGAGAGTGTGTGTGTGTGTGTGTGTGTGTGTTGGTGTGTGTGGTGTGTGGAGAAAGAGCGGAAGAGGAGAAGAGAGAGAGAGAGATATAGAGCGGGAAAGAGCGGGAAGAGAGAGAGAGAGAGAGTGTGTGTGGCGAAAGAGCCGGGGAGAGCGAGAGCGAGAGAGAGGGAGAACCGTGACATCTTAGTTGAGAGTTATAGTGAACCTACAGTGAATATTTTCGCACGTTAGTTGTGGGCGTGCCATGTCTCGAATCGTTGCCGAGGGAGCAGGAGCTCAGGTTCAAGCGATTCGCTATATTACTGCTTGCTGCTCATGTCTGGGTTATAGAGTCGCGTGCAGCAGGAAAACACTTTCAGTGAAACAATAACAGAAATTCTTCTTCTGCCACGGACTATTTTAAGGCACCACTGAATGCTTCTCTCATGATCCTTTTAATAATACGCTTCTAGAGATCAACATCTGTTTTTGTTACCACCCCATAACACCACTACACCAGTTGTTGGTGAATTCCCACCGCGGTAGTCACAAACTGTCACTGTCACAGCCCTACAGACTGAACAACCACCTAATAATGCATTATAACAGTCTAGTCTGGAGGTATGAATGCATGGACTAGCTTCTCTGTATCAGATATAGACAACATGTTTCTTAGCTTAGCAATATTTCTAAGATTGAAGAATGCCATTTTTGTAATATTTGTGATATGATAGTAGTTGTACAGAGTAACTCCCAGGTCTTCAACTAGTATGAACTAGTAACTACTAATAAAAAGTCTAAAGTCTGGAGTTTAGACTGGAGTTTGTACTCGTCTTTTGCCAATTAGCAATATCTTTGTCTTATCAGGAAATATAAAGTTTCCAGATAATTGTGTTTATTAGAAAATATGTACATTTACATCCAAAATCTTTTGTTCAAGCATTTCGTCTCATGCAGGATATTTATAACATCCTGAACAGTTACTAATTAAATAATGTCCTTAGGTAATGCCACAATTAATCTCCTTGTCGTGCAGTGATATGGTCTACGGAATGAGAAACACATTAGTGACACCTTTTAACACAGAGGGTATAAAGACTATAAGTTTATGAGTGGAAATGAGTTTGATTTCTTTCATCATTAGCATCAGTTACACTCTGATTAAAGTATTGGGACACATTAATTGTGAAAATTTTGAAAAAAGAGGGAAAGCTTAGTGAATTAAAGACACAGTCTACCTTAACTGCTGTTACTGGAAAATGTAGGTTCAGCAGCAAGTTGGTCATGAAATAATGACTATGTAAAGACACCAGTAAAGTTACCAACACTTTGCCAATAACCTCCGCTGGCATTAATATCAGCACAAAAACTGTCCGGTGGGATCTCTGTGGAATGGGCTTCCATGCCTGAGCAACTGCATTTACACTCCTCACATCACCAAGTACAATGGCATGTGTCAGATGGAGTGGTGTAAAGCACGCAGCTGCTGGATTCCGGAGCGACGGAAGTGTGTTCATTCTTCTCTATTCGCAAATCTAATGGGAGAGTCTGGGTTTTAATGGATGCCTGTAGAATGAAACGTGTCTGACTGCATTGTGCAGAGGGATGAGTGTGTTTGCTGCTTGCCATGAATAGGGTTACTACTCTTACTTCCAGGAAAGGAGACTCTTAATGGCAAGGCATTTTGGACAGTGATATGTTTCCAGATCTGTGGGATCTGTTTCATATTCCAGCACAAGAGCCAGACCTCAACCTAACCGAACACCTTAGAGATGAATTAGAACACAGCTTGTGAGCCGGGTCGAGAGAAACACTTGTGGAAATTCTTCCCAGAAGAATATTGATTTGTTATAATTGAAAATAGTGTGTATTACTATGTATTACTTACATCTATATCTATTACAAATACATGTGTCACTGTATTAAGAACCACATTTCACATTGCAGTTGCTCTTCGCTTAATGGTCAGGTGTACCAATACTTTTGCCATTTAGAGATACAAGCTTGAAGTTGCTAATGAGGTGCAACGTGCTAGCATAAGTGTCTTCTTATTTAGCGATTAAAGATTGGTGAAAGGAAATGAATAACAGTTCATAAACACAATGTATAAACAGCCACAAAGGTGAAGGGAAGTGATTCATTTTTTTTTTTTAGCAAGATTGATGTTCGGCTCACCAGCCTGTCAGACCTCTGCAATTTTGATTGCACATGGCCCATAAATCAATCAAAATATGACACTTGACTGTCAGAGAAGGTTCAGTTACACAAGGACTTGAAGCCGGAGCGATTAATACTCAAATATGGTGCACATTCTATTAATTATATTATAATTATATTACATTATAAAGTGCGCCCATCAGTAAGCATGACTACCCCGACCTGTCTGGATGCAGAGAAGGAAAAATGTTCTAGTTGCACAACAGCAGAACAACAGAGGTGTGGCTGTTTTTGTTTGTGTCACACCTTTGTGAGTGTTGCATGTTGGATTTCAGGAAAACGTTTTTTTATGCGGTTGGATGTGAGACCTGAGAATAAAATTTCACTAAGAATATACTAAACGATAAATACTGACCTTGATGTTTATGATCAGAGATGTCAGAGACTCATGGCGAACATCACTCGTATTGCTCTTTGCTAGAAAATTTGCACACATTGAATGGAGGTTAAAAGTTGAAATGCTAAAACAAGGGAAATGCAGATGAAATTAGGAGTAAAGATCTTCCTTGCTTTCTGTTTTGTTGTAGGTCATGATTTTTGCGCGGAAGGTGTTCTATGTGGAGAAAACTCAGTTTGCAAAAATCGGAATAACAAAGCCGAGTGCGAATGCAAGAGCGGCTACACGCCTGTACACGGAGATCCAACCTACTGTGAAGGTAAGATGTACAGAATGTGTGGGACTGTGTGCTTTATTTCACTGTGGATTTTGCTGCTGGGAATGGCGGTTATCTGTAAGCACAAATGGCAATTATCTTTCAAAAAAATGTTTTCCCATTTAGACCAAGGAAATTGTTTTTCAGCAGTATTTGAAGTGCTGTGGGAAAATGACAGTGGGACCTGAAAAGGATGGTTTGATTGCAGAGTTGTTGCAACAAAGCAGTGTGCAAATATGAAACACTTGGTTGTGATGACTCTGGAAAGATACTGCTTCTAGTGTTAATGCATTTTTCACTGCAATGAATTAAAGCTCTTCAGCTTTAGGCTGTCCAGTACACTGACATTTGCAGAGGTGTTTCTCATTCAAACAAAATTAAGGAAGATTATGTCTTAAAGCTTTTTCACATTTGATAGACTTTAAGTGTCTAATTCCTGCTCGTATCTCTTCACAATTTCTCCAAGATCTTTAACCTCTGTCTCTGTTTTGAACATTTCAATGCTTTAACCTGCTCATTTTATACCCAGATAAAGAAAAAAAAAACACATTTTATTTGTAATGGCAGGACGAATCATGAAGTCGTGAGTCAAGGCGTATGATTCATAAGTTACCGCACAATGAAATCAATTAAACTAATGAAAAAGTTTTACTTAAAATGTCAGCATTAGTGTGGGTTCGTGTTAAGAATGCATCATGACGTGAATATTTCATGACAAACACCATGAAAATCATGAGGATCATCTCCTTACTGCTGTGAATTACACTGACTGAGAAAAAGGCAGTCATTTTAGCAGACTTTGTAGCTCTGTTTCAAGGTAAAATAACAAATCAATTAGACAAAATAAAACACATGGTTTAATATTTTAGAATTAAAACAAGGAGTCTCTCAGTAATCATTTTTACTTTTTTAAATTTTCTTCACAATATTTGGCGAATTTTGAGAATGGAAACATGAGCTGAGCGTATTGTTACCTGATCTAGTGGAAGTATTGGATTGTATAGTAGTTAAGTGGTTTACCATGTTGTGTTATTTAGAGTAAGACACTGATTCTCTGATCACAACTGATTGTCAGTTGTCAATTGTTTACATGTTAACATATGCCAATAAACTTTAGAAATTAAAAATCCTTATCTTGTATCCAAACATAATAGCAAACTATGAGCTGAAAGTGATCTGATTCCAACATGGCCACTGCCACGATCCATACCGACAGCTTTCAGAACCAGAAATGTATTGAATAAGGAGCAGAAAGTAATGTTAATGAATAATAGAAAAATTTAAAATACGAAAGTCATGATTTAAGCATAATGATTATACATTTCCAAACTATAAGGGGAGATGGTGTAGATCAGTGGTTAAGGTACTGGGCTACCGCTCGGAAGGTCGGGGGTTTGAGCCCTGGTATCGCCAAACTTCCGCGTAAGGCCCTTAACCCTTTGCACTCCTTGGGGCGCTGTATCATGCTGTAACAAGCTTGGAGATGTGAAGAAAAAGTCCATTACAGCTGTGCTGTAATGGACATGTGACAAATAAATGCTCTTCTATAAGTGTCTATAAGCATTGTTTGCATTTTCAGCCATTGTGAAAAAAGTGCACTTTATTATACTTTTAAAAAGTGTTCTTATTGAACAAGTGATACAGTTTATCAGAACACATACAGTGGTGTAAAAAACTATTTGCCCCCTTCCTGACTTTTTATTCTTTTGCATGTTTGTCACACAAAATGTTTCTGATCATCGAACACATTTTAATATTAGTCAAAGATAACACAAGTAAACATAAAATGCAGTTTTTAAATGAATGTTTTTATTATTTAGTGAGAAAAAAAATCCAAACCCACATAGCCCTGTGTGAAAAAGTGATTGCCCCCTTGTTAAAAAATAACTTAACTGTGGTTTATCACACCTGAGTTTTTCTGTAGCCACCCCCAGGCCTGATTACTGCCACACCTGTTTCAATCAAGAAATCACTTAAACAGAAGCTACCTGACACAGAGAAGTAGACCAAAAGCACCTCAAAAGCTAGACATCATGCCAAGATCCAAAGAAATTCAGGAAGAAATGAGAACAAAAGTAATTGAGATCCATCAGTCTGGTAAAGGTTATAAAGCCATTTCTAAAGCTTTGGGACTCCAGCGAACCACAGTGAGAGCCATTATCCACAAATGGCAAAAACATGGAACAGTGGTGAACCTTCCCAGGAGTGGCCGGCCGCCCAAAATTACCCCAAGAGCGCAGAGACAACTCATCCGAGAAAGAGACTGGGCAAAAACGGCCTGCATGGCAGAGTTCCAAGACGCAAACCACTATTAAGCAAAAAGAACATTAAGGCTCGTCTTAATTTTGCTAAAAAACATCTCAATGACTGCCAAGACTTTTGGGAAAATATCTTGTGGACTGACGAGACAAAAGTTGAACTTTTTGGAAGGTGCGTGTCCCGTTACATCTGGCGTAAAAGTAACACAGCATTTCATAAAAAGAACATCATACCAACAGTAAAATATGGTGGTGGTAGTGTGATGGTCTGGGGTTGTTTTGCTGCTTCAGGACCTGGAAGGCTTGCTGTGATAGATGGAAGCATGAATTCTAATGTCTACCAAAAAATCCTGAAGGAGAATGTCCGGCCATCTGTTCGTCAACTCAAGCTAAAGCGATCTTGGGTGCTGCAGCAGGACAATGACCCAAAACACACCAGCAAATCCACCTCTGAATGGCTGAAAAAAAACAAAATGAAGACTTTGGAGTGGCCTAGTCAAAGTCCTGACCTGAATCCCATTGAGATGCTGTGGCATGACCTTAAGAAGGCGGTTCATGCTAGAAAACCCTCAAATAAAGCTGAATTACAACAATTCTGCAAAGATGAGTGGGCCAAAATTCCTCCAGAGCGCTGTAAAAGACTTGTTGCAAGTTATCGCAAACGTCTGATTGCAGTTATTGCTGCTAAGGGTGGCCCAACCAGTTAGTTATAGGTGCAGGGGCAAGGTGCAGGGGCAATTCACTTTTTCACACAGGGCTATGTGGGTTTGGATTTTTTTTCTCACTAAATAATAAAAACATTCATTTAAAAACTGCATTTTGTGTTTACTTGAGTTATCTTTGACTAATATTAAAATGTGTTCGATGATCAGAAACATTTTGTGTGACAAACATGCAAAAGAATAAAAAATCAGGAAGGGGGCAAATAGTTTTTCACACCACTGTAAGTATGGATTAATTGTAATGTTTTTGCCACTTAAAGATCATTTTATTTGTAATTAATTTGAAATGTTTCAAATATTATATTTATATTAAATGCAATTAGTGGAACTTTTGATTGATTCTTTTAATCCACTTAAGTGGGACTTTATTGCATCTTTAAAGTTTATTTAAAGTGCACTGACTAAACACATTTACAGCTGATTACAGAATGTTGGATATCATACTTAAGTTGAAATTAAATCAGTTAATGTACATTTAACAATAAGTGCACTTCTTTAAAGCATTATAAAAACATAATGATTTAAAATGTACATTTAAATAAAAATTAATTAGGCATTAGCACAAAGTGCATAAATAAAATGTGCACTTAAATATGTTGAGAAATATTGTCATTAAAGTGTACTCTAATTAAGTTCACTTAAGTGGTTATTAATTCTAATTCTAACATATTATCTGCAAGTGCACTTTAAAATGATCATTTTCAGATTTATAGTACACAAAAAGTAGTCCTTCAGTACAATGAAGCACACTTCTGTTTCACATGTGAGTACATTACTCACTACAGCACTAAACACATGACTGTGACAGGAACGTTATACATTTATAATTATTATGATCTAAAGTGCAGTGTGTTATATGTGAATTACTTTACATGCTTTTATTCTAAAACAATTTCTCCTTGAATATAATGTAGGTGATGTTTCTTGGAGTATATCATATTTATATTGGTGATTTTCAGTGTGGTGATGCAAGGTACAATGTGAAGTGCATTGTAGTGATATTTGTTTTTGACATTAGACTCTCTGAGCTCCATGTGCCTCAGTAAAGAATGCTTTTTATGTTGATTCCTGAAGCGTGGCCTGGTCAAGCTTGGTTGGTTTAATAAGACAGTGAAAATGTCCAATTCATCCTAATTTAAAAAAAAAAAGAAACAGGTCACGAGTCTTTGCTGCTTAGGACAGCTTTTGACGTTAACATTGTCTAAGGGGAAAACTGTATTTGGCCTAATAGGGGTTTAGCTTGATAGGTCTCGTCTTGGTCCGCAGCAGCTTGTCAGAGAAGCTGGAGGAAACCCGACAGGGCAAAACGTTTCGAACTGAGTAACTACAAACTGCTCCTTTAAATCAAATATTTCTATTAGTATTTTTGTTTTAAACTGGAACAGGTGAAAAGTCAAATTCATCCATAAAGTATCCATATAAAATTTAACTCGCAAGTCAAATCAAGAGTCAAGAAGCTTTTATTGTCATTTCAACCCTATATATACAACCATTTCAGTATATGATCCACAGATATACATATATATCCACAGATATACAGTATATGATCCACAGATATACAATATATGATCCACAGATATACAGTATATGATCCACAGATATACAATATATATACATATATATAATACTACAGATATGATACAGATTTACAGTATATGATCCACAGTCCTATATACAATATATATCAATATGATATACAATATATGATAGACAGATTTACAGTATTTCACAGTATATTATCCACAGATATACAATATATGATTCACAGATATACAATATATGATAGACAGATTTACAGTATATGATCCACAGATATACAATATATGATCCACAGATATACAATATATTCACAGATATACAATATAGACAGATACAGATAGATCCACAGATTTATATATCTTATATATCTTTATACAGTATATGATTTATATATCTTATATATCTTTATATATCTTATATATCTTTACAGTATATGATACACAGATTTAAAGTATATGATCCACAGATATACAATATATGATCCACAGATTTACAGTATATGATCCACAAATATACAATATATGATACACAGATATACAGTATATGATACACAGATTTACAGTATATGATCCACAAATATACAATATATGATACACAGATATACAGTATATGATACACAGATTTACAGTATATGATCCACAGATATACAATATATGATCCACAGATTTACAGTATATGATACACAGATTTACGGTATATGATACACAGATGTGTGTGTGTCAAGTCACTTTTATGTATATAGCGCTTTTAACAATAGAGATTTGTGTCAAAGCAGCTGTACAAATAATAATAATATAATAATAATAATAATAAATGACACACAGAAACAAACTTAACAAAATTCTATACAATTAAGTTTCCCCAACTGAGCAAGTCATAAGTGACAAGCACCAACGGCAACCAAAACTCCATCAGTGACACAAATGGAGAAAAAACCCTTGGGAGAAATCCGGATCAGTCGGGGGGGCAGTTCACCTCTGACCAACACACTAATAAACTGTATTCATGATGGTGGTGTGTCAGTGCTGATCATCATCTGGATAAGGACTGGATCAGGGATCTGCAGTGATCATGTAATCAGGATACAGACTGGATCTGAGTGGTGATGATGACGACCTCGGAAAAAACAGAAAACAGACTAATATAAGTGAAGATGAGATTTATTATGGGATGTAAGGTTTTATGGGAAATGTTCCCGGTTAAACTAATTAATGCAGCCTAACAATCCTTTAACGGATCTGAATATTATAAATGTTTAAATGTGTTATGTGTAAAACAGGTTAAAGAGATGATCTTTAATCTAGATTTAAACTACAGATTGTGTTTCTGCCTCCTGAACAGAGTTATAGGTCATTTATTCCACAGTTTTGGTGTTAAATAAGAAAATGATCTGCAGTCGACAGTAGATTTGGATATTCTGGGTTTTAGTAAATGACCAGAGTTTTGAGAAGGCAGCGGACGTGAGGGACTATAATGTAATAAGAGCTCCATCAGGTACTGTGGAGGCCATTGAGGGCTTTATAAGTAATATAATATATTATAAGTGTGTGTGTGTGTTTGACACCCAGTGTTTTAAAATTACTGCAGTGACATTACAAGATAAAAATCAAATATACATTTAACTGAAGTTTAATAAGTTCATGATCGAGACATAAAACTAATCACATACACATGTTTTGGCCATTTTACTTCCTTAAATGCTGTTTTATCAAGTAAAACAAATGATGTTCTTCAAGCCAAGTAAAAATTCCTATTCACAAAATCTATCATTCCTATCAGTAATACCGGATCCTGGACTTGCATTCAGCACACTGCAAAAAAAGTGATGAAAGGTGCATTAAACACAGGCACAGGATCCCGCTAGATCACAAGGCCTTTCTAAGTCGGATGCCAGTTTAAAAAAAAAAAAAAGTCTATTCTGTTTAAAATGTATAGCCCAGTGAAATTCCCCAAGAAGGAAAAGTAAAATAAATAAATAAATAACTATAACTATAACTATAAAAAAAAGCCCCTGTCAACCATGTTACAGCAAAAGCTGAAATATTTTGCACCGGAGTAAGTATTATACAGGCAAACACAGTTTACAAACATGCGATATATATATCCGGTCACGGGGAGCCTGTGCCTATCTCAGGCGTCTATGGGCATTAAGGCAGGATACACATGCTGGATGTAATGCCAACCCATCGCAGGACACACGGACACACACACACACACTCATCACCCACTAGGGACAATTTATTCCAAGGTGCCAATCAACCTACCGTGCATGTTTTTGGACCGGAAGGAAGGTTTTGGGGGAAAGAGGGGGAAGAAACCGGAGAACCAGGAGGAAAAACCCCGTGAGGCACTGGGAGAACATGCACAAACTCCACACACACATGGCCGAGACGGGAATCGAACCCAGACCCTGGCGGTGTGAGGCGAACGTGCTAACCACTAAACCACCGTGCCCCATATATATATATATATATCTATATATACAGTCTCACACTCCAGGTCTCCGGGTTCGACTCCCCGTGCCTCAGGGGGTTTTTTTTTTCTCCGGGTTCTCCGGTTTCCTCCTGGTCCAAAAACATGCACGGTAGGTTGATTGGTACCTTGGAAAATTGTCCCTAGTGAATGAATGTGTGTGTGTGTGTGTGTGTCCTGCGATGGTTGGCATTCCATCCAGGTGTGTATCCTGCCTTTAATACACATAGACGCCTGAGATAGGCACAGGCTCCCCGTGACCCGAGGGAAGATCGGATATAGCGGTAGAAGATGAATGAATATATATATATATATATATATAAAATTTTACAGAGTAGATTACATCATTGAGAGGTTAATCATCCAAGTTAATTAACATGTCTAGGAGACATTTTGTTGTGTACTGCACCTATAAAACAGTTAAAAACAAACGTATCAGAACTAAATTTATACCCTCTTTAATACATCTTTATAACTGCTTTATCTCCGGGAAGCTGCATTGAGAAAATGTCTATTGTTAAAAGAACGATAGAAATAAATTTAATTAAAATGGGTCTTAGATCAGTTTTGCAACTTGCAGCTAAAAAAACAAAAAAAACCCCATAAAATTACAGCGAGCCCACAAACACATTTCTGTATGCACATTGTCATAATGCCTTTCATTAGCAGTTCATAAGTTCACACAGTAGGAAGTTGCTGCATTTGAAATGAAACACATTTTGAGCTGAGTGTGTTCAGTAGTGATGTATTTCTACACAGTAACATTTTGTAAGGTGTAATTAAATGTTGAAGTTGAAATCTCAGCATGAGCGTGCTGCCACTGCGGGGTCCGAGCGCAAGACATTTAACCCTCAAATGCTATTAGACTGTAAGTAGCTCTGGATAAGGAGCTGTGCCACAAGCTGCTAAAGCCAGGTGCACACTCCAGGTGGGATTTCATCCATGATTTGGTCATCTGAGACAAATGTTTGAAAATCCTAAGATTCCTGCAATCCCACGGGAAGATCTGTAGTGGTTGGTTTGATGTGTTCACTGAACAGCCATTACAATGTATTTCTGTCAGTATCAGAAGATTTCAGACTTCCTGCAGTGTGACTTCTCCTACAACAACCCTCAAGCCAAGAACCAACAGGAGCGGTGAACCTGATGACCCATTTAGTGCAACAACTCCAAACCGCCTCGGGGAAAATGTGGAAGAGAGGGTACTTATTGAGTTATGGAGTGAAAAGGAGTGTTTGTGTGATGTTTTTATGCTCAAGGCATGTCATGGACAAAATTAAAGCAAAAGACCGTTTTTGTTTTTACTGCCTGCTGTTATTAGCGAGAGAACGCATCGTGGACGGACGGATGTCACGGATGGATGACGGGTCTTTTCCTTGCGTGCGTCAGTGTGACATTATGACAGCTGAGATCCTACAGTGTGACATTGGGATCATGCTCCATACAGCAACAATCGCAAAGCATTGTTTAAAATTGTAGTGTGCACCTGGAATAATGTCATTTCATATTCCTGCTGTGCGAATTCAAGGTACATCTGAATAAATACGGCCCAAAATGTACATTACATTTCTAATTGGCTAAAAATGCAAAGGTACTTCCTGCACAGTCAGTATTAAAAGTGCTGATTTCTGAGAACTATATTTGAATAATTGGTGTAATTCAGTGTACCATTCTCCTGCGCAGCATACGTGTGTGTGAAAGGCTTTGCTATTGTTCCAGACATGCAGTAAGACAGCCCTCACTCATATACAGTCTTGGCAGAACCGCTGGATTACACTAGTGGTGTTGGTGTTTATTTAACACAATTTACCTCTAGTTAGCATGCAACAGCATTTTTTCTGCAATGCAGTAACATCCAAATACAATACAAAGAAACAATAACTTTCTTATTGCCCAATGCTGTAAATCCTAACAAGTTGTATAGGTGTAGAATCTCAATCAGTAATAAGTTATGTGTAAGTATATTGTGAATAACATTGCGTGTTGTTCATAAATGTATTTTAAAAGAGCCTTTCATGTGATTTAGAAGAAAAAGTAGTCTCAATGAGAGATTCGTTCTTTTTCTTCTAAAATCACCGTAGGTACAGAGTGTACTATACAGGAAACAGAATTAAGTAGTTTACCTCTCGATTCTACTAGTTCGGCATCATTCGTTCTTTTATCACCTGAAGATTCTACACTGTAAAAAAAAAGCTGTTGTTTTTTTTGTTTTTAAATTGGCAGCTGTGGTTCATATACTGTATCATATACTGTATGTCTGTGTATCATCTTCTGTAAAAATAATAACGTAAACAGTCTGTAAATTTAACAGTAAAATTACGTATAATTGCTACAGTATAAAACCTAATTTCACAAAACTGTTAATAACCATTAAATTTACTGTGAAAAACTTTGTTTAGTTTTACAGCGTAAGACATTCAATTTAACAGATGTAAACAGTTAAATGATGTAAAATATACAGGACACATGCGTATGTGCAATGCCATACAACTAATAACGTTGCTACTCTATTTTTGACGGTAAAGTTCTGCCATTCACAGCTGCCAGTTTCTTTACCAAAAAATGTATATATTTATATTTATTTTTTACAGTGTACGTTTTTTTAACGTAATTATTCTGTTAATTATACTACATTAACTTGTACAGAGATTTACATTTTTAATGTATTTTTACAGAATTATTCTTGCAACCACAGCTGCCAATTTCTTTTTGTTAAAACCAGTGTGTTCAGTTATATACATGTATTCAAAATATAGTTAAAGTTCCTTTATGTAGATGTGTTGGCGGGGAATCTGCTTATTGTAAGATTTAATTTTATTTCTGAAACACTAAACTAAATAACTTCCAAAAGTTTCATTTTGATGATAAAGATTCAAAGAAGCACTGATATGATCGGATTTTGCCACCGCTAGAATACGATAGCGTTTATGATTACAGCAGCAGATTGTTAAGTGTAGGGGGATTGAGACTGATAGTATACAGTGCGTTACAGTACCTTTAATGTTGGACCACAGCAGCAAAGATATATTGTAGTCACCTGTGCAACAGTGATACGTGCTGAAGCTCCGTTGGGATGGATAGCGGCGGCCCGGGTGAGGAGACGAGTCGCAGCTGTAGCAGGAGAAGCATGTCAGGATCAGGATCAGGCTCCTGACATCTCATCAGGCACAGGAGCGCAAGTACAACTCAACACTGTCCTAACTCTTTAAGACCCGAAACGTGTCTCGTATGTCAGGTGAAGACAGACTTCATCACTGCAGATCCCTACAGACAAAGTCAGATTTTTCAGGTGCAATTAGAGTGCCGTGTCCAAGACAAAGCTTTTGTGCTGTATAGGAAGCTGTCAGGTGCCTGAACACACGGCGGAGTTCGCCTCTCACCTCGTATACAAATACATCTATTTACATCTCTTTACAGAAACGCTGCAGATCACAAAGAAAAAAACTATGTAGTAACACTTTCTTTGCTCATTCTTTCATGATTCATTTTTCACTTGTGATACGCAGCAGGACTTTCACTGTAGCCGTCGTTCTACCACTTTTTCAAAGACACCACTATCGAAGTTTCTCGTTTTAATTCGTCCAAATCTTCATGAATACCATTTACAAAAAACAAGGTGAATAATGTTGAGTGAAATGTTTACAGAGTTTATATATTACAGATCCTGTATGCTCCTGTATAACATCACCTTCACATTAGTCTTAATGAACAGACAGTGTTGTGTAGTTGCTACATTATATGATCTATATATAGACCTATATGTGAAAAATGAAATGCTAAATATGTTCAACATGTGTGTAAGGCACGAAATATGTTGAAATATATGACAGAGAAAAGTATACAATATATAACATACAGTATATTTAAATTTAGAATAGAATAGAATAGAATAATTTTTATTGTCACATACACAATCATACCTGACGGTACAACATGCAGCGAAATTTGTATAGGCTGATAGATAAGATAAGATAAGTACAGGAAGCGGCCATGCAGCCATTGTGTACGGCGCTTGCACTACCCGTATTTGTGGAAGAATCGCAAGTTGCAAACACACAGTACAAAAACACAAAAACATAACAAGGTAACGGTACACGTGGTCACGTGATGGATTTTTTCAAAGACAGTCAGGGTGGGGAGCAGAGTGGCGAGCAGACGGTTGGAGAATGTGTGCGATATCAGTATAAGTGAGAGATGTTATGTAAACGTCTGAGCTGGAGTCCACTGTTGACGTTCGCGGCGCCCCAGCTTGTCCTTGGGAGAGAAGATAGGAGCTAGTTGTTAGTCTGATCCTAGGTCCGGGAGACAGGTGGGGGGGGGGGGGGGGGGGTTTGGGCACGGGACACACAAAGCCGAAAAACAATTTCACAATCCTTAATCAATTTGCCGGATCAATAGCCAAATGTCCCCAGTCACTTAGGGCTCATCATCACCCATAGGAGCATGTAGTATCCGTGACACTTCATCCAGCCGCACGGCCATGCCCCCGATGGTACGGGCTTGCGCCGCGGACTCTTTCCTGATCTCATCCAATATATCCCGATCTTCCTCGGACCGGGCTGAGATGGTACCGATCAGCCCTTCCATCCGAGCCACCTTCTGATGTACTTCCGTCAACCGGGTACTCACGTCACCTTTGAGCTCACGCTTTAGGTCCGCTATCGGCGGTAAGATCAATCTGCCATCAGCGGTTTTAGAAGGATTTCCGATAAACCAGGGCAATGCCCAGCCAACTCAGCATCAGTCCCAGTATCAAAGTCCAAAATATTGTAAATATCTTCTGCATCCTCGAGTGACAGAGCCTCAAGGCACAGTGGGACGCCAGTTGTTCCACGCATCCATACACGTAGCCCGCCGGCTGTGTCCCCGAAGGGCACCATGGTTCTCCCGGACTTTCCTTTTTCCGTGAAAAAATAGTGTCCAATGCGCTAAGTGACCAGCTGATTAGTTCCATTTTCAGTTTTATCCCAGGAGCAGAAAAACAGGAGCTTAGAAAAATGCACACACAAGCAGCAAGCAGAAAAGAGATAGCGGGAGCAGTCAGAAGACACGTCTGCTCAGCTCAAGGGCAGGAAGAAGTGTGTTTGAAGTGCTTTCTCACATTGTAGTTATTTCTTCACATATCCCAGTCATGAAGCTGGGGTCAGAGTTGAGGGTCAGCCATGATACACAGCACTGACCATTTACTTTGATAATTCACTGGTTACAGTCGCCTCCGTGTCCCACAATGCCGTGTGGTGCAGTGGACCCATGTATACTAATGAATACAATTTTTGAGCAGAAACCTTATTAGACAAATTGTTTATTTTTTTTTATTATGCTACTGATTATAATATAAATGGTTTTACTAGCATTTTAAAATAATAATCAGTAGCGCAATAAATAATGCACATTTTTCTTATAGGTTTTTATTTCATTAAACAGTTTTTTTCTCTGCTACATGAAAAATTACAAAAAAGACCAATCACATTGTTTTTAAAACTTGTTCCTATGAGAAAGACTGCAATACATAACTGATCATGAGGCAGGAGTTTGAATGTAAACATTACCCTTTCATGAGCGAGACACGGAGAACCTGGAAGTGATGTGCTGAGTGCTGGAACACATTTGCCTTTCTCTAGGTGAACTCTAAAGTGTTATCAGAGATATATAAAGTGTGAGGCTGCAGATGGACAGGATTTAGCTGAAGAGAGATCAGTGATGTAGATGAAATGTGCATTTGTAAAGCCTGAGTTACAAATAATGACCAAGAAGAGATGTCAGAAAGGGTGTCAGGTATCTCCTCAGAATCAGTGTCAGGTATCTCCTCAGAAGGGGTGTCAGATATCTCCTCAGAATGGGTGTCAGGTATCTCCTCACAACGGGTGTCAGGTATCTCCTCAGAACGGGTGTCAGATATCTCCTCACAACGGGTGTCAGGTATCTCCTCACAACGGGTGTCAGGTATCTCCTCAGAATGGGTGTCAGGTATCTCCTCAGAATGGGTGTCAGATATCTCGTCAGAACGGTTGTCAGGTATCTCCTCACAAGGGGTGTCAGGTATCTCCTCAGATATCGCAAAAAATGAATAGAAAAAGCACACCTGCTCCAAAAGGATCGATTATTTTATAAAGTTAATAGGTTATATTAATGCACATTCACATTTAAAGTGTGTCTTTCACTTCATGGTTCAGTTTATAAAAATGCATTTAGGATTATCAGAGAATTCAAGCTACGGGAGCAGAAATGTGTAGAGATACCACTGTTTTGCATTTCTGAGCAATTGTTATTGAGTCGTTGAGACTGAACTGAATCATTTAAACCGGTCATTCATTTAATCACAATGACTCATGTATTAACAGTGACATACTGATGTTGTAATCCTCTGTTTTTTATAACAGTTTTGAATATCAGTGTTCGATGTTTTTCTTTTTTTTTATATCAAAATATTATTTATGCATTTCTAACTGCAGTTTATATGTCTCTAAGCTACACACACAGTGAAAAACACACACTCACACATGCATGTAAACTTTTATACCATTAAAATACCAAAAATAGTTTGAAATATGTAAATCGATGCACAATATGCAGTTGACTTTTGCCACCTACAACATCTAAGTTAAATTTTGTTGGTAATAATTTTATTTGCTTGGTAACAGACAAAAATATATTATAAGTTGTATTATTATAATTGACTGATTAAATGTAATAATTCTTCTCAAAAATGATGCCCATAAAAGGTGGAAATCAAATGAAACGTATTGGAGGTGGTTAATATCAGTCACTGCTGTGAACTGACCTCCACATAGACAATGAGGAATATCAAAAAATGGAGGAGTCACGTGTCTACACTGATCCTTCAGGCACCAGCACAATAACACACCTGTCTAATTATCCTGTACTGATAAAGTCCACCATTTTTTGTCAAAATCATACAAGAATAATAAGAGTGCACTAAGACCTGACCTCTGAAAGGGATCTGGTTTTGAGCTGAATAAAGCAGGCCACACCTCTCAGTCGAAAAAGTGTGTGTGTGTGTGTGTGTGTGTGTGTGTGTAGTTGGGGGGGAGCCTGGTGAAAAGGTGATTCTGTGTCAACAAACATGTCAAGGTGGATAAGGACAGAAAACCTGTATAAAATCCCTGTGACTGCCAGCAGGTTGGCAACCATGAAGGATTTGGTTAGCTGTATTAAAAGTGCATATTTCGGGTGTTAAATGGGATTAAGAAGAAGGAAAGTGGTCTGGGTTTATTTAGATCAAGTGTAGGCTCCTTAAACAGAAGTCTGAATCCTACAGAAGGAGGATGCGAAGGAAAGCAAAACACTTTAGTATGGATTTATTGATCACAGCTGATCGGCAGACTGTCAGATTGTCAGAAGTGTGGAGGGTAATTGGAGGTCAGGAGGTGATTTATAATGATTGGGATTATTACTTCCTTTTTGTCTTGAATGACGTGTTCTTTCATGAGACAGGGGGGGGGGAGGAGAGATTTGAGGAGTAAAAGATGGAAGGTAGATTATGACCATTATGTGGGTCAGAGATGCATGTTTTCATTTTGCAGTGGAAGAAGATTGCTATAGCAACAGAGGAGGAGAAAGAGACATGTGGCATTGAATAATTAGCAAAATTTGGTGATTTTCTCTCAGCACTCGAATGCATTGTTCTTTTCTTCTAGAAAATGTCAGAAAGCCAGAGGCTGGAAGGCAGGGGTGTCGATTGTGTGGTGTTAAGAGAGCCAGACGCAGCGTATAGTGTGGAGGGAGATGTGCAATCGGTAGAAAACATCTTTGTTTTGGAAACAAAGAAAAAGACAACAAAGACATGGTGTGGTTGAGGTGGAGTTGTGCTGTGGTCTAGTGGAACAAAGAAGAAGTTATTGGGAATGGCATTGATGGTTAAGATTGATGAAGGATGACATATTAATACGTTAATGGGCAGGAAGAGAAGAAGCCTGCGATGTCCGAGAGCCGAGAAGCAAACGCGTCCACTTAAAGTATTATTCGACCATTATGGCATACGGTGATTCAAAGGAAAGCTTTTTTTTCTATTCTCGGAAAAGAAAAAAGAAGAAAAAAACACATTTGCCAAAGTGCTTTTAACATCTTTTGAACACACAGAAAAGGTCATTTGATGTGACGCATCTTAATTAAAGAAAGAAAAGGGATTCTGGTGTCTGCTCTCTTACTCTGGTGTGTAAAGGATTTGGGTTTTAAAAAGCATATACTTCAAGATAAACAAAGAATTACACTTATTAACTTATTAACTGGTGAACAGAAAAGCGTCACTTACTCTTACCACTTCTTCATGCGTTTATTTCTCCCACTGAGATTCTTTTTAAATTTAAATGAAGCAGTGAAAATCTAGCAAATAACAGTGTTTAACTAAAACACACACACACACACACACACACACACCCACACACTCACATGCATGACGTATGTGCACTGCCCTTTGGCCCGATCTGCTTGTGAATTGATCAGCTGCAAAACTTGGATTTTCTTTTTTGCATTTATTGATCACAGAATGTGAAAGAGGAACTGAAGATGTAAAAAGGTCAATAAGGTGTAAAGTATTATAGCAGATTATAGCAGAAATCTCCTCAAACCTTCATGCACTACAAGATTAAATCAACAGCTAGCTCTGCTATAGAACACGAGCAAAGAAAAGTTAATTACAATTAAAATAGAAAAGGCAGAACGGGGGGATGGGGGGAAGGGGGAGACGGCAGGCCAGTGTGAATCCAGGAAGGAAAATAAACATCTGTTGGCTTTTCACATCTTTTTTTTTTTTTGCAATATCTTTTTATTGGTAAAATATTCAAAGCACATTGGCAAACAGTGAGATCACACTCCTTATTTCAAATTTTACCTTTACACAAACGAAAAAAAAAAACAGACAAACCAAAACAACACAAAATAAATCAGTTACAAAAAAAAAAAAAAAAAAGAAAAAGAAGAAACTCCCCCTCCCACCCCCAGCCCGATCCCGGCTCATTCTGTACCACAGAAAAAGAAATTGAAGAAGCGTCTAATCAAGCAAAACTTGCAAGTCCGTGAAATATGAAAGGAAGGGTTGCCACTTAGAAAAAAAACCTGGTAGTGTTACCACCCAGGGTACATTTAATTTTCTCAAGCCTGAGAAAAAAGGCCGTGTCCTTCAACCACTGTGCATGAGAAGGAGAAGCAGCAGACTTCCACTGCAGGAGAAGACGACGTCTGGCCAACAACGATGTAAAATTAATGATATCCTTCTGCATGGAATTCAACTGCAGTGTCTCCGATGGAAGTCCAAAGACAGCAATCAATGGGCACGGTTTCACATGTACCCCTAGTATAGTGGAAATCATATTGAAATAGCCCGTCCAATAATTACACAATCAGGGGCAAAAGAAAAACATATGACTCAAGTGACAATGTGAGCCAGAACATCTGTCACACTTGTCCTCAACATCAGGGTAAATCTGTGACAGTCTAGACTTCAGAGAAATGCACCCTGTAGATAACCTTAAACTGGATAAGTGAGAGCCGAGCACAAGGGACTTTATGTAAACCACTCACCACATTATCCCACCATCAGTCACCAAATTGAATTCCCAGTTCCCCCTCAAAAGCAGCTTTTATTTTGGTAGTAGTTTGATCGCAGAGATCCAAAATACCACTATAGATCATAGAAACCTCACCTTTTTGTTGTCATTAAGTAAGCTTAATTAAACTCTCCCATTGCAGGCGAGGAGGAGATGAGGGGAAGTCAGGAAAACATACTCTAACAAAATTCCTAACCTGGAAAAATCTAAAAAGATGGTTAGCAGGTAAACCGAACATTGATGCTAAATTAATAAAAGTACCAAAAACACCGTCAGTGTACAAGTCCCGAAAACAGTGTATGCCTTTGTCATGCCATAATTTAAAAAAAGAATCCAGGTATGAGGGTGGAAAAAGATGATTTCTACATATTGGACCTAATGGAGAAGCTGTCACAAACTTAAAATGTTTCCTGAATTGATACCAAATTTTTAATGTATTCAACACCACAGGGTTGTTAACATACGAGAGAAAATTTTGACTGGAAGAGAGGAATATATAAGAGCAGACAAAGAGGATGAGGGAGAACATGACTGGGCTTCTAACCTGCACCATGCTAAATGAGATGACTCAACCCAGTACCGAACCTTATGAATGTGTGCTGCCCAGTAATAAAATTGAAATATTCGGTAATGCCAAGACCACCACTGGACCTACATCTCTGGAGTATTGACTTACGCACCCTGGGAGATCCCCCTGCCCAGAGGAAAGAATTAATTGCTGAGTCTAATGAGTCAAAGAAATGTTTAGGTAGGAATAAGGGGATTGTTAGAAACACAAAAAGAAACTGAGGCAGAACCTTCATTTTAATAGTATTAATCCTCCCAATCAGAGACAAAGGCAGACTATTCCATCTCTGAAGATCAGTCTTCATTCTATTAACGAGTGGGGTAAAGTTTGCAGAGAAAAGACCTGAAAATGTACGCGTCACAGAAATACCAAGATATTTGAATCCAGATTGTGTAACTTTAAATGGAATGTCTTGGCATTTTAGCTGCAAGGCAGCCTCGTTGATAGGGTAACACTCACTCTTATCAAGGTTTAATTTGTATCCAGAAGAAAGAGCTGAATGCATCAAGAATGGACAAGATACCAGGAAGACCAGATAACGGATCAGATACAATAGAGCAATAAGTCAATCTGCATACAGTGATAATCGATGTTCAACACCATTCCTAATAACACCTCTTAAATAAAGCAGAGGATCGCAAGGAGATGGCCAAGTGGTTCAATGGCCAAGGCAAACAGGGATGGAGATAAAGGGCAACCCTGACGTGTCCCACGTTCCAGTGGAAAATAATCTGAACGTACGCTGTTCGTCTGAATGCTGGCTTGTGGTGTTGTATAAAGTAACCTCACCCAGCTAATAACATTTATTACCAAAACCAAATTTCTCCAACACCAGCAAACAGATACTCCCACTCCACTCGATCAAATGCCTTCTCTGCATCCATTGAAATGACAATCTCAGGCACCGTCTCAGAATGTGTTGTGTGGATAATATCTAAAAGAGTACGAGTATTAAAAAACAAATGACGTCCCTTAATAAAACCATTCTGTTCTTTGGAAATAATAGTAGGCAAAACCCTTTCCAAGCGCAAAGCTATAATTTTCGCAAGAACTTTTACATCCTGCATTCAACAAAGATAAAGGCCTATAGGAACCACACAAAAGTGGATCCTTATCAACTCTTTAACAGAAGAGCTATTGAAGCTTGGGTCAGAGTAGGTGGAAGAAAACCCTTTTCCAGGGACTCGTTGAACATTAAGCAAAAGAAGAGGCGCCAACTTATCAATAAATTTCTTATAGAACTCTATAGGAAACCCATCAGGTCCCGGGGCTTTTATTGGATTGCATCGCTTTAATTGAGAGCTTTATCTCACCAATGGACAGTGGGGCATCAAGGATTCTGCATTTGATCAGTGTCAATAGTAGGATTTTCAAGATTGGCCAGAAACTGATTCATAACAGTAAATATCAGATGGAAACTCAGATTTGTACAAAGCAGTATAAAAAGACTTAAATGTAGAATTAATTTCCACTGGATCTGTAACAGTTACATTGTCATGGGTATTAATTTTAGGTATCAAGCGTGAGACAGATTGACGTTTCAATTGGTGAGCCAAAAGTCGACTCGCTTTATCCCCATGTTCATAGTAGGTACTACGTGTCTGCAATAACAGTCGCTCTACTTCCTTGGTGGAAACTAAATCAAATTCTGTCTTGAGATTTAGACGTTTCTTAAACAATTTCTGGAGAGGGATTTGATGCGCACTTCTTGGTCGAGAATACCAATCGCAGATGTGAGTTCAACGAGTCTGGCCTTATGTACTTTATTGCAACGTGAAGAGAATGAAATAATCTGCCCCCTAAGGAACGCCTTCAGTGACTCCCAAACTAAGGAAGACGATGTTGACTCGTTCTGATTAAAAAGAAGAAACTCATCAATAGAATTAGACAAACTCGCAAAATGTATCGTCTGCCAAGCAATAGAGAATTAAACCTCCAAGTGGGGGGAGATCGGATCTGCTTGTGGACAACTGAAGATCTAAGAATAATGGTGCATGGTCCGATATTAAAATACTAGAATAGTCAACGGCAGCAACAAATGAATTCAAGCTGCCATCTATGAAAAAATAATCTATTCTTGAGTATGACTGATGTACCTGAGAGAAAAAGGAGAATTTTTTTAATGGAAGGGTTGCGAGTTCTCCAAGGGTCAAGCAAGCCATTTTGGTTCATAAAATCAGAAAAAGGATTTTGACATAGCTGACTGAGATATCGGTCTTGGACTAGATCTATCCAGTACCGGGTCAAGCACACAATTCAAATCACCTCCAAAAATCAATAAATGAGAATGTAAATTGGGGTATGTTACTGAGTAGTCTGTTGGAGAATTCAACATCATCAAAATTAGGTGCATAAACATTTACCAGCAGCACCTTTGTTTGCATTAACATCCCTGCGACAATAAGATATCTGCCATTCCTATCAGCAATAACATCAGTAGGTAGAAACTGGATATTTCTCCTAATTAATATAGCAACTCCTCTTGATTTAGAATTGAAATTAGAATGAAATATGTGTTCTATCCAAGGAGCATGAAGCCTATAATGGTCCTTAAATTGTAAATGAGTCTCTTGTAAGAAAACTATGTCTGAGTTAAGCCGTTTCAGATGACTAAAGATTTTAGCACGCTTAGATGGACTGCTCATACCACGTATGTTCCAGGTGATGAAACGAATCGGTGTGTTGGAACCTAGTCTACTTGAAGACATTAAAGTACATTAAATGGAAGAGCAAGAAACAAATACAGTGAGCCAGGACCTCCCACCCCCCAAAAAAAAAAACCCCAAAAAAAAACAAAAAAAAAAAAAAAAATAAAGTCAAAAAAAAAAATAAATAAATAAATGAATAAAAATAAAAAAAAACAAAAGTCTCCAAAAGGGAGACAACAATAGATAAAGAAGAAAAACATTGGTGCCACAAAATCGTGACATCAACTCGGAGAAGAAAACCCTGAAGTTAACCTAATCCAGTAGAGAGAGAGACAACTCCCACAGAACTTCCAGTACAGTACCCAAACAGTGTGCGCATACAATGACAATATAACCCTTTAACATCACCCGCCATTGCAACACTCTGGGAGAAGGCGCTAACAGATTTTAATCGTTTTAATATATTTCCCGGCTTCATCGGCATCGAGGAAGTCTTTTATCCACACCCTGATGTGTGATACGGAGACGTGCTGGAAAGAAAAGCCCATAACGAACTCCTTCCATTCCGCGTAATTGCCTCCTCACGTCAGTGAAGGCCGCTCGAGCTCGGGCCACCTTGGCAGTGTGGTCAGGGAACAAAGAAATCCTGCTTCCCCCAACAACAACCTGTCGATTCTCCCTCGCACGACGCAGAACATCCGCACAGTCGCTATAGTAATGAAACCTGGTAATAACAGTGCGCGGACGCTCTCCGTGTTTCGGTTTCGGTTGAGAGGTTCTGTGTACCCGGTCTAACAGCGGCGCTTCGTCTAGCTGGAAAGCCTCTTTAAGCAGCGTGGCGATAGTTGTAGTATCAGCGACGGTGTCCTCGGGAATCCCGACTATCCTAATGTTATTCCGTCGCGACCGAGATTCTAGATCCTCACACTTCCTCTTTAAAGAGTCAAACTCGGCATTTAACTGTGCGAGCTTGTTCTTAAGCTCGACTACATCATCAGTGCATACCGAGAGCGATTCCCCCATGTCCCGCACTGTACCTTTGAGCGCAGCCATCTCAGCGTCCGAAGCAGCTTTATCAATTGCTAGCTGCGTTTTAACTGATTGTAAATCAGCCCTAATTGTGGACAAATCATCACCCAGTGCAGCACGGAGTTCAGCTTTGAAAATATCCGCAATGTCCTGTTTTAGCGAGCTCAGCAACTCTCGCTTCAAAGACCCCACATCAATAACCTGCACGGCTTCACTCGGAGTTGTGCTGACGCGAGATGGAGAGGAAACCTCTGGCTCCGAGGCCGCTGTTTGTGAAGGAGGCCGCAGTTGTGAGGTCGTCGCGGAGCGGGTTTTAGGGGTTTTTGCCGGCCATAATAAAACACTCGGAACGTAAACACAGCTGTCAGAAAACGAACTCGGGTGAGTATATCTTAAAAAAAAGTAGTGGTAGCGCAAAAAATAAACAATTAACACGGAATCTGCGGGAGCGTCTAATCAAACGTGTTACTCCATTGGCTGCTCAGGAGCGCCCCCCAGCTTTTCACATCTGTTCATTTTTGCTACTAATGTGAATTTTTACACATAAAATCCCCAAATAGGAAATAACTGCTTCATATTTCTCAATGTGCAAATGTATTATACTTTAGATATAACTTTTAACTCTAATTTAACTATGCGTAGTCCCTGGTTGGTTTGACTAATGATAACTATATATAAATAACTATATAAATAACTATAGCGATAAGGCAAAACATTTAAAACAGTTATGTGCTGCAGACAGAGGATACTATATGTCAGGATGTGTATTCAGAGTTCAGTTGTCTCAGTATTGGTTCTTATTGTTATTTTGGTTTCAAGGACAGTTTTAGCTCTGATCTCTTTCCTTTTTATTAGCATCACATCACAGTTGTGCTTCTTACTGCTCGTTCCATCCGCCTGGCACCGGTCCATGCACCCGCTCACACATACATATACATATACTGTATACATTTGCTCAATCTTTGACTTTTACATTTATGGCATTTGGCAGATGGCTTTATCCAGAGTGAATAACATTTATCTCATTCATAGCTTTGGGGTTAAGGGCCTTGCTCAGGTGCCCCAGAATGCCAATTTGGTCTTGACCAACACACGACATTCGGATCCGAAGTAAAATGACTTTTCAGCACTATGCTACGACCTCTTCAAATTCTATAATGATATTTGTTACATTATTAATAAATGACAGTGTACTGGCCCCTACGTACTGTATAACCAGTCCTTCAGACTCCTGGGTCGCCTCCGCCATGAATATTTTCAATATACGATGATGCAGAATGAAATCAGGAACTATATGTATATGTCAAGAAGTATGTACACCCCTGGCCAACTGTATGTGTTTCCTCCCGATTGGGATCCCCACAGTCCTGCTGCACAATGTAGATGAAAGTCTTCAGAAAAGACAGCCATTGCAAAAAAAGCAAGATTCACTTAGATCTAGTTCAAATGTACTAAAAAGCAAGCAAATTAATCAGACAATGCCGTAAGAAATTACTTAGTAAGAATTCTTAAAACTAGCATTAATATCTAGTCGATAATAAATTCTACTAGAGCCTATAACCAGAGGTCTTCAAGCTTTTTAAAATCTTTTTTAATCACTAGGGGCAGCTTGGTGGTGGGATTTGAACCTGCATTCTTACCTACCATTATAACAGCAAAATCTGAACTGGGATGATCAACAAACACATAGAGGTGTGACGATCAGAAGAGCATGTAGATATACTGTACATTTACATGTGTAAACATAGAAATGCAGCTATTCAGATGTATATTTATACTTGCTCCTAATGACAATAAACAATCCCCATTTTGACAGACTTGAAACGCTTTTTTTGAAATTAGGACACACCAAGAATAATCAACACCAGTTTCTGCTTAATCCATTACTGAGAGAGAGAGAGAGAGAGAGAGAAAGAGATAGAGGGAGAGAGAGAGAGAGAGAGAGAGAGAGAGAGAGAGAGAGAGAAAGAGAGAGAGAGAGAAGGGGAGAGAGAGAGAGAGAGAGAGAGAGAGAGAGAGAGAGAGAGAGAGAGAGAGAGAGAGAGGAGGGAGAGAGAGAGTCGAGAGGGAGCTCTTAGACCGGCGGAGAGAGAGTGGAGAGAGCTCTTTTCTTTTTATCCTCTCTGCTCGAGAGAGGCTGAGGGCCGAGAGAGGGAGAGAGAGGATCTTCGGGAGAGAGGGAGGGAGAGAGAGAGAGAGAGAGAAGTTATCAGGCTATTAATCAAAAGATAAAACAGCACCTTTTTCATCACCTGCTTGTGCTGTCTAGACCACATCTTACACAGCTACACACAGTGAATAAACACACACACACACACACACACACACACACACACACACACACACACACACACACACATGCATGTAAACTTGTATACCAAAAAAAAACCAACAATAGTTTGAAATATGTAAATTGATATACATTATGCATATTGACTTTTGCCACCTAAAACATCTTCAAGTTCAAGTTCATTTGTTTTTATCATTTCAAAATGAACATTGTTTCAAAGCAGCTTTACAGAAGAATTATAAAATGTAAATATATATAATATAATATAAGTTGTTTCCCTGATGATGAAGTCTGGAGCGACTTACATGTGAAGGAGGAAGAAACTTTGAGAGGAACCGAACTCAAAAAGAGAAACTCATGTGTGTGATTATAAATGAACATTGGAGTTTGTGAATCCTACGAGAAAGTAGAGCAATGTTAAAACTCTGCATGATGTGGGATCTCAAACTGGTACATCTGTAGATGCTTTAATCTACACTTAAACACTGTCAGGAAGAATGTCCCAAAGTTTAGGAGATAAATGTAAGAACCCTCTAATGTCTGTCCGGAG